>JACAXG010000101.1:2024098-2355459 GCA_018881555.1 Amblyornis subalaris | reverse complement strand
AAAGAAAAGAAAAGAAAAGAAAAGAAAAGAAAAGAAAAGAAAAGAAAAGAAAAGAAAAGAAAAGAAAAGAAAAGAAAAGAAAAGAAAAGAAAAGAGAAAAGAAAAGAAAAGAAAAGGAACTATTTTTGGCCTGTGACTGACTGTATTTCTTGGGACCAGAGCAGCCCACAGGCCATCTGTCTCCTGGAGAACTGGTCTCTGAGACCGGGCACAGACAGATCCTCGAGCACACCAGAACTTAGAAATCAGCTCCAAGACRGGAAGGAGTGTTTTGTTTGCTGGCTCAGGACACCCATCCGTGGGCAGTAATCCCTTCTTCATCCCCCGATGAGAGCAAGCTGAAGGAGAGGTCGCCGGGATTTGCCCCGAATAGCCTGGGTTCACAGTGCAGGCTGGAGCCAAAGTTTGGATAAGCATAAAAAGCTTTGGATAAGCCACATTAAAGCAAAGGTCAGATGAGATCACCCGGCTGCTGATCGCTCATGAGCAAAGTATTGTTTTCAGCGTCCACAAGGGACCCTGACTCTTGAGAGGATGGGTTTTCCAGGGACTGCTTCTCTCTGATGTTAACAGGAGGTGTCAAATCAAAGTGGGGTTTTYTTCCCCTGCTTGTCATCATCCTCAGGAGAGTCCCATGGGGGCCAGCTCTGAAAAACTCACTGGCTTGCACGGTCCCTGATATATCACGGCAGAAATTGCCAGCAGCTGATGGAACTCTGCAAACCCCTCCTCATTTAAAGAGCTCCACACTCACACATATACTGGGATTCAGGAGGAAAATCTACTAACTCTAGAAAAAATGGGCTGTGAGATGTTGGRAAGATGCTTTAGGAGAAGCTCCTCCCTGATCTAAGCCTTGGGGTGAGTGAACCAAACCAACCCAGGGACAAGCCACTCCTTTTCATCTGCTGCACGAAYATCACCAATGCAAAGCAGCCTGGTAGATCCCTCCTCCTCGCAGCCCTGATTGCAGGAATGCTGATAAACCTCTGCCAGTGCCCCCYGGGCACGGCCCTGCTCGGATGACTTCCCCATGAACACTTTTTCCTGGCTCAGTTCACTGCCCCACTCACGGATTCGCTTCATCTCAGTGACTGATTTGCTCTTTCCAGAGTCCTAATCACTGAAACAGAATATTTAACAAAACCAGACGTGTTTATCCAATATGAGGAGTCATAGTTGGCTGGGAGAGTGTGGAAACAAGTGATGGAGACTGCCAAGTACTCCTAAGCACTGTTAATGGTACAGTGCAAAAGAGATGGCCAAAAAGACAGCTCCAAAAAGTGAAGCTTAACCCTTGGAAGGACTAAATGAGATGAAGGCAGGGCTTGTCTCTTGCTGCTCTCCCCCATCCTTTTGGCCAAGTCTCTGCCAGTGTTCAAATACCTTCCCCCTCTTGAGCATTTAAAGGAAAAATTAAGACCATTTTGGTGAGGATGAAAGGCAGGAAGTCCTCAGAGAAGGGAAATAACTTCAAGTGAGAAATTCCCCTTCACCTGTCAAGCATTATCTCATACTTGCAAGTCTTTTGAGCTTGCCGCTAAAAGGGTAGTTTTTGAAAGAAATATTGCCTGTGGGGCTAAGTCAGGCTGCTAGAAAAGGTGTAAGGAATTTTAGGAATAGTGTGCTCCTTTGTGGATTGCTAGTGTTAAGTGTGGAAAAAAGGAAGGTTGGGTGGCTAAAAAAGAGAYCAGGGTTAGATGGGATATTGGGAAGGAATTCCTCCCTGTGAGGGTGGGGAGGCCCTGGCACAGGTTGCCCAGAGAAGCTGTGGCTGCCCCATGCCTGGAAGTGYCCAAKGCCAGGTCGGATGCGGTTTGGAGCAACCTGGGATAGTGGGAGGCGTCYCTGCCCATGCCAGGGGGTGGGACTGGATGGGCTTTAAGGTCCTTTCCAACCCAAATCTGTGATTCTGTGATAACACGCTCAGCCCCATCCTCCCACTGTCATTCCTCTGCCTTAGTTCTGTTCCAGAAAAGCACACTACCTGTCTCCCTTGGAAACCCGTCCCTATGGCAACATGCAGGAATAGCTCCACGCAGGCATGCCAGAGCTTTGACAGCCCCTTCTTTTCGTGACACTCCGCATGGCAACACCCCGAGGTTGTCGRAGAGATGACGGGAGCTCGCCCGTGTCAAGACACCCCTTGGAAGATTTTGCACTGAGAACTTGTTTTCGCAGTCTTTCACTCTCCTGGCACTCGGAACTCTCAGTCTGTGTATCACGACTGCAATTTTATCTGAAATGCGTCGCAAAATCCACTTATTTGCCTTTATCAGCAAAAATCCCTAACCTCAAATGAGACRTTTTTGACAAGAGCTACTTTCCATAAAGCCACGCTGCCAAGGACCACGAGCTGCTTCTGTGCTTCTTTCCAAACTCAATCCCACACTGGCTTTTCACTTGTGGGGTTTTTTTTTTCCTCAGATGCTAAGAAAAGTTTACTTGTACCCACGTCACCAACAAGACGAATTTCTCGCTACACTCTTTGAGGGGTTAACATTGTTATCATTTTCCCCACTCTGTTGTGAGTAAATATGCTACCTCTGAGCATGTCATAAATTTACCAATTAAAAATACYCCGTGCACTGCTGGCTGTGGGTGAYAAGAGGAGTGTATGTGTGTGCAGGGTGATAACCTTGGGCTCCAGGAACTGCAGTCAGGAATTCTGATTTCAGAAGGATGAAACTCCTCCCCAAGGGCATSTTACCAGCCACAGCCAACAGCTCCAGGCTATGTCCTAAACATYTGTAGGTCCAGAAAGGTTGAGACCCTTTGGAGTGATGCTCACAATGAAATCTGTCACAGTTGGGCTTTCTTTGCACACAAAGACATGGTAACACAGGCTACAAGCATGTTTTTTGTTTAATCCCTACTTGAACAGAGATGCACGACTAAAATTTCACATGAGAAAAAAAGGTTAAAAAATAAACCGTGGTTTGTGACACCAAGATGTACTTTAAACTACCATTAAATTGCACAGCCAGTATTGAGGTGATCCTCTCTGATAYTGATCTTAAAGCTCACAGGAACTGCTTATTCCTCACCAAGAACAAGGGACAACTTGGTACCTTGCCCTCACTGTGGCAAAGTCAGGTGTGGATGAACACTGGCACAAATTAAATGGTACATTCTCACTCTCAGAGGGAAATCAAGGCACTTTGCTCAGCTGGGAGGTCCCAGAGGCTCTCACTGCCTTTGGGAAGACTAGGAAAATAAAGGAATGCTGTTTGTACCGCCAAAACCAGGAGAATAGAAAGGAATAATGGAAATTATGATTTGGGGCTGTAATTACAACTGAGCTTCTCTCACTTATAAATCAGAAATCGTGAATCTCTTTGGCGATCCTTCCTTGCAGGTGAGAGGGCAGAGTTACACGCAAACCCAGCACGTACCCAACTGAGCCACTACAGAAATCCAACTGATTCGAGATGAAAAAGAAGTCCTGGCATTTTTAGTTGCAGCAGAAGGCATTTCAGTGTCAGTCTCTGCTCCTGTTGACACCAAGGAGGAGAGAAAGAACCTGCGGCTGCACCAGGAATTACACCTCAGAACAACCAAACTAAAGGCAAATACTTTCTATTTTGCTTATGATTGGGAGTAGCTCTACACAGTCCTGGCACTGAAAAATTTAAAATATTTTCTGCATTTTTAATGGAGTTTAAAAAATATTCCTCCTATTTYTTYCCCTATTTTTTTTCTGTGCATGTCTTCCCGTCAACGCTTGCGCCAAGAACCGTCGTGGAACCGCTCGGAAAACACCGATCCACAAAAGTGGTTTATCCTTCCTAGATATCCACATGCAGGAACACTTCAGGGTCATAAATAGGCAGGGAAAAAATGTCAAGGCTGTAAAAAGCAAACCACGCCCGAGACGTGCYGGGAGGCAGGATCGGACGGAGGCGGCGGGAGCTGCCTGAAGATCCCGGTCCTGGCTCCCGGCAGGAACGACAGATGGTGTTTGTCAAGAGGATAGAGATTTACCTTCTTATTTTACCATGGAAATACAGCAGTACTAACACTACCAACATTCACTGTATTACCCAACAGATTCAAGAAATACATCCCACGTTAAAAAAAAAAAAAACCAACGAAACAACAGAATTCCTGCAGGAAAACAGAGCGCCAGATGCAACTGGAAACCCCAGTTAAAAGAGGCAGACCTGTTTATCAAGAGACAATGACAGCCATTGCATGTAATTTATTTTCTCATTAAGGAAATGCACTGAGCATGTACAGAGATTACATTCAATACAGATTTATCATTCCAGAACCATCAGAAGACAAAGATACAATCGATACCTGCTTCCCGTAGCAGAAGAGATTGAAGGAACTGCTTCAAGCTGAGAACGAAATGAAAAATACTCACACCAATTTAAGTGATTTTTATACAGATGAGACACTGGAGTCCARATTAACATTCTCAGCTGAGATCTGCTGCATTGTTGCAATCTTTGTGTTCAACAGCTTTATCAGACTTGTGCCTAGAGACTAAGAATAGACCAGAACTGCCTTGTCTGAGCCCATCTGAACAAAACCCAGGAGAACAGCGCCAGTCTGAAGCCACAGTCTACATGAGATGATGGAAGGATCCACACTGGGAAAAGAGCTCAGTAAAACAAGGGGACACTTCAGCCCATGTGACAGGCAACAGCTACAAGGCAGGCGAGGGTCACGCTCTACAGGGAGGGTTCACTGATCTCACCTGAAGAAGCTCTCTAGAGTTTGCAACCTTAATAAAATTTTGGTGAATGCACAGAATTCTACGACACACTGCCTGGAATGGATTTTTCAAAGACTTATACTGAAAAAAGTCACAACACAAAGCTAGTGGAAAAACTACTTTGCCACGTATTTTGTGAGTTCCATAAACTTGATGACCAAACCTTTTTCCAACTAGGCAACTAAAACTAGAACTGGAAAGACCACCTCTACTTCARTCACACCAGCTGGACTTTAGGCCAGGCCTGTGTGCCAGAGGCTGGACCAGATAATCACAGCTGGACATTAAAATCTACAAATACCACTCATCTGCTTGCTTGGTGCTCTGAGGTTTGAATCAAAGGAGGTAGTGATGCACAAAGCCTTCTACTATGTGGCCCTTTCTGGATCATTTACGTGGTAAAACTGCAATGAATGGGATTATTAAAAACATTGATTTAGTTCCTTACGCCTCTGAAGACCTCCAAATAATTTCATTCACTTTGCAAAATGAAAAGGATATGTAAACCACCTCACTTCAATCACATCATTGAAGGGGGAGATATACAGATAGATATATATACATATATATATATATACTCTTATTCTCAAACACTGAAGTTTAGGACAGTGGAGAATTATCTACATAGCTGAAACCTCAAAAAGAATCTGGATAAACAACATTATTACTCAAGTTATAATTTGCCTACAAGACAGAGGTTAACCACTTGTTTTCAAAACCAGCAGAGGAGACAGACTGAGCCAATCTTTGGAGGGAGCTGACCAGTTCAAAACAACTTCCAAGCTCTTCTTTTTTCTTCTTTTCCAATGGTGTGGTAAGATTCACAAAGGATCAAAAAAGAGAAGACTGGAAGGTGTTTTTTTCCCAGGAAATACACACAATTATAGAACCACAGAATGGTTTGGTTTGGAAGGAATCTTAAAGACTATCTGGTTCCAATCCCCCTGCCATGGGCAGCGACATCCTCCACTAGTCCAGGTTGCTCCAAGCCTCATCCAACCTGGCCTTGAACACTGACAGGGATATGATATAATATATAATATAATATAATATACCTCCATGCATTATTCTCTTAATGACCTTCTCTTACCAGTTTGTACTAATACTAAATCATCTTTATTTCAAGATTTCTGGCTTTGTCCAGTATGCCAGTGTTCTCTGAAAGACTAATTCACTTGCTAGAATTTTCAGTCATTTTGTGCTTGAAAATTCCAGCTTGCTTTTGAATGTCTGCCAACAGCAAACAGCATTTGGCAGATATTGGTCTTTTTTACCTTACTACAAGGCTACCTGCAGCAAAGATTTCTCCTTATCTAAATTGCTGGAAAATGTTATGTATTCGYACAATCAACCCCTCAGGATAAACAACAGGGCAGCTTTTCTTACCCACAGATCAAGACATATTTAGCAGATGAAACAATTTTTATCTAAACATCTGTCAGGTCTTCCTACAGCTTTTTGCCTACTGAGATATGGTACGTGGAGCAATGTGATTARGAAATATTATCATCCCTTGCTAAGGCGGCAGAGTTGTTGCTTCAGGATGCTCTTTTTTTTTTTCTTCCTCCCCCCTCATGTGAGCTTCAACAAGGGGTGCCACAGCAGTGTGAAGAGGAGGAGGGAGAAGTAGCTGCTGGAGATGGTGACTCTGGAAGCCAGGCTCCTGGAGTTGCAGTTGTTGGTGTAGCAGCAGTGGACGCTCACCCCCGGCGCTCTCGACCCGTCCCTCCTCGCCCGCTCGCAGAAGGATCTGAACGAACAGGACTTCATGATGCCACCTGCAACAGAGCCACGGTGAGCCCAAAATGGGCTGAAAACAGTCACCTGCACCCCCTCAGCACCAGCCTGGCCACCCAGTTCTGAGCAACAGCCTTGGGTTTGGCTGCTCCTCAGAAATAAACGGATAAAACCATGACACACGGCASCACGCAACAAYCTCCCACYTAAGTAACTGTAATTTATCTTAAATGCAACTTATACAGCTTCAGTATTTTTGGATGTGCCCAAGTGCAGGGGCTCACTAACTTCTTTTCCATCCTGATTTCCAGGTAAGTCACTGAAATAAGAAGTGGGCAATACTTAAAATTCTTCTTTACAGCTTTCACACAACGGATACAGCTCATCGTGGCACACTGACAAATCATTCCCAGTGGGATTTTGTGTCAGATTGCTGCTACAACAAAATTAGGATTGAGATTTATTAATAGGGTTTGAGAGGAAACCTTTACTTTTGTTTTTTTCCTTATTATACACTCTTTCCAACACGGTTTATTTCTTTCTTTTATGACAAATGTCACGACTCTGGSCCGTTTGTGACACTTACTTGCTTGTCCTCTAATGACTGCACAGGCATCTGCATGGCCTGGGCACTGCTGACTCCCTTGTCTGTTACAGTCATCGTCACTGGAACCTACACAGGTGTAACACTGCAGTGCTTCACCTGGGCGAAGGGAAGAGAGACCACTTAGAGCAGCACTGTTTAGAGTTCACAGAAAATATTTTAAAATATCAGCCTTTCTAATGGTGTTCGGAGCACAGATAAAAAYTGTAAAGAGTTTTCGAAAAATGCAAAGATTCTGCAAATCTTATCAATGTTTCTTTTCGAAAAATGGTCCAGATACTGATTAGAAAAATAATAAAAAAAATCAACCACAGATTAAGTATTTTAAAATTTACACTTAAAATAATCCAAGAACACTTTGTGTTCTGTAACTGCATCCACATCTTCTTGTAACATTTTCAGAGCAGAGCCCACAAGCTGGAACACCATGTTTTTTTCCCTCTCCATCAAGATCTTTGGTCCACAGTACCATGAAAAAGCACATTGTATACACATAAGATTATGATCCAAGTATTTTCTCCTAAAGTATCAATTCCACAATGCTGGAAAGCACAACAGTATATCGTTTTGCTCTTGTTTAAACATTACAGCTGTAACTCGATGCTATTTCTTTTCCTTGGTTCAAACTACATGGTGTTTTCAAAGGCAAGCAYGAGTTTGAAAAGTATTTAGAATACCACACTTGAAAGTTGCAGAGCAGAAAGCCCCCTTGCTGTCACTGAGGGCATCTGAATTTGTTAGCACACACACTGATCTTTACAGAGGTGCAACTCTGTGCAATTCTGACCACACACACAAAATGACCTGAAACCAACCCAAACCAGCAGAGGAGCCCACAACAGCAAAGAGGCTCAGCCATGCCCACGGGAGGAAACAAAAATGAAATAAAAAAGGWAAGAAAAAGGAGTTGACTTACTTTTGAAGACAAAAAGGGAGCTGACAAGAACCAGGCTGAAGACTGTCCACATCATGGAGATCCAAGAGATGCACCATTAGCCAAGGAAAGCAGTTTGTTTGCTATTAAAGCCTTAATGCTTCTCTTACATGCCTAATCCTCCGCAGAGGATAACTTACAGGATAAAGAGGTGTGCGAGAGCGCTACTTATCGAGCTTATTCCGGGTGCACCTCTGATCACACGGACCTCATCCCCACAAACCCCGCAGGCAGACTCTTCCAGGAGCAGGAAGAAGCAAATGTGTTCACCTTTCAGTGCCAGACATGCTTAAAAACCATCCCATCACCGCATGCCACAGCCTCCGACTCCTCCAACAGCCTCATTACATTTGCCCATGGGATTTGCTGGATCAGGGTCAGAGCATTAAATATTTTGGAGGATTAAGCCTATGCTTGAGACTTGAGTGGTCCAAATCCAACATGTRTATATATATATATTTTTAGAGAGACAGCAAGATGTAGACCTAGATATGTGCACATAAGCAGCATATCCTTGTGACCCACAAAGTGTTCCGRGCAGCGACCCATGAAGTGCTTTCCGTGAAGGAATTAATTCCCAAGAGCTGCTGTGTCTGGTGCTGAAATAAGCAAGTGAAGGACACAAAACAGAGCCATGCTTATCTTCAACTTTCAACGAAAAAATTTATTTACAATAGAGAATTTAATTTGTGACATGCATTTTCTTTTTTTTTTTTTAATTTTTAATTTTATTTTACAAATCAGCAAATGCAGATAAAGTTTACATTCCTTAAGGCAAGAGTCCCCATGCAAGTAATACATGTTTATATTAAATCCAAAAGACATCCAACATGGGAACTCATGTACAAAGGGAAGGCTAGGATCAGCAATTTGTAATTTCTTAGAGAACTTGACAATCTCCCTGATACAGGAACTTTGAGATCAACTTGCTATGAATTATACTATGAAAATGCAAACAATAGCAAGAAATTCTGATAGTCATCTTAGTACTGCATACAATTAAATCAACTTTATTTAGAAAGAAAATACAGTAGTGCATACGAAAAAGTGAAAATATAACCTGTCCACATAAATGTATGGACATCAGTGTGCCAATGGTCATATTGCACTCAATATCGAAGTCCAGAGATTTGGTTAAAAGTTAGCTTTTCCCCATTTTGGCAATCAGTTCGTCACAAATCTTTGTTAATTCTTCTATCTCTTTATTCTGGAAAAKAAAAGATGAAGTAATATGAAAAAGATTGCTGCATTAAGATGAGGAGTTTTTTAATGTTAATATTGTCTAACTATTGGGAGAAGTGTGGGAAAATGAATTTTTCTCCAATGCTGAGAACAGAATATCTATACATACAGATATATGTGCATATATAGTACAACTAAGTGTTTATATTCATAGTACAGCTACTTGCATTCAAACAAATGCTTCCTTTTTTCCAAATACAGCTCCTCCAATTTCAATAAATCAAATTTAGCACCAAAGCAGACAGCTTTATAGCAGTCATTCCCAGCACACCACAGTAACACATAGCAGAAATTTGTTTCTMGGCTGCGCTTTTCTGTTTTTTCATGATTTTCACCCTGTTTTGCAGAGCTCTAAGCAAGGACGAGCTGTACTATGTCAAAGCAAGCTCCCTTGGCTGAGCTAGAGAACACGAGATATAAATAGGCATTTCCTACAGACACTTTGGAATTAGCATTGGAATTACAGCGAACACTAAAAAGGGAAACAGAACCCGAGAGAAGAACTAAAGCAAGGTCTGAAACCTGAGAACTGAAGCAAACCAAGGCCTGGCCTGCAGAGGTGCACCCTGAGCTCTGGCTGAGGTTGAGCCAGTCCTGAGCACTGGGCTCAGATCAAACCTGGGTCTGGCTCCCTCAAGAGCCTAGTGCACACGGGGGGTTTTGCCCTAAAATTTGGGCAGTGCTGCTCTCCCCAGGGAGCTGCAGGACAATCCTCAGGCAGATTTTGGCTCYGGGAAGAGCAGACTCCTGATTTACCTTTTGTTCCAGTGTTCTCTCCAAGGCATCCACTTTCAGCTGCTCCTTCCGAAGGCTGGCCTGGTACGCTGCCTGCTCCTGCTGAGCCTTGCCTCTCACTTGTGCAATTTCAGCATTGGCTCTGCAAAAAACAGGGATTTTGGTCACATCAGGTTCTCTACAGGAAAGGGCAGTGGTACCCAAAGGTGGGCAGCACCTTAAACAGATGGGGGGAGAGGGCAGGGCTGCCTTCTGTACACCCCACATATATTCTGAGACTTGTCTCTAGAGACTTTCAAACCTCCCTCTCTTGCTCAGCAGCAGCTGGAGAGTTTTTTCTTAATGTCTGTGTAGCTTCTCTCAGATATCTGTGCTGGGTCACAAATATGACTCAGGCAGAAGTGTTTTATGGCAGTTTCTAAACACGATCACCACTTCAGGGGACTGTACTCTGAGTCCTGAATGTGATTCCTAGAAATGCTTAATTGGTCATTACATGGAAATATAGAAAAATATGAAAAAAAATAGAAAAATGGCTTCTTTCTTGATCTTCCATGAAAACATGTTAAAGAAACATGAAGACATTTGATAAAAATAGAAATTAAAGGTGTTTTGTATGCTCAGGAGCTGGAAAAAACCACCAGCACATTACAGAAATTCTCATTATGGCACTTCATTCCACCCTCCATCACAGAGCAGCCTGTGCTTTGCTTATTGCAGGGGCAGTTTGGGATGTGACGTCCAGCCATGGGAATCCTTCTGCAGCATAAACTCCTGAAAAAAACATCTGTACAATCCATGTCCCATCCCTGGAAGTGTTCAAGGCCAGGCTGGATGAGGCTTGGAGCAACCTGGTCTCGTGGAAGGTGTCCCTGCCCATGGCAGGGAGTTGGAATGAGATGGTCTTTAAGGTCCCTTCCAACCCAAACCATTCTGTGAATCCACAAATCATTTACCTGTCCAGTTTTTCCTCAGCATGAATTTTGAGTGCCTGATACCTCTGCTCCTCCTTCTTTACTCGTGATAAATATTCCTGCGCGCATTTCTTTAACACTTCTTCATTCTTAAAAGAGAAGATGACATTAAAATGAACCCAGAAAGTTGAAAAGCAGGACAGCACCTATTTGTGGGAGTCACACACAGCTCTTTTAAGGGCTGCTGCCCCTCAGAGAGTCCACCTGAAGCAATATTACACAATGCAAAAAGCTGTACAGTTCTTCTGCTTGCATTTGACAGCTGGCTGCACTCCTTCACCTGAGGATTATGGTATGTCATGCACTTTAGACCCAATGCAGGGCACCAGAATTAGCTGGAAACACAGCTCATGCCTTCTGTTCAGCAGCACTGGTACACAGAGCCTGCTCAGCTCTGCTCTCTAAAGGAGATGTGAACAGGACTCACCTTCCGGAACCCCTCCAACACCTCTTTCATTTTCTCGTATCTCCTGAAAAGATCTGCCAGTGATTTCTCCACTGAGTTCAGATCGGCCAAAGCTTGTTCCTTCTCCACGATCAGCTGCTGAACAGTGTGGTGGGAGACAGATTTCTCTCTCTGTTCATCCTCTGAAAGAAAGGGGTAGGGAAAAGAGAGATTTTCAGCAGGGTAACAGTAGTARGCCCACTGATTTCACTACCATCTACAGTTGCTACTATACTGTGCTCTACCTGTGTATTAGTAAGTTTACAGCATCCAAAAAAGTCATTTTTCTATAAAAACACAAGCCTGATTTGGACAAGAGTTGCTAAATATAGTGATATTTAAATATTTTGATGTTGGGGGAGAATGTGAATGTATCTCTGTACTGATGATTTCTTCACTCTGAACTTGGCTGTTCCCGTGAAAAGGCAAGTGTTGGATTTCCCCCGTTTGCCTGAGGATGCACTAGATGAAGGAAAAGATGTTTCTGCACATTCCTAGCACTGGCCACAAATTATYTGCCATTGCTGATATATGCTTCTCACCTCCTGGCACCTTCTAATCCTGCACAAACAAGGCACTTTGTTCAGTGGAATTCAAGTCCACTTCTTCCCTTGGAAAAACAGTGTTTTGCCAGCTCTCAGGATTACTGCAGCAAGTGGCAGAAAGGAAATCTAACAGCAGACAGACTTCCTAAGTGTATAAAAACTGCAAAAAACATCTGCCCAGCTCCTCCTGTGTACAGTTAAATTTGAGCCAGGCATGGTGGGAAGAACATAACAGGAATCCAAATCCATATGGAAGAGAAATTTTCAAGGGATTTGACCTCATAATAAGTTGGAACATCCATACAACACTGGAAGAAAAGGTCTGGCATTGTCTTTCAAAATGCTGCATTGTTTCCTTCCTATCCTAAACTATGATTCTTGTGTCCATGTTTTAAGGGCTACTTTGAATGACACTGAAATGAAAGCCCACCCACAGAACACAGCAGTTGTGCATGACCATTTTCCTTGGGCTATGATAGAAACTAAAATAAGGTAAGAAGTTCTCCCATGTAAAAAGCAGGGGGCATTTCACAATGTAGAACTCGTCATTTGGGCCTTTATATTTGGAAATATGAAGAACTAAACAAGTTTCTTTTTTTATTTGAATAGTTTTAATCTGCATTAAGTATTTATAGTGCTGATCAGCTCCAAAATGTCAAAGTTGATACTGTCCATTCCCAAAGTGAGATTAATCTCCTCCTTTTGCATATTCCATCCTGCCATACACATTTCTGCTGGCCTGACCAAGGCCAGAGCAGGGATGATGCCATGCAGTGCATCAGCTCCTGGGCTACACTCTGTGCTCCTCTGCTTGCCCCTGACAGCACCTTGCTGGGGCAGAGCCTGACCTGAGCTTATTTTGCTCTGTGTGATACAGATCAAAAGAACCAGAGAAGCTCTCAGGACCTGCTTGTAACACCTTTATTTTACTGGTGAACAAACACCTTTGACATGGCAGAACTGAGAAGCCCAGAGCCCTGTAATAACACATCACTTTGATATATTTAACMTTAAAAACAAACATTCTTTTCTATTTTGCCTTCTTAGAGACACCCTGTGTTCCTCTGTAATGTCAAAACAAATGTATTCTCAATTAAAACAAAAAAACATTTKTTGTCTTTTGTTTATTTTTCTAAACCTGAGGTGAAGTCTCCTTCTGTTCCAGGGAAAAAAATGCATCCCTTCCAGGGAAGGGGTCCCTTTGCATGACCATCTAAAGTACTTTAATGTATTTAGTGTCACATCTTTACTTCTCGTGAGACTGCTGAGGTATTTTAGCAGCTTCCTTATTTGTTTCTGGGGCAATCAGGAAGTTAATAATTCATGGCACACTCCCTTACAACTACTGAGCTCCTCCTCTTTCTCCCACGGCATCGTGGGGCCTCCTCTCTCCTCAGCTGGATCAGCTCCTCCAACACTCATCCCCAGCACCACTTAAAACTTGCACATGGGAAATTGGGGCAAGTGCTGTGGAATCACAGAACCACGGAATGGTTTGGRTTGGAAGGGATCTTAAAGCTTATTTAGTTCCAAACAAGGGACACCTTCCACAAGACCAGGTTGCTCCAAGCCCCGTCCAAGTGATGCTCCCAAAACAAAGTGGTTAAATACTACAGAAAACAGCAACTGGCACTTGGCTGGAGGGGGACTAGAGTTTTATGTGATATTTTCATGAAATCATAGAATGGTTTGGGTTGGAAGGGACCTTCTATTTTCTAAGACTATTAATTTAGTTTCAACGAAATGTGCCCACAATAGTCTGCCAGTCAAATCTTAGACAAGCAGTTACAGATAATTAATCCYCAATATATTTATGAGGTTATGCGATTAAGATATTTTAATTAAATGACTKCCACGCCAGCAACACACCCTGTCCATGGCTCTCCAACAATACCAGCAGTGTGCTCAGGACTAACACTATCCAAACTGACAGAATCAGAGCACCACCACGGCAGATCCGCTTTCAGGCTCAGCTCACCACTACTCACATGACTTCATGGGAATGCAGCAAACACGGAACAAAAGCAAAAGAAACTAAAAATGCAAAATGCTGGTGTGAAAGTTGGTGAAAAGCTTTACTTACCAGGCTTGCCTGTTTTGTTTTTGCAAGCAAATAGCAAGAAGCAACGAAAACGGAAGCAAAATAGAAAATCGGGAATTGTTAGGAAAGCAGCAAATAAGTAATGCAACAACCTGTAATGCACAAAGCATAACATCTGTTTGTTTTTCACAAGGAGAATTTCATAATGTATTCAAATGTGAAGTACAAGGATACATTTTTAACAGGAAAAAAACCCAAACCATTAGAAATCTGTCAATGAAAAGGAACTGGGACAGGGATTTTGGCAGGGGGCTGTGGGTGGCTGAGATCCAGGCGTGTGTGGGGTGGGGTTCAGGGAGCACTGGGGTCACACAGGCTCTGCCCAGTGGCAGTCAGTGCCACACAGCCATGAGCTGCAAAAGACGGGCACCAGCCACAAAGCAGCAGCAGGAGCAGCAGGCTGGCCTGGAAAGCCTGGTCTTTTTTCTCCCCCACTCCTCAGTGCAAACTAAAATGTGTTAGGGGTTGAGGCAAGTGTRAGAAAAAAGGGAAAAAAGTTAAAGCACCAGTAAAAAAATACAAGAGACAGTAAGAGGGAGCTCCACACCGACAGCTTGCAAGCTCTGGCTGCACAGAGTGTGGCATGAACTAATCACATAAGCAAGTTGGGTAATATTGGGTTCTATATATATATATGACAGAAAGTACTAAACCTTCCACAGCCCTCAAAATCAAGGGCAATTGCTGTTTGCAATGCATGTTTTCAGTGCCTTTAGAGGCAAACATAGACAGTCATATATCCTTAATATGGGATATTTTCAGTGTTCATTATACATACACAAGCCAACCCACAAAAAGCTCAGCAGGACCATCAACCTCATAGAATATTCATCAAAGGGATTGGTGAAATTGCTTTACTGTGCAGTGCCCTTCCAAGAGGGCTGTATAAATAGTTCAGAAGGGTTAAATGATAAACAGACACAGCACAGGCATTTCCTTTGTTAAGATGCATATTCTGCTTCAGCACTGAGGCATTGCTGTGACAGCAGGTCAGTGAAGTACATGCAAACAGCAAACACACACGTGTTTTCCTCCACGTGTGGATTCGGATGAGTGAATTCCTCTACCAGAAGGGACAGCAATTTACAAGAAATGGCATGAGAAAGTGGGACAATTAGACCAAAAATTTACATTAAATGCAGGGAGAAGCCTCACATTTAACGTGTCACCATGCTGTAGGATTTGCATACTGCTCTAATGAACACACGCTTTCTGTGTCGCTGTTGTTGGTTCAGTTCCTTTGCAAACACACAGCAAATYAAATTGCTCATAGCCATAGCCCTCCAAAACTCACCACAGCACATCTGAGAGACTTTTGTACTCTGAATTTGAAGTTTAAAGGTCTATTTACTCAGTGGTCAATGGCCCAATGCTTTAATTATCCTTCATTTCTTTGCAACAAGAGGAAGAGGCRATGGTGGAATGTACTATGTACACCAAGGCTGTGCTTTTGCTTCAGGGCCCCTATTGCACTGCAATTTTGAAATTTAATTTTTTTAATAATCTGTTTCTTAAAAATAGAATTTGAATTTATCTGTTGCTAATTGTGTGCATAGCTTAGGAAAAAAGGACAGGTCCTGTGTGTGTCCMTATGACCGGCCAGGTTCAGGGTCAAAGCCATACCAGGGTATGTTTAGGGTAAATCAACATGAAGTAAGTTCTCTGCATACTCTGGTCGCTCCTAATTTAACATTTGCACGATGACAGTGACAGACACCATGTCAGAAGGCAGCAGGTTGGCTCAGTTGTACATACAAAAGGCAATGGAGGCATAAGACCAGAGAGAATGAAGCCAGGCATATTATGAGTATTTATTATTCATTATTATATATTTCATTAATTATTTTATTTATTATTGTCATCGTTCTCATAAAATTTATTTACTTATAGGTCCATTTTACCCTTCACTTGAAAGGAAATGGCTGAAAATTCCAGGAAGGCAGCAAAAGCACCAGACATTGGTGCTCTTCCCAGCAATCTTGGCCTTGGAGACCCCACAATGCCACTCGGCCATTCGCCTTTCTGGGAAACAGCTCCAGCTGAAGCAGTACAAGGCAGCACAAGCCACTGGTGCTTTCTATAGCCAGACTAATAAAAAGAGCTTTAGGAATCTTACAGGAGGCTTTCAAATCACATCCCAGGGGCCGGACCTCCCGCGCTGAGGAACCGCACGAGCCCTGCAACCCTTGAAGTGCTACTGCACACAAGAGTTTTTCACTTGTGGGACATGCTGTTAGCAAAGGTGTTTTTTAATTACTGAGAGGCCAAACATGTCATAATTTRGACCTAAAAGGAGATCCCTGTGTCTGTAAGTAACCAGGGAGGTGGATTGGCCACTCGTAACCTCCCAGCTGGGATTGGAGTTAATCTCGGTTTTGGTCTGATCGATGCACTTAGCCCAGATAATCCCTGTTGTTGTGAAGAGCTAAGTTTGGTATCTGCCACTAAACAGCTGGGAGCTGGTGCCTAAGGGGTTTTTAGGTCACTGGAAGTGTCTCCTGGAGAAACCCAAGAATTTGGGGCAGGCCATCTGAAGGTGTTTCCTGTGGGTCAGTTTGCTTTGCTGCAGAAGGGAAAGCCCCGAGCTCTCCGTGTTACCTGAACTGCCCCGGGGGCTGCTGGCTGGAAAACAAAGCCCTGACTTCTGCTTACACTGGTGTCCTCAGATGCATTCACAACTCCCTGCAGCACCAGCAGCTGCAGCCAGCATCAAAATGAAGCCCAGGGACTTCAACCAGGGAGCATCTTTCAGAGCAGAAACACCTACCTATCATCTGAGCAATCGTCTTCTCGTATTCCGAAACTATTTTTCTGTAAGAGGGGAAAAAAAAGAAGAAAAACTTTGGCAAACAACATCATTGTTCACGCTTACTTAGAAAATAACGCTATCAGTAACTGACCTGTGGTGTTTTTAAGAGATATAGAACCCCATCACACTTTTATATGTTCTTTATTGCCCGACTAACCAATAAAACTGACAATTTTAACATTCCACCCAATTTTTCATTCTCCGTGGAAATCAAWAAAGGTCAGAGAAGGAAAAAGAGAATGCTTTGAAACAAATTCTGGCTTTTGAAACATCATCCATCATGATTTAAATATAAACATAATCACAACCACAGTGGTCTAACTCAAGAATTACAAAGGGCCTGATTTTTCCATTACTTTCTCCCCTCTCCTCCGTATTTGTGTTTGTTTAATATAAACTTTAAGTAAACTTATAATTGGTAGCAAGTAAAGCTAACAGGAGTACAGTTGGCTGTCACCCAAAATATATCTCATTTTCTAAATGAATCTTCTCATGACCAAATGATCCATTACCACCTAAAAGAACATGATCAAAATGTTCAACTACGTAGCACAAAATCCATCATGTCCCATTTCCCAAACCTGTTTTTGAAGCAGAAGTGGCAAAACGTTACTTTTAAGACTATTTTATTTCATATACTCACGGTAGGGCTTTGAATTTCCTTCTTGAAAAGAGGTTAGCCAAAATAAGCAGATTAAATGTGATTTAGAAAGATGATCCATCCCTTCCCAGAGCCAAATAAAGCTAATGAAATGAGACTAGCCTGATCTGTGCTTTGATTCATGAGCCACGTAGGACCATCTACCAAAAACAAAATTACCCCACACTTCATCTGAAGTGGATATTCAAAACAGTTCACTGGGGTTTGAATACACCTCTTCTGAAACTCGCTTTCACTTGCTCCATTTTTAGAGCTCTGCTGCAGTTGGTGAGGTTACAGAAAGGATGTGGGAAAATCCTGAGACAAAAGTCAGTAAGGAAAGGAGAAACTTGCAGAGCTCCCAAAAAACCTGATGCAGTAACTCCAGTACTGCCTCAAATCTGAGAAGAACATCTGCCCCAAAGGTCAGCAGCTTCTCCCCTGCCCTGATCCTGCAGAGCACCCAGCAGAGCAGGGGCTCTATCCCYGTGCACTGGAATTTTTCCTTTCAACCATAAATGACACTTTGGAGAGCAAAGATAACAGCAAGGATTTTCCCCTAAAAGGAAGGGTTTGGTTTCACGTCCAAAGAAGATTACCTCAAAAGCCTGCTGTAAGCAATAAGGATTTTAAAGCTCTGTCATACCCTTGTGACAGGAGGCACCTTTAGGAAGTTTTATCATCCTAGAAAATGAAGCCAAGGACTCGGGGTACTCAGGGAAAGGAACACAACATTACAACACTGCAGCACTTCCCAGGGAAGAATTTCCTCCAGATTCATGTCAAAGGCCTCTTTCAGTCAAGCAGACTAAATAATGGTCATTACAGCTGGGGAACCAAGGATGCTGCCACGTCATTCCTCTTTGGGAGGGCACATCTTAACCCCAGATTGACATGTAGCATAGGCTTAAATTTTGCTATTTTAGACATTCAGTCTATTTACTGACTGCACATTTGTAAGTCATAAAAACACCAGAATCCAGGGCTACAAAGGGACTCAGAGGTCATCTGCTTGGCTCCCCCTACAGAGTCATAAGCAATCAGACCTCCAAATAACCACAATTAAATATTTCTTGCCTGCCTCTGATTGTACTCTTGGATTATGGTACAGCTCACTGTGGTTTAGCTCTTTGACAGTTATTGCATTATTAAACCTCCTCATTTTGGCTTCTGTTCTCTGGAGTGGAATTTCCTCCAGATTGATGTTTTCCTGGAAACTTAGATGAATTCAGGATATTCCAGCTAAGGTATGCAGGACATGGGTACAGGAGCACTGCTTCTCCTTCTCTGGGAAGTGATGCTTTTGTGCTTGCAACTCTAAATAATCCTTTCACTCCCTGCTTATCATTATGTCATATCTCATTGCTGCACCTCTAATTTACCACACATGGACTGTTTGAACATTTAAACTTCCAAGAGAAATCCTTCTTTGTGCACATATGTGTATTTATCATTTTGTGACAATATCAGTCAGATTTTTTTCTTTTCACCCATGTGTTCCAGGCACGTGCCTGTGGGAAATTTGGCTCAGCTGACGTGGTTTTGTTTCAAATCAGACTTTATGGGGGGTGGAGACACACGCAAGAAAATTACCGTGAGGAAGACGAAGGTGCAGATCTCCAGCGTGCCAGCTGCTCCGTGTCASCCCTGGCTCTCCTTCCACGAGGAGCCAGCCTGGCAGCACCCACTGGCAGCCAGCAGACACGTGCACCCTGACACACAGCAGCCCCRGCACCACACTTGAGTGTGTGCTGCATGCTCAGGCATTCCTTACAATCCCTCATTCTGTTCGCTCCTTGTTTTGCCCCTCAGTTTGACTGCTCACRGCCGCTCCCTTCTGTTTCTCCTCATTAAGCATTTCAGGGCTATGCCAGGGCTTTGTTCCCTCTCCCAACAGAGCACAAGGGAGGTGAGAGAACTCAGCTGGGCACTGGGAGGTGGCAAAAAAGAAATAAAGAGGCTGCCCTTGCCTTTTGCAGATGCTTCTCTTAAGATGCTTTGGCTCAGAGCCCTGTGCTGCCGCTATTCCAATCTGCCATGTGCAATTCCTGGCATCCATGCCAGCGTTTGTGGAGCTCTRCACTGCAGTTCCCTTCTACTCTCACTCCCTGAGTACAGTGTTCCTGGATATAAGCAGCAATTGCTTATGTAGGTCATTGCTAGATACAGAGTTTAGCTTCACATCACTGAGACTCTTCATTTGGGGAAGAAGCTGGTGCTAGAACAGAAGAGGTTTTTAAAGAAAATTCAGTCTCAGAAGTGATTGTGTAAATTATTACTTAAAGGAAGGATGCTAAAATAATCTGACAGTTTCCTTTTATTTATGAGTTAAGAGGGGAGATGGTTTTATTTTCTGGTTTTGAAGGTAGAAAATAGTAAGCTTCAAAGACTCCATGAACTATTTCATACAGTCCCTTCTGCAGTTGATGGCTTTCTCAGAATCAGATCGATGAGCAGGTCAAGCTCATTGTTTTGTCCTTCTTATGGTCTTACCAACAGTAAAGAAAATAAAAGCTGAACCTTTCAACTGACTAAATGGGAAGCAACAGTGCTTCTCTGAGCAGCACTGCTCACGTMAGCCACTACAGGGATTTAGTTGTCACCCTTGCAAGTGGTAGGACCTGGGCTGGAAAGGAAAGTCAAACCATGTTCCAGTATACAGATATTTAATGTAATAGAGGCAGGTTTGCAAGAGAAATACAATGGAACAGATACAACCACAACAAACTGAGAAGCTCAGGGTTCTTCTGTCAGCTCTCAAATGGAACAGCAAAAGCCAAGACAACTATTGCTGAACTAAAATCAACCTTAGTGTATGCAAAATTAAAAATCATCTTCGTTCAAAGAAAGGGGTGTAGAATAACCTCCCTGAAAGCCAACACTCAGAGTGGTTCTTTTACAAGAAATGCTTTTCTACTGACACTGGGCTTTGATTTTTACTRTTAAACAACTGCTTACAATGATGTCCTGGAGAGAGCCTGTACTCCTCATAACTATCTGCAAACCTGAGACTCTCTGACAATGTCATCAGTGACAAGTTACCAACCCACCTCATTTCCATCACTTCCCTTCTGCTTTCTTCATATTTCTCTTTCCACTCAGATACCTCTCTTTCCTTGGCCACAATCTGAAACAAAGAAAACAACAGGTAAAAAACCCACTGGATTRTACCCATTTTTWAATTACTATCATTAGCTAGACTAATACGATACATAGCTTTGTAAAATACATAGCTTTATTTCTATTTCAAGCATTTTACCCCTTTTATATAATTACATAGCAATGTGAGGATGCACAGAGTACACCTGAGGTCTAAACACATAAAGATTTATTTTCATACAACATCTGCTCTTCACACAAGTAAAACCGGCAGTGTAGCACCTTTTGCTTTAGCGTGGCTGAGGACGGTTTCAAGAGCGGAACAAGTGCTYGCAATATAAACCACCTGGGAGAAAACAGGAAAGAAGGAAACAACAAGGGGCACCCATTTCCCAAATCCTGGAGAGWGTTACCTCTGCTCTGGCGAGCCGCAGTGCAGAGTCCAGGTCTTGCTGGGGGTAGAGCAGGGCCGCGGTGCTCTCCGCGTCCGAGGCGCCGATGCGGGAGTACAGTGCACTTTTGGAGATGGAAACATCTGCTGGGATAGCAGGTTCTCTCTGTGTGTTTGGTTTTTTTAAATACAAAGAAACGAACCATTAAATAGGTGTTTAGCTCGCGTGTCTCCCGGGTGCAGCGCTAGGCACCGGGGTCCCGAGCTAGGGCTAGAGTTGTGTGCACCTCTGGATCACAACAGCAGTAACACCCACAAGGAGCTCTGAATTCAGCAATCGTAAAATATACATTTAAGATCCACAAGCAGCACCAGGAGAGCCATATTACCTTTACAGAGAGAAAATAAAGACAGTGCTTTGCCATCAATATTTTAAAGCCTTATAGCATGTACTACTTTTCAGCAAAACATCCACAAGAAATGCACATCAGCAGAAAGAATCAGAATTGAAGGCAGAGACCTTGTTAAGGGGAATTCTGCTTCCACAAAAATAGATCAAGAAACCAGAAGCAAAAGGACAGCTCCCTTTCTTAGATGTGACCTGCCAATACATGGTATCTATCACAAAGAATATCACACAAGAAGAGTGAATATGCAGGTGACACTGCTGCCCCACTGGTGTTCAGCATGCAGTTAGTCAGTTAAATGAGGCTTTTTTTTTGCAGCTGTCAATTTTGCTCATGTCAGCAGCCCAGATTAAACAGGGGAGAGCAGCATGTGAAATGAGGAGGAGAGCAAAAAACAGGTACAAGACACTGAGATGCAGGAGATGTCTCACAAACAACTCTTGATGCAAACAACCCAAGCTACRGCACGTTAAAACTGAGGAGATTTTAAAAGTTAGTTCAGATAGAATCACAGAATGGTCTGGGTTGGAAGGGACCTTAAGGCTCATCTTGTTCCACCCCCTCCCATGGGCAGGGACACCTTCCACTATCCCAGGTTGCTCCAAGSCTCATCCAGSCTGGYCTTGGACACYTCCAGGGATGGGGCAGCCACAGCTTCTCCGGGCACTGCCAARCCCCCACCACCAAGTCCACAGAGAGGGCTGGACCATGAGTGGGGAGGAAACTCAGGTTGATCAATGCCTTTTTCCATCCACTGATGGAAATSGATATTCACATCCTATTTTTCTGGTGTAGCATTTCCTTGCTGCTGAAAAGGGGATAATGTATTTCTCCAGTTTAGTTGTGCATAAAACAATATATTCTGTTCCTTCGAGTTCMCTAATGTAGTACCTTAGTCTTTAGGCTTTATCTGCAATAATTAAGAGTAGTAATCAAGAGTTTTTCAATTATTTTTTTACATAAAATAGAGAAAAAGAGGTTTGTAAAAGAGGTTTTCAGTTTTTTAGTACTTTTGTTTGTTTGTTTTTTAAACAAAATAGCAGGGCCACACTCTACTGATTGAGGCACAGGAGTGTGAAAGGGAGTCTGGAATGTGAAAGATAATGTCTGGATSAATGTTCAATCCTTATTAATTTCAACATCACATGTTCTTGTCTCAACACTGGTAAAGGCAATTTTGCCAGATGCTATTCCATAAAACATTCACTTCCTCACAGTTCTTCTTGCACTGCCTCGAATCACAGAAAGGATCCAAACCCACTGTTAATTTTGTTGCAATCCCTTCTGAGATCTCATGTCACACCTGACTGAAGCAGCTGTGTAAAAATCATATACAATGCTCACAGGACCAGATGTTCTGGGTATCACATCTGTAGAAAACATGAAGGAACACTAACAACMTTAAAAGACTAGGCAAGAAAATTTAATTAGCTAAACAGTACTTACAGAGCGTCACACTGCACCTTCATTTATAGGAGATTCTCACTAATTTGCTTTGTGTTTTTCGTTTGTTTTCAAACCCAGGAGTCAATTGACTATTCTAGCATTTATGGAGCAGGCCATCCCTTCTCTGTTTTTGATGCCTTTAAACACGAACACCCAAAAGAGTGATCAATTCCAGCATAATTAGGAGGTGCCACCTCAAATCCGGTGGATTTTCCTGATGGGGTAAAAAGCATCCCAAGATCTATCAAAACTGCACAGCCTGTGCTCTTAAAAGTATCTCCCAATGAACAACAATTAAATAGGAAAAACATACACCTGAGACACAAGCTCAGACACCTCTGTAAATGCATAAATACAAAAAACACACTTTAATCACATGGCAAGAATAACTGAGAGATAAAAAAGAGCCATTAGATCATCAAAGCTGTCCTCCAAAGAAAGGCCACCCCCCAGATCGATCTGTTGAACTTGCATCTGTCACATTTCMAAAGCCTCCTGCAGCTTAATTTGCTGGATCTCATAAAGAGATTGCTGGAAAGTATTCATTGTGCCAAAAAACCTACAAATTTCCTCAAGCTCATATAAAAACATGTCAAAGTAACTGCCAGGATGATGACAATTTTTAAAGGAAAAAAAAAAAACATTTAAGGCATTTAATACATACTTACAGGGTTTTTTGTATAGTGCACACCACCTCACTAATACAGTTGTTTTCTCTAGTTCTCTTTGCATTCAAATTATACAAAACAATAGCAATAACGACATGCGAAACAACTTAAAATTTCCAAAAATGACTATAAAAACTCTTGGAATTTAACCACTGAGCAGAAATGCTTGTGGGAGTGGTCCAACCAGTATTGCCCTAACTYTGGGAACACCTCACTCAAGTCACAGCTGGGCTCTCTGGCAGGAGTAACCACTAAAAATCCTCATGGTTTTGCTTCAAAAAGCAAATTYTACAACAGCTCCTAACTGATGCACAACTCAGCAACTGTTATTTGTTGCCTGCAAAATAGTCCTACCCTGAGAAAATAACAGAACCTGACCAACAGCATGATGGTATTACCCAAAATAACCCAACAATAATGCTTTAACACCTAATTGCTGAGAAGGTAAGCAGTTAATTGGGGTAATAATCAGCACGGGGATTTGTAAGTCACTAAACCTCGCACAGAAAGMTTAGAGTCTTCGAGGGAATTACTACAAAATGTAGGTCACTGCAATCTTAGTGTAAATATTTGAGAGCTCAACACACTTCTCCTCTCCCCAGCACCTTTCAGAGAAACCAGATATCTGACCAGAAGGGGAACAAATGCACATCCATTAACCTAGCTCCAGTTATCTTGCTTCCAGGAGGTCAAAGTGGAAGAAAACAGAGAAATGGGATGAAAATGAAAACTGGTTTTTATCATAGCATTTAGAGGAATATGTGTTTAGCCCTGCTGGAAATGAGGTTGCCCTTTGCAGGCACTGAAATGCTGCTCAGTTTTGTATGGAATTATCGACTCTATAACTAATTGATGTGTGAGCAGACAGGTCAATGCAGGCCAAGTGAGACCCACTTGTGCTTGCAAATACATGGAAAGGCAAGTATAACCCAAGCRTAAGTCTTGTGAAGCTTTTGCTAAGATCAATGGCATTGCTGTTTGAATGAAATATTCCTCCTTCACTGCCACAATAGCCCCCCAAACCCATGATGCACTGATCYCATTTGTGCCCATGCTTTTCCTTTCCTTGGATCCTATTTCAACACCCAACTCTCCATCACCTCAGCATCCACAGGGTGCTGGACACAAACCCTATTCAAGCTGCCCCTATAAATAAATGGCCTCAGGACATCCAAATGGAGACTGTTCAATAGAGAAGTGTTAATTCATCTCAACACTGGAACACAGAAATATTTGGCAATGTAAAAGCAAGTGACTGGTCCTTCTGTTGTTGAAGTCTGTGACAAATTTGGGAGTGGCCAAATAACTTCTCTCTGCCTGAGAACAACAAACTCCACGTCCTTATTCTCACTCCTAGTGCTAGCACAAAATGCTTATATTTCATCTTCATTTTAGGTGACCTAACTTGCCATAAGAAGTGCTTCTGTCTTTATTTATCATCCTGCTCTTGTTACCTATCGTGTGATGGTTTAGCAGATGTTAAATGTAATTATACAGCATCCAGGAAGGAACAGAGGCCAGCCATCCACAAGGGAATTCTGCCAGTRGCATCCAAATTGAAGTCACTGCAGTCATCTGCTGGATTTTATTCTACTTAATCCAGGCCATCAGTCACTGTAGGTCACAASGGGTGTCATCACAGGCTAATTTAACACCAGCAACCTCCCACTGAAAYAGCAAAGTTATGCCAGGACAAAAGTCCTCCCCAGCCTAACATGACACCCACGGTATCTGTCTGCAAGCACTGCTGTGACTGGACCAACATGGGGCTTTGTGAACATCAAACTGCTGCCAGTTCTCTCTCAGAGGGGGGAGTTTTGCCTGTTTCTCTCCTCATCTCTGCTTGTCACTTTGCTATCTTTGTTTCACAGATTAAGGACATTTTCTAGAAAGTCACATGAAATCCACTCCCCATTTCCAAGTTCTGAGGAGTTCAAAACTTGTTCTAGATAAAAGAGGATGCTGTGATGATGTTGAACTCATCCTATAACATTTCTGGAGCTCAGRATCTCCCCTGGGTAACCCACAAGTATTCACCAATACACAAACCCATTCTCTTCAGTGTAAAATGGTACAATTTGTGAGTTTCTGAATCATTGGCTGGTTGCAAAAATGCAGATTTTTAACAGAAGTTTTCTGTATAACCCACGAAGAGCACATATGTATTGTGTGTTTCTTCTTGGGTGTTTCCTGGTGCTGGAAGGGTCTGAATGCTGCATGTTCCAGCAGAGTGCTGGGAGGACAAGGAATTTTRAAAAGAATAAGGAGGTAAAGAGGATCTAGAGGGGATCCCACCTCATCCTCTTCCAACACCTGCCACTCAGGGCAGCTGAACAAGGGGACACAGTCACTTAAGAGAAAAATGGTGGTTTTGTTTTTCCTTTTTTGTTCTTTATGTTCCTTATCAGAAGTTTCAGCATCGTTAGTCCTTCTAAGGAAGATAATGGCATGTTTTTCTTAATTAAATAAAAGATTGTAGCCACATACYCTAAAATACTCTTAAATCTGTGAGGAATGTGTTTACCTCAGTAACTGTATGTGCCCAATGGAAATAGCTGGCTTGAGGGCTATTTAAGGTATGTGAAATAAATCAAATATGATCATTGTTTTTGCAGAAGAGTACAGTTAACCTCAAAAAAAAAACCCTTTACTTTTATGAAATAGCTACTTAATAACTGATCTTTAAAGCACCAAGAAGCTCTACCCTATAACCAGCCCAAATGTTGTGATGCAATGAACTCCACGTGATTTAGGATTGGGCAAAAGACTTCCCACTGACYTAAGAAAGGACAGCATAAGAGGAAGGTCACTGGAGAAGGACATTTCAGAAGCACATTCTCCTCATTTGGAATGAAATGTCTCACTGCAGCAGGACACTGCCATCCCCTCAGCATCCCGTTCAGCTGATACCGTTTCCCAAGAAAGCCACTAACATTCCTGGATTTACTTTTTTGGCTTCCCCAACCCCTTCCCAACACAGTGAGTTCCACGTGCATCCCTACAGCAGAGCAGAGCATCACTCTGAGCCAGAACTAGCCAGCATGACTTGGAAGTAGCAATAAAAAAAAAGGTTTAGATCTTCAGGAATAAAGACACATTGTGTTGGGAGGCTTTTTTTCCTTGGGAGCTCTGCAGCCCTTCCAACCCTGCTGCAGTCCCTTTCTTCACAAGCCTGAGGGCAAGGTCGACTGAATCCCTCACTTCCAAACTTGGAGGGTCAAAGGTGTCTGACTTCAAGCTGAAAATACCAACAAAGGACAAAACRTCCCTAGGGCCAAAGTAGGCCTGGTATTCTTTGCCATCAAATATTTCAGGACAAATCTTGCTGCAGAGAAATGACAAACCACCTGGGCTGCAGAATCCATCTCCTGCGAAAGGAAGGCTGCTGCTTCTTGCCTGCTGTTAATTCSGGTGTGAGTAGGGCGGGTGACAGCGTTCCCGTGTCAGCTCTGCTGCCAGCATGCTCCTGGTGTCCCCCCAGGGTCCTGGAGAGCCCCAGCCCCTGYTCCAGGAAAAGCAGCACTCGGCTCCTCAGGCTGTGCACACTCACACACACAGGGCAGGCACAAACCAGGTACCTTGGAGCGCAAAGAGGAGAGGGCAATCTGCCTGGCTAACTTCAGGGCTTCTATCCTCATGGCAGCAAACTCTAACTCCTCCTGTCAAGGGTGTGGTGGGGAGTCACCCACAGGGGAAAAAAATGTTGTAAGAACAGGGTAAAAATGTTTAACACACTCAAAAATGGAATGTTAGATTTTAACGTAGAATTCCGACAATTCCTGGGTGTGACAAACACACCCCAAATTCCTCTAATGACAAGGACAGTGATACAAAACTCCAGGGGTTGGTGAGTTTTGAGGTAGCTGTATAGACAAATAATTTTTATTAGGTGATCTGCATGAACTATGCTTTGTGTAGAAGGAATGTTTTTTGAAGCTAAAGCTGTTTTTTCCACAGACTCTTCTTCTTTCATTTCCATTTTATGTGAATTTATGCCAGACACTGGTCTCAATTCAACCTYGGCTGTTTTAAAATTTCACTATAAATATTCTAGAAAATACGTSCTGACGTACAGAACTGGTCTGCAGATCAATTTGCTTCTCCTAGAAGAAACCATGCCAAATTCTGCATTAGAGGGATTACTAGAAAAACAAAGCCTGATTTTCATTTCAGCAGAATTAGGTCCTAAATCTCAAAAAATGAACCTATGCATACAGACTTACTAAAGCCAGGTGTCAAGATAGCTCTTCACACATCAAGTCCTGTGTTCAAGCTTAAAAAATTTGCTTTGTGAAGACTTCTGGAGAATACATAGATTAGAGGTRCAGGATAGGTGTTGATGAAATTAAAGTTTATGTATTATACGAATTATATGAGTTAAATGAAAATGTCTTTGTTCCTTAAGTCTTTGAAAGGGCAAAGTTACTTTGGAAAGAATCAAATGATTATTTGAATTCTCTTCCACATCCCCTCCGAGCCTCCCTCCACCCCTCTCAGATGAGGCAAAGCATTCCTCTGCCTGTGTATGGACAAACAGAAGGAAAAGTGACATTTAGATTTCTGCTACAAACCTGAAGTTTCTGAGCAAATACTGGGGGGTTCTTTTCTGCTAAGTCAGGATCTAGATATTCAGGCTGATCACATATTGAGGTTTTCTTAGATATCCTATTGAGAAGAGCATCAGCAGAGACAAAGGAGTCTTCAGGAGATGTCTGAAGGGTAAAGAGGATATTGAATAAGCAACAGAGATTTTGCCCAAGTAGTTCAGGCCAAAAGCAAAACGCGAAATTTCTGCAGGAAAATGATTCCCAAACCTTTATCATAAATGACTTACTATTTCAATAGCCTCTGGAGTTGTTCCTAGAGTCATAGGCTCTAGGTCYTTCTGCTTTGCCTTGTCAGGGGACTGTAAGTGTGCCTCTTGGCTGGCAGCTAGGACCCGGGAAGCTGGGTGGGGTATTTTCATGCCAGAGGACTGCTGGGCTTCAGGGTCTTCAAAACTTGACCTGGGAAAAGATTGTGTACAGGCTTTCAGGGTGGAGCACRAGGCCTTCACAATTCTGCTTCTGGTAACAGCTAAGCAGGTCSTCTTCATCACTTTCATGTGTATATAAATATACAAATATATATATATACACACACACACACATTGTTTCAACTCAATTTTACATCATTGTATCTCGTAACACTTTGCAATATCTTTTCAAAGCAATGCACTGGAGACATCTAAATAAAACCAGTTCCATCAGAAATGTTACATTCCTTCAATAGTTCTCACTTGCCTTTTTACCCCTTTCTCATTGTGACCGACCTCTCTTCCAACAAACCACTCTTACTTACAAGAACAGATGTCCCTAACAAGTGAAATTATTGGAAGTAAACACAACTCCCACATCCTGGGCTTAGGAACAAGAGCCCTTGTTCAGAAAATGTATCCAGGAAAAGCCAAGTGAAAAACTGCAATTAGGAGATTTCTAGATTAACATGAAAATTACCTCAGTGACTGAGGAAAAACACTTTTATAAGAAGCCACTGTCCAGTGAAACAGTCACCACTGTGACTCTTTTTAGTAAGAATATGAAGGAGAAATACATGTCCTTATTCCTCCCCATTACAAAACTTGTGTATGTTTGCCCTCTGTTCCATATCATATGTGTACACAGATGGGGATCTATTTTTAAACAAACAGCTTGGCAACACAGAGGCAGAGAGAGGAAGAACTGCCTTGTGTACGTGCTCTGAGGGCAACCCACTTCCCTGACATCCTCCTGCATCGCTCACAGAGACCTACCCCGAGCAGGGAGTGGTGGAGTCAGACAATCTCATGGGAGGGGATTTCACTGGGCTCTCCTGCTGTGCATCAAACATGAGGTACAAGGACTGTTTCTTCGGGGTGCTGTCATCCTGCTGGCAACAGAGAAAGAGAAACTCATGAAGCGATTCAACTGTTCTCCATTAAAGCTAACTCAGGTCACTGAAGCCTTTAGTGAGCAAATGACTTGACAGACAACTGATAATACAGGGCTGTAATGCTGATACTGAGATGAACCCTTGCAGGAAGAAATCATTGAAGAACAAAACCTGAACAGCTCACTCTTTGTAGTGCCTCTTCTTCTCCCACTCTGGGGTTAATCAGATTTCTGGTCCTGTCAGGCAGGAGGCATCCCTCAGCTGAGGGTGCTACTAAAATATCCATTGGAAATTCTCATTGGTTTAAGCATCACATGCCTGATTTTCCTAAGTTCCCGTGTGAATATGCTCTCATTGGATCTAGTCAAGCTATCAAATCCATAGATTAAAAAGAAGTAAGGCAAAACAAGTGGTAACATGTAGTTCTGCATTCCATACTTCACACTAATTCTGTTTCTCTCCTGATTCCCTCCAGCTTCTTCAAAGTTTGASTCTCAGTTTCTGAAACAGTTCAATAGCTGGTGTACCAGCTCTGCACTCTGCACTGCTGGAAATACTGACTGGCTTTGAATCTCCAGAAAGAACTACTASGATGCCCCCTTAAAAATAAAATAATAAAATGGAACAAGCTTTACAGGATACAGGACAACAAAGCACAGGCAATTTACCCCAGTTATGCCAATTTAAAGGAACTGGTTTTGCAAATCTGCTGCAGGCACATTATAATTAATTTAAAGGGTAGTGAGGCTGAGGGCATTGCCAGGATAGTATATTATGACAAGGGAATGCAAATGAATGGAAATGGAAGTGAGAACTTACAGGCACAGAGGAGCCTATTTTCTCCATATACTCTATTTCATAGGAGTTGCCATATTCCAATTCTGCAACAGAAACAAAAAAAAGGGGCGTTAATACATGCCATGACAGGATTCTTGCAGAAGTAAATGAGATCTCATTTACAAGGGCCACTCCCACTCTGCTCAATACTTTCCTATGACACATTAAAAATAGAAAATAGAAAGTARAAGGTGAACTGATGTTCATTGATTTTCAACAATGAACCTATGACACATTTCAGGCAAATTAGCTTGCCTGAAAAGAATTCAGCTTTATCAATTTGCTCCAGGGACCAGAATATTAAGAAAGTCTCAGACTAATTTCAGAGCACAGATAACTTTCCTCTATCATGGTATCTTATCACAGAAAACACATTTTTCAATAATTAGCAATGCTGGTGCCAGTTTCCTTAAAAAAAAAAGATGTTAACAGCTGTTGAGAAATTAATTATTTTCTATTTCTTAATGTTTATCACACAATTAAGAACAACYACTGTGGTATCACTTAAGAAAAAGATACCTGAAATACCTGAATGCTCATGCACCAGGGGTGAGACACCAGCCCAACTTACTGGGTGTTTTCATATTTTATTTTCAGAGAAAGAGTGTAAGGCAGGAAGATTTACAAAGAACCCTAAATCTAAAATTTAATAAAAATGCAAATCTTTACTGCTGCTCTACTTCTAATCTCCCAGTTACACTGGAGGGAATAACCAACATTTCTTTCCAATCCACAGTCACCCAGTAGCTGATACAGAAGCAGACAGATCTACCACAGGAAAACAGAGCACACTTTTTCCTGCACCCAAATAAAAGCATACTTTGTTCAATGACAACTTAATTTAAAAATTAAAAACAYAATTAATTTGTCCTATTGCTGTACTTTATTCTGTTTCCATGACTTAATTCAATAAACCACTTGCATAATTTAATTTCCATTATAAATAAATTCTAAGGAATGGCACACTAGCATTTGCATKATGATGAAATCATGTGCTAAAATCCTTCTAGATTTGGGCAGCTTTTGAAAAGTAGGGCTTGCATGAGGAAGATGATAACCACCATTGAAATGTTCGATATTTAAAAAACAAACAACCCTGAAGATAATCTCTTGCCTGTTTTGTTGATAAGAAAAGTTCTAGAGGGTTCAACACGATTTTACAATTCTCAAAATTTTTTTATAATACAAAGCACTGCTCAAGGACTGTAATTCCACAGGTTATGTATTTTGTCAGACAACCACTGAAGAGGAACAGCCACAAACTCTTGGTACTTGATATATTGGGGATATTCACAGTAAAACTYGTAAGTGAAGAGAAAGTCCTAATAGCAGGCTCCTCACGTTTAAATTCCTAGCACCATATGTTTTTAATGCTAATAGGGAGCCAGGCAAGATGGACAACCTCCTGGTGTCAGATACCAGCAGTATCCTTTCTCACTCACTTTTCTTCCCAGTGAAAGCAAAACCCAAACCGGAACGATGAATTCAAACACCCTACGAGGTGCAGAACTGCAGGAGAAAGCCTGAAATCCCAGGTAACAGCAGCAAGTGTTTGGGAACTGCCTCTCTRTATTCCATTTATCTACAGACAGCCCAGCGAGGTGCATCAGGAACGTTTATGGAGCAGCTTTATGCTCCAGAGAGCAATCCCTGAGCATCCAGGCTCGCTCACGGGCGGGAGACGTTCCGGCACTGTCCTCTGCTGGCACAGCCACAGGGATCCTCCACCTGCCTGCAGCACTGCAATCCCAATCCAAACGGACTGCTGGGACAACACACATCTAACTTTGCTGCTGGGGGGAAAAAAAAAAAAGGCAGGACACAGATGGAAATAGTCCAAGTAGAAACAAAAGGAATAACACGGCTGGCTGAACGCAGTTTGCTTCATCTCACTGCTTTCAGGAGTCTCCAGTGTAATTACTCTCCCTCCTCTCCTCCAAGACATCATCTCCCCTCCAAAATCTCAGGCTCTGCTTATCTCTATACATTCAAAATCATAAATGCCCAGGATATCCCACGAAGCAAGATAATTATCTTTTATAAACACGTACAACAGACTTACTAAGTGATGTCCTCCAACTCCTCCTACAAATAGCTGCAAGATTACATCAGAATTTTCTGCTAATAATTATGGCTGATTTCTGGTCTGTGCAACAGGAAAATGGCAGCAGTTATAAGCAGTGCATGAAACAGATGAGGGCTGGATGCACTGGCTGGCTCAGGAGCTGGGCTGTGTCCCTACAAGAGCAGTGTTAGGTTACAGGGTAACATTCACACGGGTGTCTGGGAGGGGTAAAAATATCCCCACTGAGAAAAGGSCCTCAAATTACTCCAAAATTTCTCAGTGCTGCAGGAGCAAGACTGTCAAGGGGAAAAAATTATTATTTTTCAGAGATGTGAAAAGCGGAAGCATTGTTGATTATAACGAGCGTGTAATCTGAAACCYTGACTGCACCATGCAGCACACATGAGACAAGACAATTACCATTTAATTAGGAGCTTTGCTCACTTTCTTCTACCCACTTTGAAAGCTGGAATGATTGCTTCAGAGTCTCTCTCACTATTCTTTTGTTCCATTTCCTYCCATATAGTTTCCATTTTTTCAGATTTAAGTGGCTTATTTTCTAAAAAGTGTTTAAGTTATTTTTTTAAATACAAATAAAGGCAAGTCAATGCCTAAAATTTACAATTTGACAATAAAGGCAAATGAATTAATCCAAACTGAAATACTTATCTGCTCAGAAGACTCAACAGATCTCTAAAAAGCCCAGGGCACACAAACATACAAGCGTGTGCATATGAACAAAAGCTCTGTGATTATTGTTGCCTTTTGATGTCAAACACATTGACCTAAAAGTTTAGCAGATCTTAATTAGGCATAAACTCAGACCCAGCCTAAAATGGCATAAAGCAGCTTTGATGGTAGACTGGGACATGGACTGAAAGGTTAGGGCAAACAAATGAATTCTAATCAAGAAGAAAAAGTTTAAGCCAAGTTAAACTCAACCATGCTTCCCACCCACAAAGCTGAACATCTGCCTTCGGAGCAGCTGTTGCAAAGCAGAATTCCCTCTGGTAGCCCCAAGGAAGGCCACACACAAACCTTCTTAATTCTGTCCCTTCCAAATTTCACAGACCTGGAACGACAGTTCTCTAAACAGAAACTTCCAGTTTTAGCTCACAACTGCTTATAGGAAGGTAGGACAGGAAGAACGTTGATGGCCTGATGGAGTAGGAAGTTTTACCTGGAAATATGAATGGTAACTATTTTATGCAGGGGATCTCCTGGACATTTTTATGCATAAAGACACTTGGAGGCCAGGAAGCCGGAGCAGAGATGGCATGTTAAGGGTCTTAAGGCATTACAGAAAATTTGAGCAGAATTTTAATATGGGATCTTCTCCCATCCAGGCTAAGGAACAGGCTCAGGCAGAACCAGTAGTTCAGTGACTCTGGAGCAGTATCAGACCCCAGTCTCTTGTGATGGCACTGAGAGAACATGTTGAACGCACAGAAGAACAATTAATCACACAAAGGAAGCAAAAGCCTTTCTCTGAAGGCCCCTTCCATTTCCCTTTAAGCATCTTCTTTTCTCTTTCTTGAAAACTCAAGGTTGGACCRTTGGGGTCTTACACTCAGCTCCCCATAACCACCACGTTCCCCAGAGAGCATCATTTYTAGGGTTCCCTAATAACAGCCTGCCTTCAGCAAAGTACAGGCCAACACCCCGGAACAAACCAAACCCCCTCTGCCAGCCAACATCCCACCGGCTGGAGCACACAGTCCTCGGAGCACGCACCCTCCGTGGGAGAGCTGAACTTGGTCTCGTTGACGAAGGTGGACAGGTCCGAGGGCTGTGGGTAATCCTGCTTGTCCGTGTTCAGGTCCACAGTCATGCAGGTCCACTTCTGGCCCGTCACGGAGGACGCCAGCTTCTCCTCGTCCGTGGCGTGCACCACCGCGGAGATCACGGGCGGCGTTTCCGGGGTGGGCAGCGGGGTAGGATCCTGCAGACAACRAGAGCCAATTAGTTCCATTATCTTCCATTAGCACATGGAAACAGCTGAATCTCTGAATGCCCTCGCACCAACAGAGCCACCTTTCTAATTCCGTAATCTCTGCTGCAGCTCTGTATAAAATGCTTAATGGAAAATACTGAGYCTACTGGCAGCAAGTTTTCCCAGTATAACTAAGCTCTTTGATGATAAACACTTGCATTGCAAAGCTGCTTTGATAACAGGGAAGAAAGAAAATCCAGAGCTGTTTAAATCTGTTAGGCACTTGACACAAGTGGCACACATCACCCATCACCAAAGTCTCTGACTACCAAAACAGACTTTTTAGGCTTCCCTCATAGGAGCAAACCTTCGTAGGTCCACGAGGTCGTGAACCCTTTCCCCTTTCTTCCCTTCTACGCTGTCAAGCAGCACAAATAAAAGGGCAGGATGGATAACAGGAAGAGGAACAGCAGCGTGGAAGGAGCTGTGCCACATCAAAGCAGTCAGGCCTTTGTAGAAGAACAGCTTTTGTTAACTTCTCTTCCAAGAAAACCACCTGCCAGCAGTTTACAACRCGGAATCAAACTATCCAAGCACATGTTCCTGGTAGATCAGCCCACTTGGTTTATTTCTATTTYCCTCCCAGCCCACCAATTTGATGCATTTAGTTGCTTACTTTCTAATCTAAAAATTCCAGGGTGGCTAGTGATGCCTAATTTTTCAGACAACTGAATTAAGGTGTTTTTTTCATATCCTTGCTCTGTCGTAACAGAGGGCTTTCCAAAGTACATTTGCTAACACTCTAACTGGAACTCCCAGAGCAAATACTGGATCTAATATATGTTGCATACACACTTCTAGAGGACAAAAGGTTAATGCCTTATGGTAATAGCCCAATGTGCAGTACTTGGACATATACATATATTCTTTACAAAAATCTCTTCTATCATTAAACATACAATTATACAACAAAAATCTCTTCTGCTACTAAATGTACAATTCTACAATTAAAATAATTAAAATTTTCCCCTTTTTGCCCCTTCAAGAACACAAATTACATGCATCAAAACAAGGCAGCRCTTTACCTGAGAAGGAGGATCTGATAGTGGGGATCTTTTTGGTGATTTTTTCACCCTAAATGTATCACTGAAAATAAAGTTAAAAGTGTTAATATGGTAATACCAGCAAGAACCGGGTCATTTCACACTCAGCAAGAGACAGCCACAGACAATGCAACCTCTGTAAGCCCTTCTGCATTAAAACCCCATCCATTTAGGCAGCAGCACCACAGAGAAACATGCCATGGGTACATATTCTTGTCATGCACTTGGAACAGGCCTCGATTCCCCAAAAGCTGAGAACAGCAGGATTGCCATATTTTTCATGCTAACCACTGACACATTCACAGAGCAGAGTTACTGCTCGGCTGMGATTCAAATCCCTGCTCCACCACCCTCAGTGGCCTCGTGGAAATGATTGAGCTTCTGTCTGCTTCAGTTTCCCATCCCAAAATTAGGTCTAACCTGCATCTTTACCTGAGAATTAAAACCGTGATAACTTGGGCAGTAAGCTCCAGTGAYCCCAAAAATCAGTATGAAAAAACCTGGTATGCCTTAGGTGAACTACACAAAACCTTCTGAGGGAGATGCTGTTCCCCAGACGCCAGAACAAAGCTCTGTCACTACAAATGGGCACAACGGACCCTTTTTAAAACAAATACAAGAAGAAATATGGCAATTCTGCTTCCAGTTCCCGTGACAGCTCACAGTGCAGACTGGGAGCACGGACACTGCAGCCCTTCGAAATCCCCCAGGTTTCAATCAAGCAAAAGGAATGAAGGACATACATTATGTCATGGTGGTGTATAATAATGAACRTTGCCTTTATGTTTATTCACAATTGGCTAAAAATATTTCATAACCAGAATAAACCAATTATCTGTTCTCTTGATGCACATTGTCAGAGTCTTTCAAAACCATTTATGTCACTAACTAGCAGAGGGAGAAAAATACCACAGCAAACTCACTGATAAAGACTTTAGGTTTGAACTGAGATGCAGTGGCAAAAATTACTGCCCACCAGCTCGTCCCTGATCAATGATGGCAAGGTTGACACCAGAAATTCTAATGGTGGGGTTTCAATCGGTCGAGGGTAAATCAATACCACATCTAGAGGGGAAAATCAATTCCACAGCTGAATATTGGTGYGTTCAATGCCATTAATTATCCAGTTATGATGCTAGAATTAATTAGGATAACTTCTTCCTTTAAGAAGGACAAGCACTTTATGCAGTATTTACAAAGGACTGATCGTACAACGTTGTTCAGTGGTAGAAATACAACTTCCATATTTTAGCTCGAGGATACAAAATCCCTATAGTTTTTAAACGAGGATCATCTTTGATAGGCAACAGATAATGAGGCAACAGATTCCTCAAACTCATTCATAGTCAGGCATCTCACTCAAAATAGCTTTCATATGTGCAAGTGAAGTGAAATCGTTAACATAAAAGCTTCATGCTGAATAATAACTGATCATGCTGCAAAATAAATAAGTAAAATTAAAAAGCCCATAAATCAAAGAGGAAATTTGAATTGTTAGCTTAGAATTACTTACAACAGAGAACATACAGACATCACATCTTCTACCATCCTAAGACAAATAAGACAAAGAAAAGAGAGACAGACAGAAGGAACTGACAAAATAGATTAACCTACAAATACTCTGTTAATGTTAATGTGTTAAGGCAATCTGATCATGCATATTTTCTACCTGTATAATCTTAACCCCTACTTTTTATTGCGAAATACATGAGGAGAAAAAAAATATTCATCAAGTCCTTCAATGTTTTCTAGTTCAATGTTATACTTTTTGACATGCTTTCATCTTACAAAACACATTTTTCAAAGCTGACACCCTCAAGTTAAGTTCCTTTCAACACTCTAACTGTCCTTGCCTTCCCTGATGGAGGCCACCTGCTTGCTTTTCAAAACACAGTATTTGTTATTAAATGGGATGCAAAACTGTTCCTGAATGGCAGCTGAGCTTAAGGACAGGGCACAGTTATTCCAGGTTTTGTCATGTTTGCTGATGGCATTATGACAGCACAGAAAAAGCTACTTGACCATTTCGAATCATTTACCCAGCTCAGGAAAGAAAATGACATTTCTTCAAACCCCAGCTATTTTGGTCCTCACCAAAACCTACGCTGGTGTTGTGACAGGGCAAACTGGTTTCCCCCAAASCAGAACCAAACCTTGCCAAACAGTCCAGGTTAAGAAAAGTTTTGATTTACTTATAAGCTTGGCAGCTCCTGCTTGTCTCTCCTCACGTGCAGCGCTCATGACAGCTGGCACCTTCCATTCCTAAAGAGCCTCCAGCCATCCAAGAGCTTCCAGAGCAATGCCCACACAAGCAATGTCTCTACAAACCACTTCTTTTTACTCATCACTGTAAGCTGGCRCTGGGGAGGCATCAGCTGCTCTTTGCTCAGCATCACCTGAGCAGTAGGATTCTCTCAGAGCAGCTCAGCACTCAGGGCAATCTGTGTCGAGCTGACATCTCCCCTAAAAACCTCATCTTTTCACAGGGAGGTCAATGCTCAGACTGCTGCAGGTTTCATTCAAGAGCAAAAATGGATTATTTTTATTGATCTAACACATGCAAGACTGAGCACACGGCTCAAATTCAAAGTAGTACAAGCTTAGCAAAGGCTTAAACTCATGCCTGGCTTCTTCACCTCTAATCTGGAAATCGCAGCCTCTGCACACAAGGAACACATTTTCAACCTGGTCCCCCCAGCAGTGCTAATAAAACCTCCTGCCACTGGCTCCCCTGGCATCCCCCAACAAGCCTTAGGGTGATTTTCATCTAGAAAGTGCCACGGCTGGAGGCTGCGCTGTGTATTAATATGCAGAGTCTCGTCTTTGTTAAAAAAAACCACTTGCAAAAGTAGGTTACAGGGCTGCAGCGAGCAACACACAACACAGCACAGSGAAAGCAGTGCCAAGCAGGGGCTGGGAATTCCCGCAGCCCTCCTGACCCAAGAACTTGGGAGCCCTGAGCTGGGGAAGCTTCACTCCTCCACTGCGATGAAGACCAGCAGTGAACTTTCAGACCATAGGATGGGGTTTTCCTSTGATGGATTTTCCCAAGGACAAACGTGGCTTAGCAAACGCTCTGTAAACTCATTTTGCCCCTAAATGAATAACTCTGGAATTCATTCTAATATTCGAAGCAGATGGGAGAATCCAAGAGGCTCACACTGGGGGTCTGTCAACTCCAGCTACTGGAAGACACAAGGAGACTGTGGCTGGATGCAAGTATCAGACTTAAGGATCTGGAGATACTAAATTCCCCTCTGTCCCTGTGCACTTCSCCAGGAAGATTTAAATTGTTCCTCTCTTGTTGTCACTTTTAAACCTTCTCGGTTTGGATCAAACCAGTTTGGACTGCAGGCTTGAAAAGCSTGTCAGCTTAGCACGCATCTTACTTCCCACCTGAATTTCCACAAAATTTCAAGTATACCTCAAAAAACAGCAACATCAGAAAAAAGAGGCTCCCCTCTCAAAGAAGACAACTCAACTACACAGTGGTCTAAACAATCCATAAGTCAGGAATGCCCCTAGAAAGAAAATAAGGGCACAAGCTTCCTCAAATCTGACAAGGGATGTGAATTAGAAGCCTAGAGGGCAGGAGGCTGCTCACAAAAAACTGAATAACCTCCATCTCACCCTGTACAGGAGGTCAGCTTTTACACTGCTTTACACTAACCATGTTATCTTCAAATTGCCAGGCGTTTAAAAATTTTACTCCCGTTTTTGTTAGCTAGCTGAAACATTTAAACCATAAAGCAACATGAACTGAGATACTTTCTTATAGGTAGTATATATTTCAGATATATGAGATATAAACTTAGTGGTTACCAACTCAAAATAACTGTATCTGAACAGATAAAGCAACATGCACATTAGCAACCAGCCACTGAGGTTTTTAACCAAGTATCTAAACACAGCAACATACAAAATTTATCCTGGAATTTGTCACCTGTGTCTAGCAGCTGGGTTATTTCCCTAACTTGTAGCAGTTTTGGAGATTTAAAACTTTCTGCACAATTGCAAGCTCTTTCATAAAAAGGAAATTTTCCACGTTTTTTAGTCTTGTATGTAAGAAAAAATGTATTTCAATACTGCACCCTTCTGTTTCAGGTTATTTTCTTTTAAATACCATAACTCACTGGATAAAACCATCTTCCTGCTGTGTGCAACACGAGATTCGTCACTGCCTTACTATTTCACATCCCACGCTCAAAAACAATGATTCATGAAATAGTTTGTGCTGCTGTGATTACTTTGATCATCTYAAACCGCATCAAATTCCCAAGATGAGGTCACAGAAAATTCGGTACAAAACTGGTAAAATTACAATTCGCTCAGGTTCAAAGCTACAACGAGCCCCAAGACTCGAAAAATGCAGTTGCTTCACGTGGACTGGTAGCTTCGGTTCTCCCTTTTGGCCTGGAAATTTCAAATTCTTGAGGAAACAACTTAAAGGAGAGCCGGAACAGCCCCCCCAGTGCGAATCCAGTTGTGGCTACCAACACCCAACATCATCTTGCCCTCTCTGTTCAAATATAAACCCTGTGTAACTGTGCTAAGGGGGGGGGAATGCGCTGCTTCTATTCTAGAAACGTCTCTGCCCTTTAACTTACGTTTTTAGGGGYGTCTTCTTCTTTTTGGCAGGTTTGTTCAGGCTGTCTCCTTCCGTTCCGTTGGCGTCGTTGGCACTGGCTGGGATCTCGAAGGAAGCTGGGGATTTGGAGGGCGAGCTGGCTATCTTAGAAGAAGACTTGAAAGGGTCAATGGAGTCCTCGCACGCGTCCGGCTCGAAGCTGTACGTCTGCTGGGGCAGTTTGGGCGATTCCTGCATTTTCGTACTCGAGGAGAAGGGGTTAAAATTGGGATCATCCCACTTGTCGATGTCGAAAGTGTAAGAGCCTTTCGTGATGGGGATTTCGTTCGGATCGGCGGGCGACTTGGTCGGGGTGGTGGGAGCGTTGTCAAGCTTTTCCACCGGTTTTTTAGTCTTTGGCCTCCGTAGCGGCATTTTAGCGCCTGGCTTTTTACCCGCTTTTTTGGGAGGAGCGCTGCTCTCCTGCTCTTCGCTCCCCCCTTTCTCTTCAGAGTAATCAAACTCCAGCCTCACCGCGACGCCTTTGACGGGAGGGTCCTCCTGTCCCCCGGTGTCCGGCGGAGTGACCTCCACGGCCTCGGGGGCCGCTGTAAGAGGCAGCGTTTTCCTGCCGGCCGGGGGAGAGTTCTGCACTTTGCCGCCTCCAGAACTAAACGCACTAATCCCTTCGAAACGGTCCGGATCCAAAGGGTCGGATCCTTCAGGCACAGGCGGGGCCTCCTCTTTCTCAGCAGAGATTTTGGAAGGTTCAGTACATTCGGGCTTGACCGAGTCAGCCTTCGCCTCGGACACCGCTTTGTCCTCACCTGGGGCACAGGCTGCTTGGCCAAGGTCAGGCGGTTCCTGCGGGGCTTCCTTCACCGGCGGAGCATCCAGAGGTTTTTTGGCCGGCTGCTTCTTTTTTAAGGAAGCTGGTCTGGGCTTTTTCGTTCTCTTGAGGGTACTGGAAGCACTACTGGAACCAGTACCGTACACATCTGCTGAGGGTGCTAACGTCTCATTGTTGCCAAGGTAAGATGCCCCATCAAAATCACTGGCTTGCAGGCTGAGAGACCGAGACAACGTGGATTTGGAAACCGGGACCGAATCCGTGGATTTTCTTCGGACATTTGCTTTGGGGTCGCGATTCTTCGGCTCTGCAGAGCTCGGTCCTAAGGCATGGAGAGAGTCGACCAGCTCAATGTTATCGAAGTCCAAGTTGTAGGTTCCACTGCTGGCTATGGGCTTGTCCTCGTCGAAGACAGTGGAAAAGGAATGGCAAGGGGGACGGAAAGGGCTCTCTTGGACTGGCTCGCTGTGTGACACATCGGTTACGGGCTCAGCCTCTGAACACGGTCCTGTGGGAACAAACAGAAAACTCTGGGAGCTTTAAACACATTTTTACAACTGAGGCTTAGGAAGCTTTACTATATTATAACTACAAGTAAAAGAAAAAGGCATTAAAATCATACAAATTGACTAGGCAATGATTAAAGGACATACAAACCAAAGGGACRTTTCCAATATATGAACTAGATGAAGGGAAAAAATAGATCTGTTCTCACCACAAAAGGATTCAAGGCAAGTTTCACGAAAGGACAACATATGTATTTGCAATAGCCTCTAAAGCACCTCTTCTAAACTATCATTTATAGAAATGGATATTACCATAATACACTAAATATTCCAAACAACAGGAAAACTGCATAAAGCACTTTATTACTCCCATTTTCTACTACTATAACAAGTTCACACAATTGTGTCAAGGCTCTTATGCAGAAAATTTCCTGTAAATTGACTGGTGCTTCAGTAATTACATGTTGACCTTAAGTTTTGTTTCCCATGTGCTATTTTTACCAATTTTCCCGGAGGAAAATGGCTTCCTCTCCACAACCCATCAATGCTGCTCCTCTCTCTGCCCCAAGCAGTCAATAYACTCTACTCTGACCCCATAATTACAAGTTATAATAAGAGATGAATAATTGAGAACTTAATATGAAATAAATTACGGTAAAGGTAAAAAAAAAAATAGTCAAGTAGAGAACTCYACAAGTATTTTCAGTTGAAAAAATCTTCCTTTAAAAAGATCACTAGAAGCTCCCTACAGATTATTTAAACCAGATTTTTGCAAGTGTAGTTCTAACTCGCTGATGAAAAGAAAACTTTGTAGAGAGATTTATATGCTAAAACTGTTAATCCAAGCAGCTTTCCTTTGCAATTAAAGGTTTTCTTATTGAACGGAATCTAAAATTATTTATAGAAGTCTCTTTACTCGGGATATAACTCCGCTGGACAAAGTAGAAAAAGATAGAGTGCATATCAAAAAAATAGCAAATACACAGGTCCCTGTGGGGTGTCAGACACATGGGACAGCTCTGTCCAGCTCCCAGTTCAAGCTGGGCTGAGCCAGCTGCTCCGAGCCCCCACTGAGGAGCAAAATGCCCCTGTGTTTCCTGTTGAAGCAACGCAGCCTTCTTCACGTTGTCATTCTTTTTTAATTTTGCAATTATAAAGAAAAACAGTCAAACAAAAATGAATGCTTTGCTCAGCCCTAAACGATTTCAGAGACATTTCTGCACATCTTTTTTTCAGTCCGATCCTGACGCGTTTTGCAAAATAACTCCCATTTTGCCTAGCTACACTCATTAACGCTGCTCATAAAAGCAATACAGACAATCAATTATTATTTTTAGTGAGAAGCTATGAATGGATTAAGAGCAGGAAAAAAAATTTCCTTTGTTTCAGAAGAAATTGTATGTCTGCACAGAGACTGCAAGCATTATTATTTATGGCTGTAGAGGACAGAAAGGATTTAAGGGAATAGGACACATTTCCCAAAGTGGCACCATGTACTTCCAGAGAGTGTCAAAGGAATGACAGCTATGCAGTTTCTYTTTTAACACTGTGTAAGTTCAGTAAGATACATCAATTAAAATAATATTTTAATGTGTTTTTCTGCTAAATGAATGCTAATAATGTGGCAGTACTTCAGAAGAGTTTATTTTTCTCCTCAATCCCCACTGGGTTGGGCTCGGTTTCAGCCTGGCGGAGGGGTCATTAATTAGGCTTCATTTGCCAGCCGAGGTGGTGCTTGCTTCACACACACATCACTTTCTGACACTGATGGGACTCCTGTTAAGGGCACTCAGACAGTGCCATAAACCTCCAGCATTAGCTTGATCTGTCCCCTTTACTCTGGAAGGAGAATGGAAGACACTTCAGGGGAATACATCACRATAAACACTGGGATGTCAGCAGAGTACAAATGTAGGTCAGCATGAAATAAAAGTGGGATCTGAACACGGAATCATCTGCAGTTATGCACTGTTTTCATTCCAGCCTGCGTCAAAGCCCTCAACAGCACCGAGGCCCTTGCTCAAAGTAGTATAAACATGCATGAAAACAAAATAAAATAAAATAAAACCACTGCCCTGCAGGACTTGGACYGTAAGTAAGAGGCTGAGGTTTGGGATGCATCACGCGAAGGGAGTGTGCAAGGCTCTCCAGCTACTCAAAACAAAACAGCATTTAAATTCTGTGTGCTCCACACAGCGCAGGGCTTTAATCTTCTTTAACTGCCTACTTCACGACTTCCTCCTCATCAAACCCTTTCTTACTCAGAGCACGGATTTCTGCAGAGCGTTGCTCGATATTTTTATTGTTTCTTTATGAAACAAGATGCGAAGCTGTCTCAGAAAACATGGCTTTTGGCAGAAGTGAAATGCTGCTGTCAGCCTCTTCTGGCTTTACGACAGGACTGGCTCACTCCTGGTAAAAGGAGAACTGCTGGAGCAGGAGATATAAATGGCCCTCATGGCTTTATTACTACAAAGAGACACGAGGACCATTCTTTCCTGACATTAACTGCCTCTTCACAGAGCAGTGACATTTGTCCTTTTACAACACAAAATTAAGCCAATCAGTATCACTACAGCATTTTATTAAAATGCAGTTTGATCACAAAGGAACCTACTATGACAAGCAATGGAAATGAAGGCAGGACTTGCCCTAGAGAGAGACCAGCACAAGGTTTTAAATCAGGGTTATGCCTTTCATTGGCACCAAGAGTCACCCACAATTTATACTGGTAAGAGCTGCCCACAGGTAGATATTAAGTTTTMTAAAGCACTCCAAGAATGTGGAGGATGGCAGGGGAACTTACACTGCAATAAAAAACCAGGCAAGCTCCTCAAAATCCCATTTCATTCATCAAAAAAGAAGGTCCAAGTCCTGCTCCTTCCACTAGGAAATTTCCATGATTTCAGATAAATTTTGATTGGACTAAYTATGAAAAACAATCCCAACCCCAAAACCAACAACGTAAAACTCAGGCTTTTTGTAGCCAGGTGATGAGACCTAAATATGAGAGCTACATGGCATGTCTAACACATGGCATTTTCACCTGGCATAAGTTGTGGTAGAACCAGAATTTGCCAAAAGTCAGAGAATCACAGAATATACTGAGTTGGAAGGGACCCACAAAGATCATTGAAGTCCAGCCCCTGGCATTAATAAACAAAACGAATTTCTGTTGCTCCTTTACAGAAGTAGCCAAGGCAAGGGGCTACTTTGCTGAAGTATCTCTAAAACAGAGGGAATCCCAATAAACTGAAAATAGGCCTTAATACTGCCGAGCTGGAAGCAAAATGAAAAACCATTTTGAAAAGCTTAGCAATAAAATTTAAACAGATATAATAAGCAAATGCAGAAGAAATTAAATTCTAATTCTGTTTTCTAGAGAAAAAGCAAACAAAGGCAAACCTCTGGAAAATGCATACAGCATGCTCCCACATACTATGTTGTGAGGAAAAAATGCCAAAAGCATATAGGAATTGGAGTTACCTAACACACGAAATTTTAAAGCACAGTTTATTTCAAGTTCCTGCTTGTTATGAGAAGCCTTTGAAGTYAGGAAATCAATCAGTACCACTTTTTCAAAAGTTCTGTAAAAATACTTTTTGTCCCTTATTCTGAGAGAGAACTTTGTATATGAAAGTTCCTTTTCAAATTTTCCGTGTCAAGTTTCAGGAGGAAAAATACTGAAGAAGAATGTTTTCCATAGCAAAAGTTGGGTTTGTTTTTGTCTGGGCCATCATGTCTCTAATGAAAAGTCTGACCTCAAATTTGCCTGGCACCAGAAGGACTCAAGTGTACGTGCCCCATATCCTGATTGCAGGGCTGTAATGCACAGAGGGGACTCCAGCTCTCGAATTTCCCCTGTGATTATAAYCTAAATTCATTAATCCACTGGGAAAGGCAGTGGGGGTGGCATAAAAAACAGCCCTGCCCAGGCAGGAATTCCTGGTCAAAACCAGGGTTATCTGGGAGAAAGGTGTGGGGGACATTCTGATGCTGAGATGGATCAAAGGGACAAGAGGACACTGCTACAAGAAGCTGAGGAGACAAGCAACAATAATTTAAAATAATGAAAAAAAATAATAAATGCAGCCTCAAACTCTCAAATTTGCCTCAAGAGTATAACCCAMCTTTCCCATAATTTATTTAGGAGGAACGGAAGGGCTCATTGGTGACACTTTCTGGGGCTCAGGGGTGGTTTCCAGACTTGCTCTGTTCCTTCTCTTCCCCTCCAGACTTGCCCTCAGACTGACTCCCCTCCCCTGCTCTGCTGCTCATGGACCAGAGCCATGCAGCAGGTTTTACCCCACCAGGAGCTGGCTCAAACCCAGGACGAGTCCAGCTTAGTTCACTTTCATCATATTTATGAAACTACCATTGAAGTCGACCTAATTAAAAACTCCCCTCTTGGCTTTCCAGCAGTGGGGTCCAGCTGCTGTGCTAACGATATCATGCAACACAACTGCAGCCATCTGCATAAGTAATTATTGTCAGCTATAGATGAAATCATCCTTTAAACACTCACTGTGCCCCCTCCTTCCACCCAAACACACGCTCTGTCACCCATCCCGTGTGGAAGACAAAGYCATGTGGCTGCTGAACCAGGAACCCAGCAGGACAGTGCTGCCTCTCCCTGTGTGTGTGCCAGGCTCTCCAGCTGCCCATATTCCCCACTCCTCCTCTMCTGAAACCTATTTATTTAGCTGTGTGGCACCATCCAGAACTCTGCCTCGATGCCTGTCAGCCCCCAGGAAGGGACTCATTCCCTTTGTGTGCAGCCACACGCGTAACTCATGAAGTAAATAAACTGCAAGACACTCAAGTGGTTTATAAAGGACAAAATGTTTAACTTTTCTCATTTCTAAACACCTAAGCTATAGTCTTAGTACTACTCATTTCTTCTAAAGATTTCCAAAACAAATGAATGCTTTGTGTTGCCCTCCTACATTTGGATTTTTTCTGCATTATGCATCTTCTTCCCCTCCAATAAATTCCCCTGTTGTATAACTACTGTATTTTGCATTATTTTGGAACACTGAACATTGCTCTGTTACTTTGCTGTAACTTGCCTCCCATGGACAATCTGATTTGCAAATGAAGTGGTTTCACCTCTGCCATCCGATGGCCTTCAATAAAGTTCACACTGAATCTCACTGATTCATCCATCTATGAATAGATACTTTCTGCTTCCCACTTTCCTTCAGAAAGATCTGAAAGAAAGGAGGGGGAGAACTGGGATGGAAGGAGACAGGAATCACATGTGCCAGGGAAGCACATGTGTAATCAAGGGCTTGAAGATAATCTAGTGCAGTAATTAAAAGCACACTCCAATCCTGTTCAGCACATGCATTCTTTTGTTCTCTGAGCACTTATTTTGTAATCACTGGATTGCCAAAGATAAAGACAGGAAAGAAGGTGCAGAACGAGTAACTTCTGCTACAATGAAGAGGGAACTGTAACAGCAGAAAAGAAGAAGTATCACGATGCCTCAGTGAACATCCTTGAAGCTTCCTATAAACTTGTATCATAAATCATGATCCTACAGAGCACTGCTTAATGAATAACTCCCAGAAACGCTTCAGGTGGCTTGAGACCTCTGGTGGGACGCTACAACTCTTTCCAAACGCGATACAAGTGAGCTTTAGGCTGCTGGGTGTAATATTATCTTCACACAATTTAGCCAGGTGATCAAGATGACTTGAGTTTCAGATGGGAGAAAAGACCGCATAATGGGGAATTCAGCCTTAAACTGTTGAGCTGTCATCCGACAGCCCAAACAAAGCTATTTTGGGCTAATAGCATGCCTTCTACTCCCTCATATTCCATTACTCAATCTGGAGAACAAAGAACACTTTTTTTTTGGGAAAGGATTTTTTTGGGTTTTAAACATAATTCTCCCTTTTTAAAGATTATTTTCCCAGTATGTACCAATTTTTATGCATGTATACCATACATACATTCATACATACTCCCATGTTCCCCCTATAAAATCAATATTTCTGTTGTTCTAATGCGCTTTCTGATCACCTCCTGTTTCAGATTTACAGGCTGAACACATCTGAAAATGACATTGTRTAATTGTGCCCACCCAGGTACCTGCATCTGCATCTCCCACCTCCTTTTCCTACTCATCTGACTCTGTAAAGATTCTACAGAAAGAAGTTTGATTCAAAATTAATAAAGTTTTTTTTCTAGAAAGCTCCTCTTTTCTTTAATATTTTTCAAACGTTATGGATAGATCCTCCAATACTTTATTCCAGGAGGCAACAGGATTTTTCCTCCTAGCACAGGTAATTAACCAATAATCCAGAAGACAATTTATTAGCATTAATTCCTCGCCTGTGCTTAGAGAAACACCTCCCTGCAGCTTCACCTCCCTCGGTAACCCATCCCACTCGTTACATCCTTGTTACCTGTGTCTTCCAAGGGCAGCTGGGGCTTTGTTTCTTGCTCTGCTACGTCTGCAACAACTGCTGCTGCTGCTGCTGCTGCTTCAGGGGGTGGCTGTGGGGGTGAAGGTGGTGCCTTGACAGGTGTGGTGGACTCCGGGGTCTCAAATGCTTCCTCAGAGTCAGAGCTCCTGGGGAAAATCAAAGCAGAGAGTGGTGAGCACAGTGAGGATTCACGCGTGCAGGTCAGGCTTGGGAATGCTGGGCTTTCTGAGCTGATGGCACAGACCTCAGCTATCAGGCTGCCTCTGCATTTCCCAAAGGGGATTTGACATTCCAGTATGGTTTCCAGAGCAGGATGTCATGGCTGTGGTCTTCTCCCTAGACAAATATTTATGTCACTTGTGTTATAGAAGTGAACACACACTTGGAAATAAACCCATCCTGCTCCCCAGGCTGAAGGTGGCTCAGCCACACAGACCAACACCCCTCTGTTACTCCTTGGCACAAGCACACCTGAATCAACTACAAAACATAAATAAAAAGAATCTTCTCAAGAGAATTTCGTAGTTTCATTAAAAAAACCCAAACATCTAAAATAGCACCAAATTTCTGTGTGTGCTTCTAAGGGTGAGAGAGCAGGCATGGAGACATCTGAGGTGCAGCAAACTCCTGTGCACCCTGCTTCCACAGAAATACTACCTCCTCTTTTTAGCAGAATTTTACCACAGCCCTTTTCCAACAGACTTTGTTATGCAGGGTAAAAARCCCTGCAAAATGCAGAGTCCTGGTATCATCCATAATCCTTTTGTGGCACCATGTGCTCACAAGGACACAAAATCCAGAGGGGCCACAATGGGTTGATGCCAGCCCAGGAAGGAAACAGCAGCACCCAAATGGAGCTTTTCAAAYGAAACACAAGCTCAAAAGGCAGGAACTCTACAAAATTATGAGTAACCTAAACATTAAGTGAAGATCTAAACCATTCAAGGACACATTACTTGCTCTTAGAGGTGTACAGCCATAGGAAACTGTCCTCCTGTGTCTGGAAACTATAGATCTTACTTGTTCTTACATCAAACAGAGCCCAAATGATAAACATTTCTTCTTGAAGCCTTTGTTTGGGAGCAAGGAATGCAGTAACAATGGTGTCATATTCAATATGCACCGAACATATGTTCAATATACATTCAATAAGCATTTCTGTTGGTCACATGCAGTTTGGGACTGTTGGTCTGTACTAAATCAAATAGAACATGGCAGTTTCTTGAAGGACAGGACTGATTTGCCTCTTCCCAGCGATTCTGTGTTGCCATGGAATGAAAATCCATTTCATCTCCCAGAAGCACTCTACAAGTCATCCCAAACTCTCATTTTGTTGAAAGATAACTCTGAGCTGCCACATTCTGTTTGCTTTCTTGAGACTCGTGATTACTTTAAGCAGTTCCATGTCAGCAGAAGTGCGAGCACAGGATTTGCATTAGATTTCATTTGCCTAAATCTATCACAAGCCTTCAGACAGCTGGGGAAGAAGAGACCCCAGTGCCACCCCTGACAGCTTGAGGAGCACAGTGGTCCCAATTCTCCCTCTCCCTCTTCTCTGCTGCCTCTGCAGAATCCCAGTGAGAGCTCCCACCTCCTCCCACACCACAACCCTGCACCACCTGGCTCATCACCCCTACTCCTGAAGCAAAAGGAGTTCTACTAGGTGATAACTTCGGATGCTTGGAGGGGTTTTTTTTCCTCCCCAAAACCACTGTGTCTGGCTTTCCATTATATCTGTTGCCACAGCTCCTCAAAACACCTTCTTCTGTCACTTCTTTAACCATCCTCATTCCTCAGGCCACAGAGCAGTCACACTGCATCATTTTAAATGATATCCCTACGAAGATGCACCGTGTTTTAAGTTCAACATAGTTTAAGCACAAGAACAGCTGCAAACAAAGAGCTTCTGTAAATAAAGCTGCACAATAGGTTTTCAACAAAAAAAAAGAAAAAARCTTTCTCCTCCTTCCACAGAGCTGGTTCAGGAAACTTTAAAGCTGAAGAATCAAAGAGAAACACAGTTGTGTGATATTTTCCCAGTGTCATAAAAATAAACCTAGGAAGTTATCATGTAAACCAACAATGAAAAGTAATTCATCTCTCTCAGGCTTTCACATAGTTCTTCATTGTGCTGCACTTAATTAATGTTTCACTCTCTTCAATTTGAACACAAAGTCTTGCTCTGTAATACTGAAACAATAATGTTTAGACTCCTTTTTTTCCAAACTGTCTGTATAGCACATGTAACATATACAGCAAATGGAAAGGAGAAAAAAACCCCTCTGTTTTCATATCCTACTCAAAGTGGTAACTTCTTTGTTGAACTGGCTTGATGGAGCAGTTCTGTGTCCTCCTTTAGTTAAATGCTGGAAAGAATTGGTGCCTGTTTATCTCCCTTTTAAAGGAGCTCCCTTTGTTTACTTGGTCTCGTCCTTGGATGAGCTGGGCATAAGCATTTGAAGTAAAGAGAAATATTTGTTCTTTTTTGTTCACTGCATGAGTTTCCACTCTGGAAAACCTCCCAAGTCTGTGGACAGACAGTTGAGGTGCCTGAGCTCCAGAAAAAGGCTTTGTTTTGCTAATATTTAATAATTCCCAAACGATTCTGATGCAATACTCCTGATTTCCAGCTAGTACAGTCAAGTAAGAACTGACCTAACCATAACTCAAATGCTGATGAGTTTGTTATGAGGAGCCAACGTGCTCACAAAGAAAATGGTATTTAACAAAGAAACATGAAGGGAAGCTCAACAGCAGAAAAACCTTCTTTGTCATTGCCTGGGATCTGGGCAAGGGCATAAAGCCTGGAAGGACATTCCAGTACTGTGCTCCAAAGTCAACATGCATCCTGGAAAAATGGAATCTTGCGTTCAGTTTTCCTTAGTGAAAACACGGATGGTCTCTCTTACATAGGCTCTTTTTTTTTAAGACCACAGTCCTACGTTCAAACGGCAAGAAAAGATTTTCCCAGAACAACAGGATTTCCTGTGAAAAGGAAATTACACATTTCAGCCAGTTCAATTCATAACGTCTTTTCTCTGAGAAACGCAGGGAATACACAGAACAAAAAGAAATGTTACTGCTRTACAGTTCTTGGTGCAAGAACAGATTGCCAGACTGTGATTCACCGTGAGAATCGGCACCAATTCAAAGCTGCACAAGGAGCTGCCACCACGGGTCCAGCTGTGGGCAGGTTCTCAGGAAAAGGAGGAGTCTKGTACCATCTAGAATAGGATGCTGAGGCTCCAGCCAAGGATGAAGTGCAGACTCYGAGCCTGCAGGACTCGTTTGTGGGGCAGGGATGAAGTAGGAGCTACAGGAAGGAACRCACATTCATTCACCTGTTCAGCCTGCCTGGGAAATTAGTGGGAGCTTGCTTTCCTAACATGTCGCACCTTTACCTGTATCCTTTGGATTTTGTGCATAATAGGCAAAAAAATACAGATTGTAAGAAGGTACAAAATATTCTTTCAGTCCACCTCCTTCATCTCCCTTCCAGAAAGAGCCAGTAAACAGTAAATGTAACACACACAGATGGGGTCCAGCAGCAGGGGAGAACAGGGAAACGCAAGAATCAGACCAGACCAACACAAAACTGACAACTTGTGGAGCCTGAGCACTCCCACTCTCAGCGAGGAAGTCCAAGCCCAGCCTGTGACATAAATCTCCAGAGGAAATACTGAAGGGAGTCACTAGGGCTGACCTCTCTTCTTCACCTCTGGCCCTGTGGAAACCCAGCCTCATAAGTCACATTACCTTCTTTTATAAACCACAGGCGCTTATAATTTAAGTCCTCCCCGATTTCAGAATGAAAAATTGCCTTTTTGTCACTGCAGCTGGAAAGCAGTCAGGAAGCAAGAATGAGATTTCTYCATTCCCCTGCCTCTGCTCGCTGTTCACCCTCGCCAGGCAGGCACAGCCCCTGAAGTGAGGTCACTCCAGTTGCCACCCTGGAACTGGATTCATTAAAAAGTAGTTTTGAGCAGAGCTGTGGCCTTGGGCTGCGTGGGGAATGCTGCCATCTGCCTCGGGTTCCTCCAATATTGACACAACCAGCGCAAGTGTGCTCTCTGCTTTCGTTTCACAGCAGTGAAAGAGAGTATAAAAGAAACTTAAAAAGCAGGACTTTGACATGAGGACTGAGCTCAGCAGCATCACTTCCTATGGAAGGGCTCAAGGGAGCAAAACTGGAACTGGGATGTGCCAAGGGAGCTCCAGGGGCTTTTGTAGAGTTACTTCATTTAATGTCAAGTCTATACAGGATTTTTATTCCGTGTATAGCCTGCTTCAGGAAAGCAAACAAACAAAYGTGCCTAACTACATTATGGAGTACTGATCTATTGGTGTGCAATATGAACAATYTGGAGAGGAAGGGCAGGGTGATATTATGAATTTTTGAAGCCAGGAACTGGAGTTGCATTATCAAAAACTGCTGCCTGTGCTGGGAGTAGGGAGAAGGGGATGGAGCCAAAAGAGATGCTCTCCATCAGCCAGGGTTGTGGAATCAAAAGTGACAACCTGAAGACTGGTTTCAGGGGGATCTGCTCCACAAAAGCCAAGGTGAACAGCCTCTGTATGCCTCTATTTCAATTTGTACATTTTCTTCCAAACCTTGCAATTAGGAAAAAGTATGTTTTATTTTCCTAATTAGTGTAACATGTCCCAGATTAACTGAGGTCTCTCCTACCTGTCAGCAATTATCATTGATGCCCTGCCAGCACTCCATAAACTCAGCCTTCTCACTGGTACTCAAAAACCTCACCAGTTGTTTGGTCTCTATGTTTTATTGACATGACAACTTAATTCTCATGGTCTATTTGGAGATATGACATATTGGGAGGAAAAAAAACAGGCAATCTTAAAACACACACACACACACACACAACAACAAAACCAAGCTGTGCTACCCAAGAATGCTTGGAGGGTAATGCAATGGAAGTGAGGACTGCAAAGGTTTATTGGAGAGCTGCTGTTTGCAGATTGCCCTCTAACTGCAGTGTGTGGGACATTTGGAAGTGTACAAGGACTCTCTCAGACGATGAGCAATTCCTCCCTGATCAGTTTTAACCAGCAAAAACTCCTGCAGTCTCTTCCTGAGATACAGCTGTACTCCMCGAGGGGGAGGAGACAGAAATGGCTGTTTTGCCTTTTTTTGTCCATCTCATCTTTAGATCCACATGTTCTTTACAACTGGCTAGAGCTGCAGTTCAAGGGGAAAATGTCTGTCCAAGTGCATCCATCTCCTCTAGGAAACACAAACCCCCACTGAAGTCCTCTGCAGATCTGTTTCCCTGAGCCTTAGGAATCCAACAAGGAATCTGTTACCAGGGGATCATCATGCAGTGCCCAGTTCCTGTATGAGGTACTGGCAGGGATCTGAGGCAGAGTCCAAAACCATGGGATGAAGGACCCAAATGAGCAAACACTGAAGTGCTAATGCATAAGCAGTATCTTGTGGGAAGATACTTCTGTGGGAAGACCTAAAGGCAACAGATTCCATCAGACCTGGCCCTCCAAAGCATCTGCAGCTGTTGTATCATAAAGTTAAGATATAAATTTCACATGAGTATTTACTGAACAAATGCACCGTGAGAGGAAACTCAATCAGAGAGAAGGGGAAAAAAAACCCAGCAACTTCTTAAAATGTTCAATTTAGTACGGAAGATTAATTTTGGCTTTCATTCTTGGTAACTCCCACTGGGAGATGAGGTGGAAATAAAAAGGAGGAATGAGTTCTGTAGTTTCACCTCCATCGATCATTTTCAGAGATGATCCTCATAAAGCCTGCATGAATAATTCAGGTGTGGTTTACTGATGAGCCCAGAACCAAGGATGCAGGAGTGGCTGCATCCTTCTGAGGTCAATCTGGTTGTGTGTTACTTAAGCAGGCACATTTACTGCAGCAGCAAGGGCCACACAGGCTGCCAGATTTGGAAAGACACTCAGTAACTTGAAGCTTTAGAGTTCCTAAAGCCAGAGAGACAAGGCAGTCAGAGACGTGCATTAATTTCAGTCAAAGCTCATTCACTGTAAAAATCTGATGAAACCTTTTCAGATTTCCTGGTGCYATTTTCAATGGTTAAACTGATTTTCCCCATATAGTTCTTAAAAAAAACCCCCAAACCCAAGTAAACAACAACAACAACAGAACACTGAGGCAGGATGTTTCAGCAATATAGCTCTTCAGATGAAGATCAATCCTACTCTCAACTGTGCCTCCGAACTGCTGAACATACACAGAATCACAAAACAGTTTGGGTTGGAAGGGACCTTTAAAGTTCACTTAGTTCAGTGGTCTTGGTCAGTTCAGTTCTGCATCCACCTCAGTCTGCCTCATCTGCTCAGGCTGGGACCTCTTAATAGCATGCACAGCTTCTTGCTGCGGATGTGTGCAGAGTCCAGGGGGAGAAAATGAATGCTCATTACACATTACATTTGAGGGCTTTTTCCTTTTGTTTCTATAAAATTAAATAACTGACAATCTCCCATAATTGTGCAATCACTTGTGGTACAGTTATACAAATCTAATACAGAGATACATACAGGCTTTCCTCTTTTTTTTTTTCCTTCAGACTCTTACAGCTCTGCATCATAATTCAAAATCATCGGGAGAGCCCAAATGGCAATTCCTTTCCTGGAGATCAAGTTTCCACTTTAGGCCAGCAGCCATTAGCTGACCCAAGGGCCTACTCACAAGGACCAAGAATATTCTACAGCTACAACAAAAGGTCATTTTGCTAATCCCAGCACTAGGTTAGGATAACATCAAAGATGTGCCAACTTTCTATGCTGTGATTTTTGTATAGTATTTGCTTACACAGTGACTTCCAGCTAAAATGACATTCCACAATAATTAGCTCCTTTTACCATGATGATTGCTACCTATGTCAGTGCTCACCTACKTGTTTTCAATATGAAACGTTCCTACAGATTCTAAATTTTGATATTAAATTTGTACAGCAACACACAGAACACAGGGGTGCAACAGTTGAGTCATCTAGTTATTATTTGAGGTATTAATATTTGGTGTCTACCAAATTGGAATTAGTTTATCTATCAAACCTAACACCCACGAATCTGTTAAATGCATTAAAAAACAACATACATTTTAAAAAACAACACAAATACACGTGGTGAGAGGCATAAAACCCACAAACAGTATTTCCCTTTCCTCTAATAAAATACACCGTTGAAATTATAGGGTTTCTCAAAAGAATTCAGGAGAACAGAGAGCTCTGTACCCTCTCTGGGGGTTGGACCAGATGATCTCCACAGGTCCCTTCCAACCCCAGCCATTCTGTGATTCTGTGAAAATGTTTTGCCCAGAGAGGAGCAARGCCAGTAAAAGAAGCTGTAGGGTGGGTGACACTTCAGGGACCATGGAAAGCCATCTGTCCTGCCTCTGCCCCCACGGGGAATGCTCTCAGTACTGGATCTGATGCTTATATCGAGTCAGGAGCTGGGGGAGGTACCAACCTGTCACTTACGTGTCACCAGACYCCATTTACAAGACACTTCCTTCAGGGACACATTTCTGACCATTAACTATTAATGGAGCTCTCTCACACTATCGTAGGCAAAGTGACACGATCATCCATGCCATGATTGAATAAATTCACAACAAACCCATACTGTGAGGGGACAAACCACAGAACGGGTCACAAGAAGATGATATTGAGAAGGAAACAGATCCCCAAACTTTCCCTCAGCTCACATCCTGCTCCCACGGGCACGATACCATTGTCCCACCAGAACATTACTACTGATGTGCACACACAAGACAAGAACAAAGCCTTGAAAATACACCAAAATCACGTTTGGTACCTGCAAGGAGGACACAGGAAAAGCAGAGGGTAYTGGACTCTGAGGGTCTGCTCCAGTGATGTGCAAAACGCCCCAAACCACAGCAGAAGTCAATGGGAATTYAGAGCTTTCTAGTGCTGAGTCTGCACTGAGAAAGTGCAGCACCTTACAGGGGAATCCTGCTGTCTGCTACCTGGTGTGTATGGCAAATGTACGGAATACTTATGTACAGAAAAGGCAATCACACCTTGTGCTACTCATATTCCACAGGTTTCTGACTTACAAACTCTGATCACCAAAAAAACCCTGAAATTTTAGGATTATTTCYGTCTTAACAATAATGCTGGAGAATAGATTTAGTCTTACTTTATAACAGTCACCACTGCTGAGTCACCAAATCCCTCTTATTTTCACTTCAAAATTGGATATGGCTCAATGAAAAATAGGTACAACTCCAGGTTCTCTAATCACAGCAATTTAAAATAATTTTATAGAAAAAAATCCATGAACTGGCATGAATTTCCTTGGTATCTTCATTCTTTATCCTGCTATCTTTCTGATGCATTAAAACACTAATTAAAAACAATACTGTGGGACAGAAGAAGAGAGGGCAATTTTCCTTAAAGGTTTTTGTGAAAGAACACAAACAATCAAAGCGAGGAGGTTTAAGCAGAAATTATGTTTTGTATTTAGAAGCAATATTCCACAAAATCACCTGCAGTTCCTGCCTCAGCAGAGGCATTCTGCTCAGCCCAAGAGCAGGATAACATCACGTGTTCATTTTATGGCCTGAGCTACGAAGCAGCAGAGGAGCATCCTTTGCACTTCTCACTTAAGAATAAAGCTTTTATCAAACAAATCCCACTGCAACTAAACGACAATTACACAGGAACTCGTATGGACGTGGATGTGTGCAGAAAGCAGGGCAGCAGCTCCTCTCCAGAGGAGGATTTTAATATTATTYCAGCACAAACATTCCTACAGGAAACACAGACAAACAACCACGATTTCAACAAAGGTGGTACTCGCCTGCCYACAGCGACGTGTCCCAAATTTTGGGACACCAGGAGGAAGGTGATGCTGCAGCCAGGGTCACCCCCTGCCCGGAGCAGTTCTGTGCCTCTCCTCGCCCCGAGCCCGACGGGGGTGGAATCCTGTGCTGCCCCAGGCACAGCTCAGCTGAAGGGTCCATGATTGACACCAGCGTCAATCCGGTGTGAACGGGGCAGTATGGTCACACCCTGCTGCTCATCTAACGCCACTSAGTCACTTCACAGCTCTCCCAGTAATGCTCGGACTCCCAGCATCAAACCCTGGGATAACTCAGTGTGTCTGAGCTAAGAGACAAGAATCTGGATTTTCTTTTTTGACTTAGGTGAGATAACAGAAATAAAATGCTGTGGCTTCCCCTTTYGTATCATTATGTGGGACTTCGGCAATGGAAAATAAGACCTTGTGTGTTATTCAAGCCACACAGATCAGTTTGGAAATGTGTCTTCTGTAATAGATCGCAAAAAGAAACTTATGAACCTTAAACATTAATCACTTGCTATAAAAAGGCCAGTTTTTCCTCACAGGATGGTTATATTTAGAGAACAGGACTGGAACTGCAGTGGAGGAGAATTAAAAGGGCACAATCATCTTAAAAATAAKGTTGAATTTTGGTTTTTAGCCTATTGTCTTATAAGCAATCTTCCTACCATAACTGAAATGGGAAGAAGGAATTATTTTTTCCTGCTTTTTCTCGTTGTTTATTCAGCAATTTTGAGCACATTTTGTGCAGAAGCCAAATTCCCACTCCCCCAACAAAAGCCATTTCCTGCTTTCACACAGCAACGAGAGAGAAATGTCTCAAGCTGTGGGAAACCACATCTGAAGGAAAAAAGACTGCGGGATATAACATGGCACACTTACAGCAGCACTTCAATCTACTTAAATCATTTTTCTAACTGATTAGCAAGAACTTCCCCATATTGCTTTAAATCATGTTAAATTTTTCCTTTTGATTGCTTTTCCTGAGATCTAGCAGGRTATGTTTTTCAACACCACTGATATAAATGAATAATGAAACAATCCCCCATCCTTTCTGGCCAGGCTGCTTTCTCTTCTACTGGCTTCAGCCTGAATAATGAAAATATCTACGCCACAGAAACAGGACTCAAAATTGAAATTGTTTTTTAAATCCCTATGCTCTTCTCAGGCAGATGCTTTATTCTCAGAGGTACAACAGGAAAAAGCCATTTAATTAAAGGCACTCATCTTCAGACATCACAACTGCAAATATACTAATGCGTCCCCAAATCACCAGAGGCTGCTGAATATCCAGCCACATAAATCTCTTAAGAAACAGTAAAGATGCAGGTTACCCCAATATCCAAGGTGGAAAATACTTAAAACAAATATAACCAGCTAATACATAATAATCCCAGTCAGTGATGCACTTTGCTCACCCTAGTGGGTTAGGGACTGGTGTTTGAACCAGTAGTTGATGTTCAAATATTTAATACCCATGGCAGGTATCTCTCCTCTTTCTTTTAGTCCCGAGGTCTAAAATTCTAACCCAGGAAACATCATCGTGTGAACCGTCCCCTCCTCAAGCATCCTGTGCTCCCTCTGCAACAGCATCATCAATGGGAAACCGATCAATGATTCCCTGGCAGCCGGAGCCACAGGTTCGGCATTGCTTTGTTTACCGGAACTCCCTTTCAAACGCAGCCAGGCTTTGCAGAGCTCCATCCCAGCCGGACCCGGGCACGAAGAGCGGCTGTGGGGTGCCAGGGGGAGCGTGTGACACCCGCCATCCCCGGGGACCCGCTTATCTCGGAGCACGGAGGCTGCTGAGAACGCTGAGATGTGGAGATAACTGCGCTCCTGTAATGCTTATGGTCCAGCCTTTCACAAGGGAGATAAGGATTACGTGGGGGTGGAGGAGAGGCGCGGAGTTCCTCCATTAAAAAGGGAAGAGGGGARGTGAGCGACCCTCTGCCTTCAACCTGCTCCATATCCTGCCTTTTGGACCCTGCACAGCCTCTGTAAAGCTGCCAGAGCTCTGCAAGATCCTCTCTGACCCTTATTCCTTTACTTCAACGCATAAAGCAGCTGCATGCATAGAAACATGGCCAGCCAGCAACAGGAGCAGAGGGCAAAAAAAAATCTCAACCTCTTCACAACAATAACAAAATCTCTGCTGGGACTCTACTAATTCCATCTCCTGCCTCGTGTGGGTGGGATCCCTCTGCTGCCTGGTGCAGCTCTGGAAGGTTACCTACTGCCTCCATCCGAGCTGCAGCTTCACCCCTCCCATGGGAGCACGGAACCCATCCCTTTCCAAGCCATCCCTCTCCTTTCCGCAGGTGCTGCGGGAACGCCCGGCTCAGCGCCACAGCCTGACGGAAAAAGCAAATCCCTGCTGTCCAGAGGCATTTCACCAGCTGGACTGCCCACGGCTCTGCCAGGTGAGGAGCGAGGTGCTGAACCTGCCCTTCCCAGGCTCCCGCTCCGCTCCTGCGCTGGGGAACCTAAACAAAGGGACTCGAACTCCTTGCTCACCTTTCCTCTCCTTTAGCAACCAAACCCTTTTCCCAGCACAATGCTGGACCCATTTCTAAGGAGAGCAATGGGCTGTTATTAACAAGACCGATAAATGCAGGTTTTTATGCTGAGGGAAATCAAAGCTCCAAAGGAGCAGGAGTTTATGTGACTGTGACTGCTACCCAGTGTCAGATACAACCCGGTTTATATTAAGCCCTAGAAACAAGCTGCTTTTGTTTAGGAAAGCCCTATCGTGTAAATCTGAACATCATTCTAAGGATTCTGCTTCATCAAAATCAAATAAGCTTAAAATGGAGAGACAAAGATTTTCCCAAAGTCTACATTTTCGCCCCAAGAGAACCAACAGCTCCAGTTCTTCCTCTCGAAGAGGTTTCCCAACCATCCATTCATCCCCTTAATCACTCCTCGCAGCAGAGGGAGAGGAGCTGTAGCAAACAATAGCACAGGGAAGCAACAAACAAAATTAATAGAACTCCACAGTTCCCCCAAGGTCTGTCTCAAACACATCCACAGTTTYTTCAACCAAAATTCAGTTCACATGCAAACTCCAATTTGGTTTCCAGAGCTAARGAGGGATCTCACTGTCTCGTCTAGGATCACCATCAATGAAAGCTCTCAGGCCAAAACCTGCCTTACAAGAAAATTTGGACTGTGGTGGAAAAAGGAAACTAATTCAATTTTTTTCCCATTAAGCTGGTTCTAATGGGAATACAAAACATGATACCCACAGCCTGCTACTAAATTCGGATGGTTGCTTCAGAGCAYTTAAGGATCTGAAGGGAAGTGACACCTTTTTTTTCCTAAGCTTTTCCATAGTAAAAAATATATTTGCTTGTTTGCTTCTTACAGCAAACCCGCCCACTTTTTAAAGAGAATGCAAATTGCATCGAATTTCTAGTTGTAATTACAACTCTGCCTCTTGCCACTCCAAAGCCTGCTTATCTGGACTAAATAAGAAGCTTGTTACTTAGCTAGATCTTTACAAAGCATCGGAAATGGGTAAGGAAATGATATCCAAGACACCAGCAAATACAAAAACTATAGGTGTAGGGTCTTAAAACAAAGGAAATGGGCTTATAACAGAGAAAACTGCTTTTCTAGGTGCTTTAATCATGTTAGAAAAACATTAAAAGCACCCAGACCATTACCTCTTGAAACACAGAGGACTGAAGAGCATCTTTGATTTAAATCTAACAATCAGTTCCTCTGACTGCTGGGTCAAGGAAAGCAAAAAGCAAAAAAGCAAAAAGCATCCAGGGAAACAGCTCCGCTGGCAAATGACAGCCACAATGCGTGCGCAGGAAATGCCTTTTCATTCATGTTTTTACTACCTCACATCAGTTTGTATTTTCCAATTTGCCTGTGTGTCATAATACATAATAGATGACAGCAGCTCCATTACACAAGGCATAGGGCACCCCACTCCGTATGGAGAGCTTTATAGCACACGTGGATTTGCCAGACGTGTGCTGTGCCTTGTTAATGGAAGGGTGAGGGAGTCTGGGGTCTTTTCATTTTGTTTTCAAGTCTAAACGTGACCTGCCTACTTCCAGTGACAGAAGAAGTGGTTGATGTAACCACCTCTCATATCAAAGGGAGCGCTGTCATTGACTTCAGAGATGAGATCCTTCGGGCTCAAATAAGGGAGGCTGGAATAAAAGACAGGGAAGCCTGACAGAAGAATCTCCTYGTTACTTCTGGTACATCTTAAGTAAAGCATCCCCATGTCTTCCAGCAATTCGCCCTGTTTAGCAGGCAGACCTAGCAGATAGAGCATCCTCTAATTACTGATGGGGATGCTCACTGATGGCTGTCAATAGGAGGAAGGAGAAAACAAATTTATGTTTCTACATAATACGCTGACAAAAGGCAGAACTATCTGTCAAGGGATTAACTCAGAGTAAATATCAATTCAGTAACAGCAGCCTCCCCTCCTCCCAAGATCCAAGTTCTTTTCAATATTTTCAAGTCATATATATTTCACTTTTCCATGTGTATGTATTTATTTGGATCATGTTCCTATGTATAAGCATATAAAACTGTGCAAATATTTTACCGGACTCATTTCTTTCAAACTTTTAAGAACCACACAATGGATTCTTCCAGGTTTGGAAGACAGAAAAATAAAAAAATGTGATGGCAAGCAAGGGCTGCATTTTCGCAGAGATAACTTTTATAAATACTGTATATACACCCTTACACAACAACTGCTCACATCTCCTATGCAGAAGGCTGAGACCATCCACTTCAAATTTTTCTGAGTCTTTCCAGCAACCACCAAACAAAAGAAAAGACCGTGCAGCAGAAGAATATCGAAAAACAACCCACCGGGGCACCAACATCTTGGCCTGCTACCAACGATCAGTGACATTCAATTTCTTTCTTGGAGCCTGCTCCAGCTCCCACTGAAGTCAGCGGGCATTTCGCTATCCACTTCAGTGGGAGCTGGCTCAGTCTTCAGTCATTTTCCTCTTGGATTGGCAAGGGATGCAAACGTTAGAGACGCAGCACGTAGAGCTCCTGATGGGAGGAAATAACACATCATCGGCCCTTTGGCTGATCAAGAAATGGGCTCTGAATGTGAAGCCTGCCCAGTTGCTGCAAGGACAGCGACYGTAATGCCCCACAAAAGCAAGGTGTGGTTCGTGCTCAGGGGAAAGGAACCCTTTCCGCCGGAGAAAAAATATGATTCCGAGGTGACAACTGCCTAAGAGCTCCCAACATTTAAAACCCTGGCAATGTTTCCAGTTTGCTAATACTTAAAAAATAGTACCAAGCGATAGAAATATACTGCTTTTACAAATAAAAGCACTCAATATGAAGGTGGTAGCACTTGGCAAGCTGATTTCTGTTCACACCCTCGGCAGGACAGTGCTGGCACCTCAGGCAGCACACGCAAGGACACCGTCCCCAGATGTGTGTGTGCACCCAACAAATCCGYGCACAGTAAACATCCTCTCACTGTCATTTGCTTTTATTTCAACCCACTCCTATTATCTGATGGAAACGTGCCCCTGATTGAGCTCAATCTGTGGCCACCAGGGTGCCTGCTGCGATTTGCAAAGCACATGACAGCGCTCCTAACGTCAACAGCGCGGTCTGAACCACCCCACTTTCATCTGCACTTAACTTTTATTGTCAGGGGTTTCCCTTGGGCTTTCCCTTTTTTATCATTCCAATTTGACTTTTCTTTTTTCTTTAAATAAAAGGGCAATTGTCTGCTGCCAGGGAGTGCTAACAATCCACAGTGAGCAACAGAATACCCCGGCCTGTCAGCACCAATACTGGGTTTATTACAAATACTTTTATCCTGGCTGAAACAAATTTATATTAGATTTGGGAATTTGGCACACACATGCAAAAAGGGCATATTGAATCATGGATATACCCTAAAATCTTAACCTAGACCCCTTTTCAGCATCGATTCTAACACCAGTTTATTCCTACRACTTTCCCTAGTGTTTAGGGAAGAAGTCCATCATAGGACACTTTGGAGGTACTCCTAAAGCAGCAGCTATTCCAGGAATTTGTTTGCCTCTACTTTTTTCGATGCTATTCCATTCCAGTAATGATTCCTGACTGACACCCCTCTAATCCAGGGAACTCGGGGCAGCCAAATCCAGCCCTGCTCTCCCTTTGTGGAGGAGCTCTCCTTTGGGCAGTAAGCCTCTGCTGATGGCAGAAATGATGACTTCAGGGATGCTCTAACCGCGTGGGCAGCTGCCCAACTTGCCTGGGACATGGCCAGATGTTTCTGCCTCTGAGCCATCACTGCCATTAAGGAATTTGCTTATGGGTGCAAAGCAAGTTAAATGGAACCTCGTTTAAAAAGCACTGGTAAAAGTTACAGTGGTTAGGGTATAAAGTCAAAACCTCAGACCAGAACTGATGACCATGACATCCTATGAGGATGTTCTTGTTTTGGAAAACAGGCCTGTGTTTTCTCAAGGATAAAGAAATATCTCTGCTCTTATCTCACTTTAAAGAGCATTCAGTTGAAGAAAATGGGACACTCTCTTAGTGGTTTATTTAATACAAGATTAGTAATACCTTCCACGAACTCTTCCCAAGGACAGTTACTTCCCAATCAACAGTTACTGAGCGATGCCTGTGCTAAAAGTGTATCTGTTGATTATGTCAGGCCTTGAAAGATCATCTTGAAACCCCACAGGAATGACTTAGTGCAAAAGATGAGTATGTTTATATATAAAAGGAGTCACTGAGAGATATGACGATGTAATTTACTCAAGTGCCCCYGAAATATGTAAATATACACATGTATACCTTGATCAATGTGTTCTTCCAACAGAATGCATTCTTAAAAGGCTGTGAAAATTGTACATAGAAAAACCTGAATCCTGTGTTAGCTACATGTCTTTTACTGCTCAGTCCTTGCATCACTGTTAAAAATCAACACCCGTTTGTGCAGATGAAAATGTAATTTATAGTGCTTTAAAGACAATGAGGCATTGGTTTATTCCACCATATTATTAAAATAGATGCTGTTTATAGGAATGTCAGATGGAACTATACGAAAAAAACCAATCTTAATTGCTGAAGCTACACATCGAAAGAACAAAGGATGCAGAAACGCTGTTAGGCCTGTATCTTACAAATATAACAAGACACTATCAAGCAAAGCTATCTGCTGATATACTGGAATATGACAATAGGGAACATATACCTACTTGTAAGGCCTATTACAGAGGCAAAACTATCAGTTACTGCTCTATCATTCCCCAATGGCTCCGAAGCACTTATCTCAAAGACACAAATGATGCCTCAACCATAATCAGAGCTACCTTAACAAGCACACATTACATTAAGAAAAAATTTTAAGAGACCTATACGAGGCTAGTTTATAGACTAGCCCTAGTGGATAAATACCTAAAACTTACCAAAATACATACTGAGCAATGATGCAGTAGTCAGACATGTTAAGATAAATGTGATTTCTATAACTGAAATGACAAAAGGAGACAGGGCAATTCTTCTGAAATCCACTCAGAGGTAAGGACCACGCTCTAGCATTTCAGCTTAGTAGTCTGGGGTGGAGGGTTAAGGAGAAAAGACTGTTGGCGGAGTAAACTGATAAATCCTCCACCAACAAACTACAAAATCCTATTTACAAATGGGAAATGATGCTGCTGTTTCTGCGTGCACATACATATTTGTGCACTTTCATATACGATTTAGCCACCCTATAAAGTGCTAACTCGCTCTGAACGAGCACTGATTGTCTGCTTGTTCCTCCCTCCCCCAGTGAATCGTTCCGAGTTGGCCTTCAGTGAGGAGAGATCTAAGGACACCTTGCTTATGATTCATCGGAGGATATTATACCACGACAGGGATGGATGCTGACAACGGTGATGTGACCTGAAAAACAGTATCTGTGCAGAGAAAAGCAAAAAGCGGCTCTGAAAAAAAAAAAGGCAGTGAAATGGAGCTCCACGCTGCGCATTTTAAACAGAAAACACAGAGGTGGTGGGTTTGGGAAGGGGGAAGGGGCTGGGTTTTTGTTCGCAGGGAATGGTCATTGTGTTTGATCGATTATGCACCCGAAACACGAAAAGACAAAACATATGGTTCCCAGCCACGGCCGCGCACACGCGAACCGAGGTGCCCCGGCGGCGGGCAGCGCCGGAACACCTCCCTCACGCCCGGCCGAACCCCGGCTCTGCCCCGGCACCCAACGCAAGCGGCGCCGAACAAAGGCCCCCGACACCGGGGCCGGCGCGGGGGGAAGCGGCGAACCCGCACTTACATGGCCTCCGACGGCTCCCGGACCAGGCCGGCCGCCTGTGCCTGCTGCAGGGACTGCGAGCCCCCCATCCTCGGCGCGGCCCGGGCGCGGCGCTGGCAGCGAGCGGTGCCCTGCTGCGGGATCGCGGCGGCTGCGCCCGCGGAGCGGCTGCGGTGCTGCACTGCAGAGGGGAACAGCTGCTCGCATCAGTGGCAGCGCACGCAGGAACGCGCCGGCGGCTCCTCTTCTCCCAGCTCTCGGCCAGCTTTGGTGCTGGGTTGTTCGGTTTTGCGGTTTGTTGGGTGGTTTTTGTTTTGTTTTTTTTTTTTTTTCCCTTTTTGGCCAGATGAAGGCTGTTTATGAAATAAAACGAAATCCCGGCCGCTGTGACAGCGTAATCATCTGCTAAACATCAGTGGTCCAAACAGCTCCGGTGCAGGCGCCTGGAACACGGGACTATTGGCTATGGAAATCGGCTTGGAAAAAAAAAAAAAAAAAGGAAAAAAAAAAAAAGAAGAAGAAAAGCAGACCCTCCCTTTAAGCACACATTGTCAGCTACTGTGGCTCTCTAAGGACCTACAGGCAGGACCATTATATTGTGTTGACTCAGCTGATTTGAAATGCAAATGCACGTGTGCGCTGGGTGCCGCGCACACATCTCCCTCCCAGCACCGACGGGTCGGGCTCACCGGGACGGTGGCACAGAGGATTAACGAGCAGAACGGCTCCTTTCCTTCCACTCCGCAAACGAGCTCATCCCTCTTGCAAAAAAAAAAATGGAATCTTCCATGAAGAACGTAGGGAGAATATCATGAGCAGCCAAGGTAAACAAGCCAATGTGGGAGCCGACCAGCAGCTCCATCCAGCAGACGGGGGCACTTTAAGCATTTTGGTTCTGCCTGCACGGACCCCCTTGCTGGACAGCGAGCTGGGGATGCTCATCATCTGATATGGACGGGGAGGATCTTGAAGCCCAGAAAGTACAGCATTCCAAACCCTACAAACAAGCTTATCCTTCTGCCACCGTGGAGGTACCCAGGGCACTGGGAATTCTAAGACGCTGAAAAGGCTGGGCACCATCGCTTTCCACATCCCTGTCTGTGGCAAATAACAGATGATTCACATACAAGCCGTGTTTCACATCACTAAAGGAGCAAAATACTAAATCAGTTGCACTGCTGCCCATACCAGGAATTAAACTCTAGGGATACAAATGGCTTGAAGCTGTGTAACAATTCTGGATACATCACAGGGCGGAGGGGTCAGAAGGATCAGATAAATTTAACACAAATATTCAAACATATTCCGAGCACCTACCACAGCACAGCTTTCATGTTTTAGTGGAGGCCTCATTAGGCTCACACTTTCAACAGTTTCAGGGTTTTTTTCTCTGCTTGCATGAAGGGCAATCCAGTTGGCTTTGCCTGCTTTGCAGGAACAACTGCTAAATACACGTGCAAGGTTCTGGCTCTCTGGGTGCACCCACAATAAATTGTTCTTGAGATAAGAGGAAACAAGGACGCTTAGTGAACACGAAGCACATTTCATTTCCAGAGGCTGCCTAAAATGAAATTCTGTTTTATGAACAGTATCACAATAAATGACATTTCTTTTCTAAGAGGGAAAGCCTGTGAGCCAGCATTTTGTTCAGCCGCAAACTTCCACGCAAGTTGTAATTTTGGGGTTGTTTTGTTTCTGATAAAAGCCAAACCCTCATTTCTAGTGTCTCATTGCTCAAGACTCGTCCCAAGTCTGCCAGAGAAGCAGCAGCACTGCCTCACTCAGGGACTGAGCTCCAGAATTTCTRGGGCAGGGTTGGGTGCCTGAGCCACAACTGGCCCCCAAACTCTGCAGCAGTGCCCAGCTCTGATCCTCCCTTGCCAACGTGGTGGCAGCTCACTACACCCTCTGTGTTTGCCATTCACAACTATGGAACGTACAGAATGTGAGGAAAGTGTGTGAAACAGTCCTGTGTACTCCTGGGCAGTAGATTTGAAATGGTTAATAACTCCCAAGATTTCCACCCAATATGAGAAATCAGCGGTACTGGCCAACAGGCTAAAATTACATGTCTGGATCCTACTGGGCTGAGGTTACAGCTCAGCTTCACTTCAGTGTGTGGTAGCTCTACTGATCTACAGAGGACTGATCTTTGAATATCTTAACTGGATTTTGTTTGTTACAGAGAAAAGAAAGACTCAGAGAAAAGAAAAATCCCTAGGAAGGCAAACACCATATTAAGTAAAGCCCTGCCAGGTACCTGGAGGCCAAGAGAGAGAACACAGGCACTGTTTGTCCTGACAGTGAGGAAAACAGGGATACTGTGGCATCTTCCTAACAAGTGCAAAGAACACACTTAAAATGCCTGTGTCAGCTCCCTCAACTTTCACATGTACGTTTATTAGATAAACAAAGGCCCAATAAAAGAAGGCTTGGATTGAATCCTGTTCTGAGGCAGCATGGTCCTTTCAGGAGCTGTACAGTGGAGAAAGGTTTTTTTCCATTCCCCAGTGTTCGTATGTAACAAACATTTGAGGTGCACTASAATTGCAGGTCTTGGCTAACATGTCCACTGGCAATCTGCAGGGTCAGGAGCTTCAGCCTTTTGAGCCCAACTGTGGCCCTGGTCACTTTGCATGTTCTGTGCAGGTCACAGGGGGCTCTGGGTTATGGTGAGGGGTGTGATGGACCAGGCACTGCCTCCTTCTCCCCCCCCTCTCACCCCAGTTCCTGTGCACAGCTCAGAGATTCACCATGAGGACAGCTCACCACCTCTGAGTTGCTCCTGCCCATAAAGGGGATAGGATTTAACCCTTCCCTAATAACCATCCAAGCAGCTCAACTACAGCAACGTGAACCAGAGCACTGGTAAAACAAGAACACGGGCTGGAACACTGGTGAGACCTTGATGGATGTGCTTCCATCAGCTTAGTGCCAGTACTCCATTGACTGGCCAGGAGAGCTGCTTGGAGCCTTGGGAAAATGTCTAGGGACTAAAAATGAAGGAGCTYAGTCCACCACACCCAAAAGCACCTGCACAGAGAGAAGTGACATGCTTGAAAGCAGTGGCAGCTCTGACCAGCACTGCACCAACATGATCCACTGAGACAAACTAAAATTAGGAAAGCAAAATCAAATCCACCACTACAAGCAAATTCCTAACAGTCAGTACAGTTACCTCATGGGGAGAGGTATTYAAACCTTTCATTTAATAATTTTAAAACTCCTGGATGGCCATGGTCTTTCAAAAAAAGGTGTGCTGTAATGAGCCTTGGACTGGAGAGAGTTTGTTCCCTATGGGATGCAAAACCAAATACTGAACTGACATCTCTGAACGATCTGTGCAAGAAGTCAAACTGTAGATTTACTTCTGATTTGGCCATAAAATCTGTTACACTACAAAGGAAGGACCAGCCCCAGGGGGAGGTCTGGAGAGGATCTGGTGTTTTGCTCCTTGCTGCACTCACCCAAACCCAGGTATCCTTTAAGCTGCTCTGGCTGTTCAGAGGATCAAATCACTCATTTCACTTCTTGCACTCCAGATGAGGGGACACAGGTAACRAAGCAAAGCAGAGCCTTTGATTTCTCTGCGGGGCAGAAGCAGAGTGTGACAGAGCTGGGGTCTGAACACACACATGATGTTAGCAGCAGCACTGGAAGGTTTTCCTGCAGCCCATCCTGGCTGGTGAGAAATACCTCGGGTGAGAGGGGAGCTCTCCCTCTCCTGCCTGGCCCCAGTTCACCCTTTAGGCCTGCCAAGAAGCATCAACTTAGTACTAAATTTAGTGCCGGCTTTTAAAAATAAAAGAACTGTGTTGACACTCTAAGTACATTTTGTAAGAACTTCTCTGGAACCTGAAAAACACATAGATGTAGCTCAAAAAGAAAAAAAAAAATTAAAAAGAAAAAAATCCCACTGTAGCTTCAAAGGATTTAAGGATGCCCCAGGCACTTCAGTCTAGGGATTAAAAGCCATGTAACAACTTATTGTGATCCCACTGCTGAAAAGACTATTTAAGTATCCAGTAYCATCCTTTAAAATTTATCATTTTCTCCTTCTGCCTCTTTCACCCATTTAAGCAAGAGCCATATTTTGGCCTATACTAAATAAATGTTGTATTGAAACGGCATGTCCGCTGGTTAGTTGTTTAAAACGCTGTACAGACGCCTAAATATTTGGTCTTATTCCATTTCATGTTTACATATAAATTCAGACTTGGGTCACTTGCACTCAATTTGAAATTTTTGGCTTCCATCAAAAAACAATGCTGAGCAGGACCGTGATAAGGTTTATGAGATACTGAAATTTATGTTCTGTTTCTTTGCTCTTGGCTTCAGCGTCCGTCGTGCCAGGCACTTCCACAAGTTATAAACATGGCCACACATACACACACACACACAGGAACATCAAAGAGCCTACTGAAAGAAAGGCCTCCCTCACACATCTATCCCCTTGGGGAGCAGTGGTGAATACTAAGCTATACCTCCTAGCTGCAATGCATTATTGAGGTGCTGTGCAGAAACRAGCACCATACAAAACAAACAGCAAAGACAGAGCAAAACCAAACACCCCAAACAAAAAAGGGGTTTCTCTGGTATCTGAACGCTGCTGCCGAAGCTCTCAGGAGCAGTACTGGCTACAGAAAACAAACAAAAGATGGGAAAATGTTTTCAAAAATGGATTATTGTTTAAATGTAATTCGCCTCCTCAACAATTTTTATATACATACATTTAGGTGATACTGCCTTTGGACCTCAAAGCCTTGAATGCAGCCTGGGAAGAAGTTTTCACCCCAAAGCCTCCTGTATTTGTAGGCTGCCATGGCAAGGGTATCCCCAATATCAGACTGCTAAGGAACAGCACTATCTTTCCTAAAAGCACCAAACTGCTCAAAAAACCAACCCTGCTCTGTATGGACAGAGTCCCCGGTGCCTGGGGAGGCTGTGCTGTGCTGGAGAGCACATTAGCACATAAAAGCACTGCCAGCTTTTGAAGTGCAGTGGTGACAGCCCTTTTAGGACACCCAAGGCTGGAGCCTCCTGTGCTCCGAAAGCCTCGCAGGAGCACCAGCCCTCCTTGGCCTTTGCCGATCTGACTCCGTCTGCCAAGTCCTTCCCAGAAATCCAGGTCTCCCAGGACCAGTGTTTGTGTTCCAGGGAAGGTCAAGCAGGCTGTTTTCAGCCATGTGGGCACTCAGGTTTGGAGTTCACCTTTCTAAGGGTTATACAGTAAGCATTTGACAGGCTTTTAAAGAATTCAAGCATTCTTCATCAGAGSCTGCACAAAAATACATAGGTCTAGACATGTTGTGCATTTTTCTGTGCTTCTTTGCTTACCATGCATTTTGCCAGTCCTGGGACATCTTTATTTCCTTTTTCTTTTGTTTTTATTCTGCAAACCAGGCTTTCTTGCTCCCACAGCATTTGCTCCTTAGTCTCATCTCCCTCTCTACAGAGAGTAAGACAGGATGTATCTTATAATTTCCACTTCCCTAAAGGAGAGTCACTTAAAATTCCTCCTCAAGCAGCTGAAGCTGCTGCTGGAACACTACAAGGCATTTACTATCCTTCACTTTGGTTCTTCCCTTTTTCTTGCTAACTCAAATCCTAAGTCATGCCCAGAGATGGGCCACCAGGAATCTCTGTGAGACCACACTGATCTTGTATTGTTTTTTTTTTTTCATCCAGGTCACTCCATGATCCAGCTCACCACCTGCACTGCTGTGGGACAGGGATGATATTTAACACTGGTGCTGTCATTAYCTCCTTCAGAAAGTCACAGCTAAGCACAGAAACCCAACCAAACCCCTTCAATCTTTGTCACCAGGGGAGTGAATCAATTTTTTTTGCTTTAGGGAATAGAAGAAAATTAACTCTATCCCAGCCAAAACCAGGACACCACAGTATTGTATGTGAGCAGACCATAATTTAAAATTTAAAATCGGTATTATTTTGAAAGATGATATCCCCAAAGAAGCAACCTAAGCAAACACTACCTCCCAGAGGGCCAAGCTGTGACCTCTTGCTGCTGTCAGGTGGCAAGACCAGTGGAAGAAAGCARATTTCTTTCTTTCTCTGCCTTAGTTTTATGAGCACCTTTGTGATACAGATGAAAGATTAAGTACCAAAAGTTAGCTGAAACATGCAACAAATTTATCCCCCTTTGGTTTACTGGCAAAAACCAGTGAAAGGTTAACATAAATTGCAACATTTATGCTTTAGCAGTTCCTAATAAATAGGYATGTAGCGCAGTTTATGTCCACAGTATAATTAAGATGTTATAGTCTACAATTAGCCATTTAAAGATACAATCATCACCATCCTTCTAAAATCCAGTTATCCCTAATTTAATCCCATTCCAGTACAGATAAATCAGAAATTCAGCCAGACAGGGGGAATGACAGACCTTCAGGATGAAACCACGGGTTTGTTGGCTTGGTGGTTTTTTGTTAGCTGTGGCGTTTGGGTTTGGTTTTTTCAGCATTTATTTTTTAATGGTCTAAGAGTGGGGCACTGATTCACAACTGGAGAGCGTAAATGAAGTCTGAGCAGTAAAATAATTACAGGGTGTTAAATCAGTGGGACATTTTTCAATATAGTTTTCAAGAAAAATAGAAGCAATTTGTTCAATCTCCTCTGTACCTCACTTGGCATAACACAGCCCTATCCTTGTCACCATGATACAAAATTATACCCCACAAAATAACACAAGGAGATACTAGGTGTAAAGCTTCACAGATTTAACTTGTCCTTATAGATCAAATACCTTGATAGGCACATTGTCTGCTCCACCACTTATCTAGATTAACACAGTGTGAGTGCTTTATTTGCATTGATACACTCCTCATGAAAACACACAATGTCTCAGAATTTTAAGCCTGAGCACACTGACAGAATTCCCATCTGCTAATTCAAAATAAAAAGGAGTGACCAGTGGTGATGCAACACTGCAGCTGACAAGAAACAAACACTAGAATGGTTTTCAAATAAAAATAAAAATAAATAAGACAAAACATAAATAATTGTGCCCCCCTCCCCATCGGTCACTGCTTGGTTGCTAAGGTCACTGCTTAATCTAAATTGCAAGTGAGATTAATGGCATTAAAAGTTATGAATAAGCAAGATGCCTGCTTAGTTATTGAAATTTCCAGCATGGGAAACCCAGAGCAAGGATAACAAAAGGGGCCCCGCACGGCGCTGCTGGGGATGCCGGGGGGGCCCAGGCTCCCAGGGGTCGGCAGTGAATTACGATCAGCAACGTGAGAACTCGACACCCCACAAGATTCCACGTTCAAAAGCCTTCCAGGAAATCAAGGAGCCACACAAAGAGGGAGATTAGGTTTCCAAGGGCTGAGCACACCCCGAGTGTGGATGCTTCCCTCCTTCCTCACCCTGGCTGTGTGGGATCCCAGGGAAGGAGCGAGGGCTCTGCCCCACGCAGACCAACAGAGGAGACACGAGTTAAGGGTCAGGGGCAGCCGAAGCCCCGTGCAAAGCTCACACCTCACTTCATGCAGCCTCTGGCCTCTCATTTGCCCCTTTGCTTTCCCCTCCTGCCAAGGCACAGACACTTCAATCTTGGATTTTGGGCTATATCGTGCTACTACTGTAAGAGCCAGGCCTGAAGTCCTTGGACCACAAACAAAATTTKAAGCTCGTATTCACAAAATTTCTAGCCAGGGCTTCAGACTGGGACCACAAGCCTGACCACACCAAAGGAGGGAGGTTGTTTTCCTGCTGAATGTGCCTCTGCACACCATGTCCACCAGCCAAATGCCCAAAGCTCCGCTGACATTTCCACACTGACCCGAGTTGCATACCCAGCACCACAGACAACAGGATCTCATCCTGCTTCCATGCTTCCTTCTGAGCCTCTGCACATCCCGAGGTGTACGATCCCCACGGCAGCCGGAGCCAGGGTTGTTAGGAAAGGAGCTGCCTAAGGCCGGGAGGGGACTGACATTTTTAAGGGCTTTCATGCACCTGCCCTCAGCTGACAAGATCAGGGCTGATAATGCTCTCCAGGGGCACCTTGTTGCAGGAGATTTCGGGAAGCAGAACCCAAAGGCCTCCTGGCCTCAGGGCCTAAGTAAAGAATTAGATTATGAAAATGCAGGATGAAGAAACCAGACAGGAACATTATTCCCCCCTGGTAAAAGTCTCTGCTGTGGCTGCTAAGGATGGGTGGTCAAAAGACTGGCTTAAAGAAGCCAGCTTACAGCTTCAATTTGATTTCAAAAGAATTGACTCAAAAGTGGTCTGAATTGCTTTTAGCATGTTTCAATTGTTTCTTTAAGCTTTTGTTTTCAGAAGATTTAGCATTAGAGGGCAGAGTGCCCCAAAAGCACATGCCATATTTTAGCAGAACGGTGATTATTGAGAAACACAAAATACACCAGACTCAACAGTTCTAGCCCACGTATTACCTGCTTGAGGACAAAAGGTGATCCCCTACAAGTCCTCCACTCTCCTGGCAGTGTCAGGAGCTGTCACCCTGTGTGCCACAGTGCCAAGGAACAGCATCCCAAGCCAGGTGTGGAATTTCTGAATCTCTGAATCTGTACAGCCACGGTTTTGTAGGATGCAAGATGATCAATGCCATTCTAAAACTCCTAGTGGAAGGATTAATTAGTGTAATGACACRTTCATTTTCATGCTGCTGAACCTGTTCTAGCAGCAAGGAAATTAGCATAAATCGCCTGGGGGAACCTGTAAGATACACAGGAATAACAGGCAAACACAGGGCTGCCATCACCCTTTTGTCCACCGCCACAGACTGAGAGCAGCTTTACAAGACACACAAATAATTGCTCTCTTTGAGCAAACCTGCAGGCAGAACACCCCAGAGAGACCCAAATTCCACACCAGGATATGGTTAGAAAACAGGTGAGATTCCCCACTTCCATCAAGCACCCATTAATGCTTTGCCTTTTAAAAGTGAAGCTACTGGCCACTATTTGTTGAATTGCTGCTGGTTTATGGAAGCTGCCTCTGCCAGCACACACCATGGGGGGCTTCAGGCACCCTGCCCATCAAATACACAGGACTGTCCCCCACAAATCATGGGTTCACCCAGATAACCCCACCAGGTCAGTCTCACACCCAGCTACAAGAAAAYGCACTTAGGCCACAATGTTTGGGGCTTGAAACAGGGCACACATCCCAGAATTTGTTGCTATTACTCACTAAGGGGCTGAAGAGATCTACACAAAGCATCCTCCTGCCTGGGGCTGAGCAGTTCTAAACACATCACTCAGGAGACAATCTCCTTTAAAAACCTGGAATGGTGGAAATGAAGGAAGAGCAGCACCGTGGCTCATCCCTGTCCATTTTTTAGCCTGGCTGGTTCTGTGGAAGGTATCTGGTTTTTATGCTGTGTTTCTGAAGATGGTAAATGCTTTTCACGGTATCAGCCACAAAGCCTCAACAAAAATCCTTGGGTTTAGTTCACAAGATCTGAACAACTTCATTTGAATGCCTTCATTCTGTTGCCATTCTAAAAAATGCATCGCTYCACTTGTGCACCAGACAGTCCAAACACACACAATAGGTATATTACTATCCATTCACATGATACACAGAAACACCATAAAACTACAACTTCCTCCCCCCGAAAAATCCCCAAACCCAAAAAAGCTGCAACCCCTCACATTTTGGAAAGAAAGAGACATTTGTATCCCTCCTCAGTTGTATTTCTTATCTCTTCCCTGCTCAGTGCACTTGTAAACTTAAATGTAGTAACACATTCCTTTCAAAATGGTTGAATTCACTCAAGGGAAAAAACCTTGTGCTTTTGAATCCCATTTAATCCCTTCTTGGTTTTGATCACTAAAAGCAACTCAGCCTAGGATTGTCAGTGTTGGTCAAAAATGAAGGCAATAYATTGATTTTCATTTCCTTAGTTTTACACCAAGCCTCTCCAAAGGTGGGCAACAGGAGAAAACTTTGTTTTCAATACGTGATGAAGCAAATAAAACCCAGAAGTCATAAAGCTTATCCTGTTTTTCTGTGTGACACCAATTATTCAGCTTTGCTTCCTCCCAGAGAAGCGTTACGAAACATTTTGGAAAGCAACAACACAGAAAGTAGACCTTTTTGTAGAAACTSTTGTGACTTTCTGCTTTCAGAGAGATTTGCTGCTGTTCTTCCAACTGGTTCTAGGCTCATTTCAGGAAAATTAGGTTAAGACAGAAATGTGTRTTTAATTTCAGAGATGAGCAGAAGTTCCCAGTCCGTTCAAAGTCTCTCAAAATGATCTGACTCCAGTCTGGTTTAGCTTTTGAAAGAAAACTGGCCTGGTATGTGACAACAAAGAGGACCTTCCTCTCCATTCACATCAGCCACAGGGAAAACATCAAGGTGTAGCTTCCAAAGCATGTAGTGAGGTTACAGGTGAGGACATGCACAAAACCAGCACTTGGGTTTTGTTCTCCAGAACAGAYCACATCCATCTCTGTTCCTCACAGGACAAAGGGATGGATCAGCTCTTTGGGGATTTTCCAGCTCTGTCCGTAGGGCTTCCATAAAGAATCAGCAATATTCCTGATCCATATTCCAGCAATACTCTCTAGCAATATTTCAACACTTCTCCCGAATTATGAAGTGTCTGTGACACAGTTCATAATGCAGCCATCACAACCACAGAGGAGACTGAAGTGCCTCAAGGATCCACTCTGCAGAAAATCATGCAGTGGCCCAGCGGTCGCAGAGGTTCAGCACCTTGCCAGGCACTTGCCATAAATGTGACAAAAGTGAAACATAACCCAATCTGCAGGCTATTATTTTCCATGGCTGATTTGACTTGATACACAGGAATAACATAAAAATGCAAGGTAGTCTCAGAAGTATTTTCATACGGGGCTGATTACAACAGCAAACAGCTATTGGGACGGTAATGTGTTTGCTTTTCAAGAGGATGCAAGAATTATCTTTTGTCCCGCAGACAACTCCAATTCTCACCTCTGTGTGCATCTTAATTTCCATTAAGATCTGTGTTCGTGCTACAAAGAGAACAAACACAGAGGTTCAGCTCTGGAGAAAGGGGCTGTGGGTGACAGGACCTCTATTCTCAAGGCATAACGAGGATGCTGGGAGCGCACATTTGGGCTACTGACATCCTAAGATGGATTTTGATTCTGCATTAAGAAGTTCTACTAATACAACACATTGCCCGAAGAGTTTGTGGACTYTCCATCCCTGGAAGTGTCCAAGGCCATGTTGGACAGGGCTTGGAGCAACCTGGGATAGTGGAAGGTGTCCCTGCCCATGGCAGGGGGTGGAACTGGATGGGCTTTAAGGTCCCTTCCCACCCAAACCATTCTGTCATTCCATGATTCTACTTAATCGCACCACTGTTTACCCCATCCAAGAGTTTCTTACGCACACATAGATATTTACATTATTAAACACACTACATCAACATCAAAACAAAACAGAAACTTCAGACGCACAAGCCAATCTAAATATGTGAACACAACAGCTCTGCTTGCCTGCAGAGTTCTAAAATTATTTCTCCTCTCCTTGAAGCTGAATTCTAGCGAAAAGGAAAAGAAAATCCCCATGTTTTAGTGGTTTTGATTTGGATTTGTAAATAGCAGTCATCTGTGACTACACCAAAGCACTCATACAATGTGAAATTTGGGGTATCCATAAAGTTCAAACAATTTTGTATGATTCTCTGGAAAGAGCCAACACCTCAGGGTGAATATTTTCTAACCTAAAATCTCACCTGCCCATTTCTCTCRATTTTTAGAGAATGACCACGGTATCAACCCTCCAATTCAGAAAATTCTCTCCAGATGACAGAAATTGCATACTGGTACAGAACAGGCCTTCCAGCACTTCAGTTCCCTATCACTGATACACAGGTTAATACATGTGGGTCCAGTGCAGTGTCATGGAGGAAAACTACACAGAAGACTTGGCCTAACTGTGTTACAGCAGCACATACACTAAAGGTGAGGACACCATTCTTCTGATCAAAATAATCAGAAGCATAGAAGAAATAATTAATCAAAATGATTCCTAGATATTAAACTGTSAATAGTTTTTTCAGCTGCATTTTCTAATAGCTATTTGTGCACTGCTCCACAGAGAAYATGTCTATTGTGTACATTTTAATTCATAATTCAGAGTACCCTCCTGCTGCCAGCAGCATCTTTTGACATTTCTGAACAGGGCTTTAGTGGCACAACTGTATTTCCCGTGGCGTCTCCTGTCTTGTATCCCACTTGTCTCAACCTGCCAACGTGTATTGGTGGGGTGGAGAATGCTGCTCTCTCCAGGGAGTGCCCATTTCATATTCTCAGCTGTGCTGTGACCTTTTCCATTAATAGATGTCAYAACAAGGGCAGGCCTTGATTGCTGAGCCACGAGAGCAGACTGGTTAATCACCCCCACACAGGCGTCAGCTGAAGCTCTGACAGGAATATCCAAGCACATGTCTCCACTAGATTTGAGATGGGAGGGCTGGAACTACATGATCTTTAAGGTCCCTTCCAACCCAAATCATTCTACGAGTCTTATGTCTCAGTTTGGGGGTTTTCTAAGCAAAAAATGTGCTGGGCCACCTGTCAAAYGCTATGTAAATCTGAGGGAGTGAAACATTTTACTTTGAAATCAAGGTAATATTTATTCAGCAAGAGCAAAGCCGAGCTGAACAACTTCTTCCTTCACTACTGACCATGACAATGCAAATCAGGCGTGGGGTGGGGAAGTTGCTGGCAGCATCTGAAGGGGAATGAGCAGAACAGTTCTGTAGAGTATGACCTGATCTTGCACAGTTTCGCACCCAAAAAAACCCCAAACAAAAACCCCAAACAAAAACCCCAAACTTAAACCCCAAACTTAAACTTCAACAAAGAAAAATATTGGGGAAAAAGCCTTAAAAAAATATTAATTTAAAAATAGGAGGAAATATCAGCATAGTAAGAAGCAGTGTAGCCTAAGCTCCCTCTTCTGGTATTTTGGAGTAAATATACTGGATTAGCCAGGTCTTGATAAACCTAACACTTGGATTCAAAATTTAGCAGCAAAGTGTTCRTGAACTTACAGAAAACACATGTTAAAGTTGTTCAGCCTCTTTCACACTTGTAACATTTCTTAAGTGAAACGTGTAAAGACATGGAAAAGTCTTGTAACAAATGAAATCACACAGTACCTCTTTTTTTCCCTTGTGAAACCTTCGGTTTCTCGAGCASGCAGCTCTACACCATCACCAGGGGCCACAGCCAAAGGTACATCCTCAGAAATGTGGTTATCAACCTCTCTGCAGCTATCAGGCTTGGAAGGGCTGCAAAACAATTATTAAAAATAAGCTGACAAATTTGAGAAATGCCCATGCAGCTTTAGTGAAGTGTCCTTACAGGATGAACTGTGGTTGGATCTACAAGGAGCACATCACTCCCTCCCAAATTCCATCTCTCTCCCACSTCCCACAAATTACTTCTTCCTACAAACCCTATGTCACTTAATTTCTCAGCTGATCACATAATCARTAATATTGCAAAGTCCTGACAGCTCTTATAGACCATAACATTAAGTGCCAGAGGAATTTAACTGTATATGAAATTAGTATAATAAATAAATCACTAATGACTGCTTTGCAGTTCTCACACAGCCTTCTCCTCAGTGTACAATATAAACACTCGATTAAGTGACTTGTGTTTTAGAAAAAAAAAACCTAGAATCTGGGACAAAAAAATTCTCTTCCTTTAAAAGCTCTCCCTAGGCTGTAAAACTAAACACACAATAATCCCAGAACTCATTATATGAATGTTAAATCCCTCTGCTCAGCAAAGCCCCACAAGGCCCACGCTCAGGAGCAGGGCAGTAACCACACGACTCCCCCTGCTCCTGGCCACACTCATTAAACCACGGACAGAAAAGGCAGCAAACAACCAATGACTTCATGTCTCAAAAGCAGGAGCAGTGTAAGGTCTTGTCACGCCACACTGTCCCTTCCAGGGCACCTCTGACATGCCAGAGGGACACACATGTCCTGGGGTAGCAGCCACACACAGCAGCCTCCCCTCCTGCCTGCTCCAGGGATACAGACACAAACGTTGATGCAAATGTTGAAAGAAACAGGACATGGCTAAGAAGCTTCTTTTAGGTTTCCCGAACTAAATATAAACAGCTATCTTAGCCATTCCTTTCATAATTTTCTCTCCCCTTCTCCTAGTAATTACACTGGAATTGTAGGAGGTAGATTAAATTGTGTTACTGATTAAGAGTTAGCGAGGTCCAGGGACAGGCTGTTCCTTTCTTTAGTGCCTGTATACAAACAGAGGACAAGCCTAAACCACATCCCTAACTTTAGTCACAAAACATTCAAGCAGGAGAACAGCCACTTCCCAAAGTGCTTGTCCACTAACATAACTCTTTGTGAGTGTAGTTTACCTTGATTAGCTCATATCCATGAAGCTGCTTTGTGCCATGGGGGATAACTACCCAGCTACTTCTTCTAAGAAATAATCTCTGCTTTACTCACTCCTTCCCTCCTTTCATTTGTCCAAACTGGCCTGACGCTCACGCAGACACCCTAAATTTTCAGCCCCATCAAGTTAATATAAATAAATAAATAAATAAATAAATAAAGATTAAAAAGCAGGCTGTTTCCTTTTTCATGCAAAGGTCTTTGTCCTTGGCTAAAAATGTCTCTGTCCTAATATAGTAAGAGCATCCCCTCTCTATACCAAGGCGCTGTGACTATATAGGGGCACAGGGAGAGCAGCGAAAGTAAGATTTTTAAAGCAAAAGAAGTGAACTGCTAAAAATAAGYGAATGCTGAACATCTGTTTGGAGAGGAAACAAAGAACTGCAAAACCCAAACAATTCACAAGAGGGCCCAGCCAAACGAGAGCACCAAAGGCACATAAAATTATGGCCCTGGTGTTCTGCACATACAAAGCTGTCCCAGTTACCTGCTTACAGCAGCACCTGATTCCCTCTCACCCACACTCTTCACACAGCCCCCAGTGATCACCTGCAGCCCTTCAGCTTCCCCCTTTAAGTCTTTCCACATCAAATGAAGCAATTTTCAGAGATACTTTGACTAATGAGGGTCATTCCCAGCGCTGAAGCAAAGCTTGCCATCAACACACAAGGGTTTTTAGAGGAGCTCTGCTCCCTGGCCTTCACCAAGCACTGCCTCCACTCCCCCTCCTCACTGCTGCTGCTCCAAACTGCACAAACTGAGGCAGGGTAGCACAGAACAACAACTCTGTCCAAAATACAGACTYTCTGTCCACTCTGAACTCTCCAGCTTAACTTTCCACCAACTGGGGTTCATGTGTTAACTCATGGTACTTGTATCGCCTCAGACATGAACTGGCTACATTAAACCTCTCCACAGCTCTTATTAAAACAAGATTTYCCATTAAACTAATTTCTCAGCTAGTAATATTTCAATGGTTGCAGCAAGAGTATTACCAAAAGGCCCAAGTCTCTTCAGTGCACAATAAACCATACATTGACCAGTATTTACCCTATAGCTGGAGATCAAATGCAAGGGCAGAAACTTTCCTCAGCATGAGGAAGGGACCAGATTGGGTTGCCCTGCCAAATACCTATGGCCTGACCCTAAACACAACTCATGCAGCAAATGCTTTCTAAGCTGTCATTTTTTCCTGGGCATTTGCAGGGGTTTTTTTTTCCCCATAAGACAGGAAGGAAGTTGCAGAGAACAGACGGACACCGCTCAGAAGTGTTTCACACCTTTAACCACAGAGCCCAGCGACGCTGTGGTCTTAAACAGCCAGGGCACTTATTTGCCTTCTCTGCCTTTCCAACCCAAACATTGCTGCTGTGACACAGAAGTCCTGTTGCAGAGCTCTGCACCTGCAGYATCAAGAGAAAGCTGTGTCTGGCCAAAGCTTCTCCTCCTGCAGCGTGTGCTGGCAAATCAGAGTGAACTTGGCCTTYCAGTGCTACACAAAAAATGCTTGGCAGAACAGCCAGTGAACTTTTTACCTACTTCTTTTCAGGGCACTTCTCTGTAGATAGAGTAAATAAAATCTTTCTGAGCAGATGATACCACGTTGTCCCCGATCAATATGTTATCAGCAGGAGAGAGGCAGACGGTCATCCTCAAGAAGCAAAACAAAGATAGAGTTTCTCGAGTGGGCAGATGGARGGACAACTTGATCTCTTACTCTGCCCTGCCATCTGGAAGCCATTTAGCACAAACTGAGCCCCACCTTACATGAACCATTATTTTTCCCTGTCAAAGTGCACACCACCTGCATTATGTGACATCCCTGATGGGGGAATGCAGGGAAACAAAGGTAAATTTAGTAAATAACTAAATAAATGGTGGGAAAACACTTTATTGTTGTACCTTACTGCAGACAGGCTGCAATAACATCACAGCATTCAGGAGCCCTTGCAACATTACCATTGTGCAGAGGTACCCAGTGGGCATCACRTAAAGACCTCAGTGCATTAGAGAATTTTATCCAGTCACACTGAAATGCAGTGGTGCAGTGCTTCTRCATAAAACACCACAAAAGCAGTGGCTTTAATAAGATCATCCTACTTATATTGGCAATAATCTGCTCCACGACACAGGTGAACAGCTGATGAGGGATAAGGCAATGACACGGAACAGAAAACATCACTGAAGCTCTTCCCTTGGATAAGAAAAGCCCAGTCCTGCTATTCCTGATCTTGGCTGTGAGCATAAACCCTCAATGCTCCCAACATTTCGTTGTTATCAGTTCAGGTCTGACCAAAGCCCAGGGATGTCAGCAGTGCTGCTACTGCAGGAAGAGCTGCACCAGGACTGAACACACRGGAGCTAAAGCAGGGGTGCAGCACTGATTTAATCCCTCTTCTGCCGACCAGAAGAGGCACACGTGGCAGCCTCTGGGTTTCTACCGCTGGGACAGCAGGAAACCCCTCTGCAAAGCTCACAGAGAAGCTGGCAAGCGACAACGACCTGGACAGGAAAAACAGGTGAAGGAGAACACGTAGGCTTTCATAGCCAAAGCTGAACAAGGATACAAAATAAAGGAGCAAGAAAAACAAACACTGCCAAGAGTTAATTTCTGCAGTGTTTGAAAAAAAATAAACACGAGTTAAAACCAACAAACACAGAAGAACCCACTCACAGCCAGTTTCACTGTAGTTGACCAGAGTGTATTTCTCTGTCAGTTTCCTCTGTTTCAGGAAATGGAAAAGTACCTATATCCAACGCTAAATATCCCTGGTTTGCAACTTTWTAGCGCTGAGCCCTTGCAAAAATCCTTGCAGCTCCCTCAAGGTCAGGATTTGGAAACAGCAGCCAGACCCTGTGGTTGCTGCACAGTCCGTGTGCCCTCACCCCTACTGGGCTCAGCCACCCTGCATGGGGCAACCACAGCTCAGCACCGGCACAGCCTGCACAACTGGGATGGAGCAAGGAACCCCTAGACTTCACCTTCAGACACTAACAATAAAACATTTCAAAGGCACAAGTTAAGAAGCAGATCAAAAGAAAAGGTATAATATAATTAACTCGAAATTCCAGATTCAGATGAGAATGCGAACAGAGTGAATTCATGAGGTTTACAASCAGCAGTGAATTAAAACACTCAAACACTGCTCTCCCTAAATGTTTAATCATAGACAGCTTGTGTGCCTTTTTCCCTGCAAACAGCAAATTATCACCCCCAGGGCACACAATCTTCTGTTCCAGACTGTAGTCCACAGACCATATACAAATCTTGCTGGCTCTTTTGGTGTTAGTCTTTTTTTCATGCCTCCACATTCACAAAGTAGTTCACAGCTCCACTTCAATTAATGCTCACTCTTTTCTAACTGCCTCACCACTATGGCCAACAATCCATTAGCAAGAAGAAACGGAATCCACAAAAAAMCCATCAGTAACCCAATTACATTTGTTAAAAACAAAGAAACACAACTCTTTGAGTAAAAACTTACAAGAACTGTAAGAAATCCACATCATTAGCTTCCCTGCGTAAGCTTCTCTAGATCATCTTACTCTAAGCGTAGGAAAAAGTTTGTTTCTCACAGACTCACTCAGCCAGCATTGGTGACTAACCAGCTTGGGGACTGGTGGCAGACCAGGACAGGCTCCACAGCAAAGTCACCCAGCTTTTAAGGTGGATTGAGCAAACCACACAAGGTCCTTCTGCCTTTGATGGTGCATTATTGTGACTTCRGCTAACAAATTTCATGCCAGCTTAAATACACTGTGTATGTTTACACTCCACTGAACTCCCAGTGACTGAAGGGTGCACACACCCGACAAGGCTTCCTCTATTGTTGAGACAAATTTATATGCCCGAAGATCCTGACAACCCAACTATGACCAGCACAAATAAAGCAGCAGTTTCCCTTCCCAGGCAAACAAAAAGGCCAGAGTCCAACAGAGACACCTGAATGCCTTATAATCAACATCATACTGCTAAGGAGCTTCTCAAAGAATATGCCCAAAGGATTAGTTACCTTGTGCTAATAAAAAAATGAATATRTAAGCACCTAAAAAATAGAGGGCATATACTGCACCTTCACATGACGTGCTGAAGTGACATAATCTCAGGAAAAGGTAAATAGCACCTTCTTTTGAAGGTTTTGACAAGGGGGGATTTAAATTCTGGTACAGATCTCTGCTGATGCAGGCAGACTCAGCAAACCCATCAGCAGTGGCCATACCAGACAGTTCTCCATCCAAGGAGAGTGACAGCAGTTYCTCAGCCAGCACTGACCTCCTGGTCCTCCACCTCCCACGCCAGGGAGCATGCAGCTCCCAGTGCAGTGTGTTCCCACAGGACTGAAGTCTCTGGATTTTTGTCTGAGCTACAACTGCAGGAGCAATGAGACAGTACAATCCAACAGCAAATGAACCCAACTGTGCTTCTGGTTATAAAAAGCAAACGAGAAATTGAGCTGCTGCTTGAACAAGAGAAATGACAAGAGAAACCACATAAAACACAAGGAGCTGAACACTGGTTTTCACCTGAGCTGGGGGGGCTCTTCAGTGGGGGCACAGAGTCAAAGGTGTCCCAGATGCTGTGGGCAGCACACACAGGGAGACACCCAGCCTTGTCTCATTCCCAGGAAAAGCAGAGCACCACCGAGTATGTTGTGGCTAAAAAAACCAATTTGGAAACACTGTCGAATCAATAAGGAAAGTAACGTTGCTGAAAGAGGGATTTTGTTTACTTTTAAGACACACCAAACCATGGGAACACCCTGAAAATGTTTTTGTTGCCTACTTCAACCTGACTTTGCCAAGTGACCACCCAGAGACCAGGACCCTGSAAGCATCTGTTTTCCCTAAAATTCACTAAAATCCTCAAGTTATTTGTGAATCACAAAGTGTGACCTTAAAGTGGGAGTGCAACTTTACGCTGTCCTAAACTCCCTTTTGTCCATGTTATTTCCTGTACTACCAAGTGAATTCCACCTGTACACAGATGGATTTGAGRTGCATAAACTTAACACTGTCACTCAGCATTTGGGATATCAGCTTATAAATAAGAAACCCTAAATCACAGAACTCAGTTTTAACTCCTCACCCAACTTCAAATCCAGAGATGCATTATGGTTCTCTACTGTACTTTAATTTTGGATCAAACAACACAACAAAGAGTTAAACTTCACTACAATAATGTCAGTGTTATTCTGGTCATGACTGAAGGCTGCCCTCTGAATGTACTCACACTTCACATATTTTATCTAAAGGATTCTGGAACATGTTCATGTGGGAAAAACAATTACAACTCTGAGCAATTAACTGCCCACAGCTTCTCTGGTTTAACCACACCTGAGGGCTCTGCCTGTCGTAGGGAACTTTGAGCCAAGGTGTTTACAGGTTCTAAAGTCCTCTGGCTCATTAGCATAAGGAGACTGGTTTTCAGTCATTGCTGAGGTGCAGATACAGCACAAACTGGGGTGTCCCCTCTGCTTTGCCTTAAAATGAGTGTTTGAAAGCAGATTTTGACAACATCACTTTACAATCTATTTGTAGCCCAGCTCAAGCCCAAACTGCAGCTGAAGCTGCTGTGCCCCAACCCGGTGAGAAGCGAAGCGTCTGCCCCTCACCACTCACATCTCCTGCACAACCCCGACAGGGATTTCCATCGTTTATGGCCCAGGTAACCYGAAACTCGGGCTTGGGGAGGTGATGGCRAAGCTGCTCCTTGCCAAGCCGCCCTGCTCTGTGCCGCACAAACAATGAAGCCATCCACAAGCTGCTCAGACTTGTTCCACAAGYGACATTCCTGGGCATCACAGCCGCCTTCGGCTCTCCTAGGTCCCTGCTGTCAGCCCTCTGCAGCCACCAGCCTTTAAGGCCAATTTGCTTGGAGAATTGAGCTCCATAAAAAAGGCCACGAGCTTTTTCCATTCCGTTGCCTAAGTTCTGGGTCAAGCCCRGAGGAGGATCTACATAAAATTGCTTCCAAATTCTACTTATGACAGGCATGACTGAAATAGCTTGTGAAGGAAAATACCTCACAGTTTAACAAGCAGTTGCTTACCAACAGCTGCAGCGAGCACACTAAATTCAGCCCAAAGACCACGGGGCTCAGTCTGCTATTAGCGTGTCACAAGTGAAGGACACTGCCCATCAAGCGTCCTTAGGCTCTTGAGTTTCACAATTTCACTTTCAAGGCCTCTACTTATCCTTGAAAAGAGATTTTCCAAGTCACTGTTAGAAGGCAGGTACGCAAATAACAAGTTTCAGGCAAAGCTTGACCCATAGCAGTCATTGAACACCAATGAATGAATGACAAATAACTTCATAAACCTACGGACTTTCTTCTGTTTAAACACAGCAGGTCTGACCTCTGTCTGTGTAAGAAGGTTTCAAACCAAGGCAGAAAATTAAGATACATAAAGGGGCACAACTTGGCACACGTGGACACAGAGGCAGCGAGTGCTGGGTGCTCCGGTGGGTCTGTTTGCTGCTCTCCCCCTGACATCCATGAGATGCAGACCTTAAACCCCCAATTTCACAGGAAAGTTATGAAACGCTTTGATACTGGTGCTGGAGACAGAAGGCAGCTACGGGTCTTGGCATTTACTCCCTGTCCATGTTTTTCCAATCAGGAGAGCTGGATGTGGCTCCCTTTGAACAGTCAACAACAGCTCCAAGTTTACTCCAAGGGAAACCAATAAGCATTTCAAACTCTGCTATCTCCCAGTCCCAAACATTTGGTTGCTTTTAATGAGATAACGTTAAGATTTATAGAKCCTGCTCTTACTCCAGAATTCTCTGGAAAATGGCACCAACCACCACAGGACTGAGCTCTCAGGGCTCTCATCACTCGCTATTTTGTTTTCTTCAAGAAACAAGATGTTCCTCACTGGGTACAGCGAAGCTGACAGACGAAATCCTCCAGATTTCATACTTGGTTTTCTAACATCCTGGGCCAAAGGGTCAATTTTTTGAGTCTCAGTTTACCCATACGTAAGAAAAAATATTAATCAATCACAGAAAAATATTAAGAGAATTTGCTGTTTCAGCTAAGTTCTTACACTGCAATTCTTTGAAAAGGAACGAGATCAAGCAGCACCTGTATCAGTTCAAAACTCATTCATTTAAACACACTGTACCTCGTAAAATTTGATCCATTTTATTAATTCCTTCATAATAWTAGTTTTACCTTCTCACACTTCAGTTTGCAGCTGGTATTAGCCACATTCACTGAAATGAACTATAACCTGTTATAGTAACTCTTTGCACCTTTGCTATTTCTGTTCTTTAAAAGTATTTTCATGATTACTGGAACTCTTGTCAATATGATTTAGTAGAGAAGGAGGTAAGAAGCCATTTCTCATATTAGAAATCAACATCACAGGTATCACAAAGTAAACTTGTTTAGGAAGCAGCTCAGGAGTGTTGCATAAGATACAAGCAAAGGATTAAAACCACCCAAACCTCTCTTTTTTYCCCCTCTTGTACTACTTCTTATGAGGTCATTTAAAACCAAGTTAAATATCAACAGCATTTGAGGAAAAATATGAGATGCTAAGTTTAAAATGGAAAGGGTGGCTTTATTTCCCAATGAACTCAGGGGACATCCATACAACCAAATCACCCCCACAGGGCAAGCCCACACACCCAGCAACAGCTTAAAAGCTCAGACACAGCTGTGACTGGGGGTCACTTTTGCTGGTCACTGTGCATAGATACAGCCAAGGTTTTACTTTTACCACCTAAACACACTCTCACAGTCAAAAGTTGGAGTTTTGGAATACACACTGCCTTTCGTAAACCCAACAAAAGACTTACTTATGCATTTAAATATGTGATTTTGGAWAAATCTCTCAAATTTCTTCTGTACTCTGACGAAGAAACTCTGCCTTAAGTGCCTTGCATCAGCACTTTGTATTTAGTCTCAGCCTGGGCCAGGCTGAGTCCTGCTGAGCTGGGCGCTGTGCAAACACAATAATGAAGGTATCCAAGAGATGAAACTGGCATGTGTTAATTAAAAGCAAATAAAATCCCTGTCATACGGGGGACACACGAGCTTGATGCCCAGTGCACGGCAGCATATCTACACTTACAGAAAAAAAAACACTTACAAAAAAAAGACAAGATACCAGAACTGGCTCCTGGGGGAATTACTGCAGTGCCTGAGATTTACATGCTCTTCCTCTGAGCGGGACTCGAGGAATCAGCAGAACAGGTCTGGGTGCTGGGTAACAGTGCCTGCAGCGCCCAGGGACAGCCAGCCCAGCCCAGCCGGGGCAGCACCTGAGTCACACCTGTCCCCAAGGGAGGGACCTGCCAGCATCCTGGCTGTCCACAGTCCACGCAGGAACACGTGGCTGCCCAGCTCCGGATGCCAGGCTGTGCTTCCAGCGACAAGGGAGTCCCTTCTCTTCCTGCACGCTTCCATACTACCAACACAAGCAAGGAAAACGAAGGCACGAACCGCATTCTGGAGACATGAAAGCATTTTTTATGAGACTTCCTGAAGGCAATACCCCACCTACGGGAAGCACCCCCAGCTGTGCAGCAGCTGGCAGTCCCTGCAGGTAATTCCCAGTGATGTGCTGGAGCGGGAGCAGGGCGCTGTCGCTGTCAGGCATCCCTGGGACCATGGAGAGGCACTCTCAGAAATGATACTTTTTCTGGCAGTGCTTGTGGAAACCCTGACAAGATAGAGGAGTTATCTTGGCAGGGGAGGGTGTTTAGTCACACGTTACCTGAGGGCCTGCACTTCCTCTCTCACCCAACCCTACTTGCTGAGAAATCTCTTAATTTCGGTAACACGTGTGCCCAGATGGATCATTGATTTGATTAGGAATAATAAAATAGAAAAAGAATTTTTTTTTTTTTTTTGCCTGAGCGTTCTACATTACTGTGGTCACACTAAAACTTAGGGTGAGTTGTTACATTAAACAAACACAATTATTTTAGATTAAAATACTTGAGGGGACTGAAACGTGTTAGAGTACTACTTCCTTCCTCAGCTAAAAGAAGGACAGCAGAAAGCCACATAAAAGTGTCAGAAGTATAAATCACGCCTGCACAGGATGAATAAGCATATTTGCTGTAATAACTGTCAACCATTGTAAAAAGCCCATCACGTCACCACGGAGCAGCTTTGAGAGCCTCGGAAGGGCTCTCGGTCACGTCCTGATGTCACCGCTGATGAATTCCAAAGTTCCCAAATTCCAGTTAGTAAACCTGAAGCAGAAGCTCCTCAGTGCAAACAACACTCGCGGAGCCTCCTCACTGGAGCAGAAACCCCAAATCCCGCCAGAAACCAGGGCACGAGCCACAAAAACATCCAGACTTTTTTTGGGGGGGGGGTAAGGAGAGTTAATCCTCACCCAGAGCTGGAGGCAGCGCTGCGGGAGCAGGAGGAGCAGTTTCCAAAAGTTGTTCAACGCGGAAAAAAAAAAAAAGAGGCGGGGGGGAAAAAAAAAAACCCCCAACCGAGGGAAAAGAAACTTTCCCACTCACGAGTGTCTACTTACCAACGCCAGGAAACAATCACCAGCGTCCCTGCCCCGGGTCATCCTCGCCTGCGGCCGCTGGCCGGAGCGCGCCCTGCCCGCGCCGCCACCATGCCGGGTGGGCACCCTCGGCCCGCCGAACGCCGCTCGGGGCGAGCTCCGCAGCCTACAAAGGCCGAGCAGCGGGAGCCCGGAGCTGCCTCTCGGAGGCTCCTCCCATGAGGCTCCCCGAGGAAAGGCCGGAGCGGCCGCGGTGCCGCGCCCGGGTCCTCCCCCGCCGCCCCGGGGCACGGAGCGCCGCCGGGGCAGGACGCGGGCGCCGGAGCGCCGGCGACGAAGGGGCAGAAACGGCGACACGAGCCCCGCAAAGCGGCTCCCACGTGGGTTTGCTGCACCGGTGGGGTGGGTTTTTTTTTTCCCTTCCCCTCCYCTCTCTCCACGGTTTTACGGTGGAATTTCGGAGTTTCCATCTGCTGGAGGTGGTGGAGGGGGGCGTGCGGAGAGATTAAATTACGGTGTGTGTGTGTGTGCTTAAAGCGTTCACAGATAGCTCCCGACGCTTTAAAAGCTGCTTAAGAAGAGCCTGCCTTAATTGATGGTGTTTGGCAACTTTTTTTTTTTTAAAGTTTCAGGCGGCAGGAATGGTGTTTGCCCCAAATGTTTTCAGGATGCAAAGTTCTCAACAACTTTCACTGAAATATTGTTTTTATAGCTAAACAAATAACACTTTTTAAAATCTAAACCAAACCATTTTATTCCTAGCCTAATTGTTGGGTTAAGATGCAGCTCCTAMAGTCACCCAAGTTTTTTCATAGGTTTCTTTACCTGCCTTCTTATAGGCTAATCTCCTTTCTCCATCTGCTTTCTCATGGATTTGTTTACCTGCTTGCTTTCTTATAGGCCTCTTTACCTGCCTTCTTGTAAGTTCTTTACCTCCTTTCTTATGTGTTTCTTTTCATAGGTTCCTTTACCTTCTTTCTTAAAGATTCTTCTCCCTGCTTTCTTACAGGTTTCTTTACCCATAAAAAATGGAGCAGTTCTAATTAGTTGCGTGCCCTTATTAATCTCTTAGGTTTCCTATGGGTTTATTACAACACAAAAGAATGGCTTTACAGGTAATTAAGTCTGCATGGATATACACCAAATTGCATATACGAGCTGCCAGCACCCAAGGAATTAATTGAGTCTGTACCCAGGGAGATCATTATCGTGTTTATAACATGCCGTACAATAACCATAACGTCTCTGATATCTATCCCACAGCAAGAGAGTTGGTAGATGGGGCAGTTGGTAAGCAATTGAGACATTTTGGATACAATGCTGGGGCTACAGAGACKCCATTTAGCTGAGTTCGTTTCCCAGCTGACTCCATGTCTCCAAACCCTTCAATTGTAGTGCCAGCCACACCTTGGGTGACAAAACTAACACTTCTTCAGAAATCAGGCCAGCCCTATTGCAGGACTGTGCATCTTTTTTTAATGTTTAGGTAGTGTAATGATACCTGGTGGACCTCTCAAAGCATCCACTCAGAACTGGGCTGCAGGGGAGAAAAGGTAYTCATCAATTTTTAATTTTTCAACTCTTGAACTGTTTCTCCTTCTAGCCCTTGTCTGATTTTCTATAAGGAAAAGGAGGGAACAGATTTTTGTTCAGGTAAACTATGTCTTACAGGAGAACTTKCCCTTCTAGTCTGAAAGCAGAAGACAGGGATTTTCCCCTCCACGTGCTCATTGCTGCTTTTAGCAATTCAGATACCTGCACAGGAAATAGACAACTATATCAAATGATTCCCAGGCACCAAATCAGACACTGTAATGGGTTAAAATGCTGGAAAACATGCAGACTGTCAACATCATCTGGGCTGCAAGGTGTGGCTTGTCATGGGGCAAACACYGTGCATGGTACAGGGAGAGTTCACTTGGCTGCAGCACTGGGAGCCAGTAGCACCCACTCTGACAGCAAGAATTAAGATGAATCTGAGAGTTAAAACTTTCTGGGGASAGCATCTCTCTCATATCCTGCTTCCCAAGCAGTAGGAAACCAGCCATGGAAAAATTTGCTGTGATTTTTGATACAGGTACAAGGATTCAGTCTCCCTCTCATTTTGGAGGGGGGGAATTAACCTCTTTTGCCATCTGGAAACCATTTCACAAATAGCTTCTGCAGGTATAGCTGCCCTGAGGGGGAGGGAAACCCTGGAAAGAGGAAGATTCATTAAAATAAATTTTTATTTTCTTTGCGAGCAGCACTCGGGTCTGGCGCAAAGCCGTGGCCGCAGACAAGCCATGTTCCTGCTAACAGAACCAAACRCAGCATTTTTGGAATAAATGGTCATTTTGCTCAAACACGCCTCTCCCTGTTTATTCCTTAGCCTTTTGCTGTGCAGAAACCCTTCTGCTGTGAAGCCATCTCAACCCACCTTTGTCACAGAAACATTTGCACTTGTCTTCCAGTACCCTCTGCTGCTTAAAGGTGGGAAGCTGATGGGATGTAAGTCTGGAACACCGAGCTCAGGTGTGCCTGAGCTACCTCAACAGAAGGTTTAGGGGAGGACAGAGGGAACAAGCAATAGGGAATAAGAGCTAAGCAAGCTCAAGCTCCCAGCAGACAATGACAGGGCACGGGTGGCTGGGGCAGATCAAAGAGCTGCCAAGGAAAGCCTTGCAAAAGATTTCTCCAAAGGCCRCAGCAGGAGTGGAGCTGTGAGTGTGATGATGAGAGGGGCTGGGAGCAGGAGAAATCCTGCAGGATGGCTGTGTCCAAATCCAGGCCCTTCCCTGCCTCCCAGGGAGCAGCTGCAAGGAAAATCCAGAAAGCATCAGGATGGCTTRTGCTGGGGGGGGACACTTTCTTAAAATGTAGATCATAGAATGGTTTGGGTTGGAAGGGACCTTAAAGCTCATCTTGTTCCCACCCCTGCCGTGGGCAGGGACACCTTCCACTATCCCAGGTTGCTCCAAGCCCTGTCCAACCTGGCCTTGGAYGCTTCCAGGGATGGGGCAGCCACAGCTTCTCTGTGCCAGGGCSTCCCCACCCTCACAGGGAAGAATTTCTTCCCTATATCCAATCTAAACCTACCCTCTTTCAGTTTAAAGCCATTCTCCCTCGGCCTACCACTGCACATCCCTGTGAAAAATGTGTGTGTGATTTTAAATTGCTCTTTGTGAAAACTTGGAGCCCATTTTAAGGCCCTTTTGCAACAAATCCATATTAATGTACTTCAGTTTGCTTAAAGAGGAGTTTCTCTTTTGCATTTCCTAGACAGAGGTTCACAGTCATTCATTTTGCAAAACCACAGCCCCAATTAACTGCAGAGCAGCCTGGCTGAGATACCAAGCCACGTCTGTAACAAACACCTGAACTTTACATTTCCACGACTTTCCACATACAAATTGCCCACAACCATCATTTGTGGTGGCTGAAAATTAGGTTGTGCGTTTCCCAGCAATTTTTACTGGCAAGGCTTTGGGATGGCTGTCTCTTTAAATTCCCAGACTTTCACCTGAACCTTCTGCTTTGAAAGAAAAGGAAAGTTGAATGTTAGTTAACCCATTGCATCTTGAAGGATCGAAGTGAAGGGAAACTGCCATTTTGCAAGTTTCCAAATAAGTAAGATCGATTTTCAGAAAACCCTAGGCTGGACTCAGAGCCTCACAAATCCCAGTGATAACTTCTCTAGCAAACCAAGTTTATCTGGAGTTTCTAGCAGAAGAACAGGATTTGGAGAATGCTAGATGTAACATAAGTTTCATGTACCATCACAGCATTCAAAAGAAAAAGATAAGWTGTGGAAAACCTTGGAGACTTTTAAATAGTCAGCAAAACTAACTCTTATGTTTTGACTCATTTAATGACATTGTTAAGAAGAGGAAATGGAAGTTTTAAGTGTCCATTTATTTTTTTTCCTTAGTTGTTAGTAACTGAGCGATGTATTCATGCTTTTTGCTTCCATTCCAGGAAACAAATCCAATCTTCTCTGTCTGCTGCAGAGTTATTCTTAGCTGGCTTTGATATTTCTATCAGCTAGGAGAGCATAACAATGTTATCATGGTTACAAATTCCAAAGATTTTACATAAGCTCTTGAGTGCCTTAAAAAAAAAAATTAAAGGCTTTATTGATTACACTGTTTGTGTTTCATTAGCCAAAGGAGCTAGGAAAAACAGTCTGGAAAAGCATAAAAAAAAAGCAGTTTGATGAGTTTCAATTTCATGAAGCACATGCTCCATGTTTTTCAGAGCRCCATGTACCAAGAGAAGCTGAGATTGACAGGTTGGATGCTGGAAAACACCAGGCCAATGAATCATTTAAATCCTCCTTGTCTACATAGAGCCTGTCTCCCTAATTTGATTTTTTATCAGTTGAAACAACTAGACACCYCCTTTATTAAAGCAGAGCAGGACAGCCGTGGTTATAGCGCTTGTAGGATGGAAAAGGGTCACAGGAAAGGGCAGAATTCTCCCTGGCTGACCTGCCAGAGGCTCAGGGCCAAGCTCCTTGCTGGTATCACTCCAGTGGAGCAGGGATTTGGGGCCAGCATTGACCCACTGGCAGGGCAGGCTGCGGCCGCAGCGTTCCCTCACACAGCTGTCTGGAAAGGAATGTGCCAAGAGGTAAAGAGAGTCAATTGGTGAAATCAAGTTGGAAACAACCTTGTGGAGTCCTGGGGCACTGTGGACAGCTGGTTGTTCTACTGAGGACGGCACATGCCAAACAGGGGGAGCGGGGAAGAGGAAGGATTGAGCCTGGCTGAACACAGAGGAGGTGACAAGCACATTTCAGCAAGGGGAACAAGATCACCATAACATCCTGGGGCTGGTCCTTCCCCACAGCACGGGATGGTGGCAACCAGCATTTCACAGGGACCTTAGAATCCTGGACAGTTACRCCTTTGATTGCAGCAATTAACATTTCTACACTTATTACTGCAATTTGTGGCAGAACTTACAGGCCAAAGAGGCTCTAATGTAAGAATTAACCTGTGAGGTGAGGGTAGATGAACAGGCACGAACGGATCCATATAACAATTTTCAATTTTCCAGCGTAGCCAAGTGTTAAGGAATTGCAATAACTAAAAAATCCCCTCCTGTTATTAGCAAGGCWTGTGTGGGGTTCCATACACCCAGACCAGTATCGATAAGATAGGCTCCAAGGAATCARCATCAAAGGGTTCAGAGCTGGGGCTAATCCTGCTCTGCATATTCTGTTAGGAACAGGGACCATGGAACAAGCTCCACGGTGTCCAATTTTCCAAGAAGCCAGAAGATGTAGTGTTGGAACAGAGAGAACAGGGCATCTTGTGAGATACGCAGAAATGATTTTGAGAAAATAGGCAGATGACTTGGAAGAAGCAAGGCTGAAAAAAATACATCTGGGGAAATCTAATTAGGAAAAAAAAAGTAATCTGAAAGTAATAGTTAATGAGAAAAAAAGACAAAAATTGATGCTAAACTTCCTCTCCAGACATTGGGCAAAATATGGCAGTGTCCATGCTGGATTTCTTTAGCAAATGCCTGCATTTGATTAAATAAATGTAATGTCTTGAGGAACACAGAAGGATGTGTGAAAACAGCAGCTCATGTATCATCCATCCATGTCAATACCTGCCTTATGAATGTGTGGCATGGTCCCACATTCCCAGTTTTTCACTGGAATGTGTTTTGACTACAACAGGGCATACTATCCAATCAGCATTTTATAAATACTTTATAAATTTCATACATCTGCCTAAACCAGAGCTCAGTTCAGTCAATGGAATCCATGAGAGTAGCTGGCAAAACTCCCTGTCACTTCCTAGAAAGCAGTGGGAGATGTCTGTTGGGTAAGAGTGAAGTTATTTTAAATTTACTCTTCCGTGAATAGAAAAATACCAAAATTAAGTATCTCAGGCTTCACACTGATGAAATTCCCACAGAACTGCCCATCAGGTTAATTCAGTTCAGGGCTGCAGGCTGAGCTGCAAAGGCACAACTGTACTTACAGCTGCACCTACTAGGGATAACAGCGACAGTGAGATGGGGGAAAATAAAGAGAAAGAATTCAGATACAAAGGAAGAAGAGCAGGAGAGACAAATAACCCAATTAATTTGTGTGTTTCATTAATGTGTAAATCTCCTCCGGCTATTTTTCCCTTTGTTTTGTGATCCTGAGATGCTGCACACCTGAATCAATTTTGAAGTTAAAAACCAGGGAAATAAAGAGCTGCATAATCAGTGTTTTGACAAGTTTCCTTTTAAGTCCGAACTCTTGTTTTCAGATGCTAACAACACAAAGCCTTAGCGCTCAAAACCCATTTGCCTGATCTGAAAAGCAGCTCTACATTCCCCACCTCATCCAGCAAGGCTGTTAAAATATTTAATACTGTATTTGTCATGCAGACAAAAAAAGACCAAGTCATATTTACTGAGGAGTGAACATTCTTTTCAGAGATCTCGAACTTGCCAATTTTTGATGGCAAGAACAAAGAGTGAAGCAAATCCAAAAGTATGTCTGGACCAACTTTAGAGATCTTGTCTGACCTATACAGAGGACACGAGGAATGTTGTTCAAGTAGCTCTGCTGACTCCAACTGCTGCAAGGTACCTCCCACATAAGAATATTGTTGAGATTTAGAAGTGATGGGGGTCAATGCAGCTCTGCATTCTCCAAGAGCAGGGCTGTCACTGCTTGCAGCTCCCTGTGCTCTCCCCTGGCTGCACACCCAGCCCAGCTGAGCCTCTCTGCAAGCCTGCAACACCCAAAGGGCTGCGAACAAACCCAGCCTTCTGCCAAACCAACAGCTCAGCCAACACATGCACAGTGTGCTCTGCACCTCACAGAGGCACGTCTGGGAATGGCCTCACAGCCTCCCCTTCAAAAAGCTCCCTCAGTACTTCTTCCAAGAGACAATGGCAGCTTGCATGTTGAATTACAGCAAGTTATCAAAAAATCCATCCCACCTCTAAACATCCCTAAAATCTTGCCAATCATTTCCACTTTTTTTCCTTGTTCTGCTCCACATCTGTCACAGCCCATGATGCAAACAGGAGCGTCTCAGGGACATAAGGGCTCCCTGTATATACAGGAACCTCCACTCTGCCTCCATAAAAGAAAGAAGATGTGTGGGTTACATTACAGACCTGTGGGTTAGACGGATGAGTGGGTATCCATTGCAAAAGGAGAAAAAAACCAAAAAACCAACTCAAGTCCTGATCTTCCTTTCCAAGTAAACCTCAGACAGAAAAATGAAGCAACTAGATGGTCAATAGTAAATAGGAAGAATGACATTTTGATGCCCAAATGTGGCCATCAGGAACACAGGTTTTCAATCATAGACTTGGTAAAGAGAGTTAAAAACATCAAAACAAGTTTGTTTGYTTGGKTTTTTTACCCCTTTTCAGTGCTGACAGACAGGATTGCCAAAATCCACCCCTTCCCTGCTTCTGCTAATAGCACAGCTGTACTTCCACAAGAAAGTGTGGCTAATGCTTCAGCCACAACCACCTTTCCAAAAATGACTGTCCTTTCCACTGAAGATTTGAAGGGAAGTTATTGGTGCTGTATTACTGCCTACAGACATACAGGCTCTCCATGAGTTGCCCAGAGTCCCAGTCCTAAAGGAGGTGGGGGCAGGAATCACTGCAGGCAGTGCTTGGATCTGCTGTTCATCCCAAGACCAGCCTCCTCCCAGTGTATAGCCACAAAGGGAAGAAATTCCTGTATTTCCTCTACAGGAAGAAATCCTAGCCAAGATTTAAGAGTCAGATCACACAACTTTGCCCCCCCCCCCCATGCACAGTTCAATGGGGTTTCAACATAAGGGATCTTGTAAGAGATGGAGCTGTACAGAAGCAGTGGAGGGGGAAGACACCAGTGCTGAAATAATTCAGAACCTTCTCCTTCTCAGAAAGAAGGTTCTGAATGGTTCTCAGAACCATTTCCTTCTCCTAAATATAATTTACTTCTTACTGCTATTTATTTTGAGAGCTGGGGAGGAATCTTTGTCCCTGGAGTTCTTCGCATCAGGTCCATATCCCCACAGTCAGCTCTTAGGAACATGCACCTCATTTTGCATGGCTGTAGTGGTTTATCCTCTGTGAGGATCACAGGGCAATAAACCACTGCAGAGCACTCAAAGCACTGTGACCAGCATACACAGCACATGGAATACACCTTGAAATTTAATGCTACAAACCCAGTTTTAATCTCGGATGAAAACTGGATTGGTCAGCGTATTGGGCTCGGTAAAGACAAACCAGCCAGCTGAGCTAGTGCTCTCTGCCTGTYTGTTGTGTTATAAATGCACATTGCTCCAAGAAACCAGCCTGGCRAAAGCAGAGGCTCCTCTGCACCTCGGAGAGCCTCTGGTGTTTTTGGACAGCCACAGTCCCAGCGGAGCAGCTGCCTGTTGATGCAAAGCCTCACGCTGGGAAAACAGGTGATAATGAATTCTTGAAGCATATGCAAGCATTAAGCAACTACCCCGTGAATTGTCAGCAGCTGTTCCAAGAGCCCTGCCCTGCCTGCCACAGGTATTTATTTAAAGCATGTTACCCACCCTGATAGGAAACACATGCACAGACACATGCACTGCCCACAGTCCCTTACTGCTCCTCAGGCAGCCCATGCCAGCAATTTGTTTGGGAATTTCAAAGCTTCCCATCGTATAAAGGGAAGCAAGCAGACAGGAAAGGAGTTCAAGAGAAACAACAGGGTCTAATTTCCCTGTCATTTTATAGACAGATCCTTAAAGAGAAAGTCATATAGCTGTCCTGGTTTCCAACACTTCTAATATTTTCCTAATGTGCATTCTGCTCACACAATTAGATCACATTCAGCCTCCATCCCAGGCTCACACGCGGCAGGAAGAACTCCCCCACATTCTCACAACAGAAACGCTTCAGGTATTTTCACTTACAATATGGTTTTTATCATCTTAACCTTTAAGGAATGTGTCACTGGAACGTTTTCCCTCCTTAGCCAGTGCCATTTAAGTTTTTGAGATTACTTAGAAAGATTCCATCTCTGCAGACCATTCATTGGTGTTGTCTGATATAGTTTAGCTTCTCACTGTAGCCTTGTGCTCTGCTGCTGCCTCCTCCAGTACATAAAGGAGAGGGACAGTGTGCAAGGAAGTTCTGAGGTTACAGAGGAAGCAGTGACATGACTAGATACAGAGGAAGCAGTGACATGACTAGATAAAGGGAAATCACCTGTTCTAAGATCATAATTATCTTGAATTAACTGCACATCAAACTAGGAATTCAAACAGCAAAGTAGAAACTCATTAAAAAAAAAAAAGCGCCTTAACTTTATTAAAGCAGTTACTGCTAGGTTTGGAAAATAAAAAGAAATAAACCAAAAAACAACTCTGAGGCTCCACAAGTCCCAGCTCAGAAGAATTCACATCTGAAACAACTCCGTGTCATTAGAAACACTGAATAACACGGTGATCAAAGGCACTGTCAATGCAATTATATTGTAGGGGAGGATAAGAGGGAGGCCCAGACAAGTAACTGTGAGTAATTGGGTTACTCCATAGGCTTGTTTTTAAACACTGCACTCCTCCATGTGAATGCTGCAGGTCTCATTTAAGTGGGTCACCAAAACTGAGGCAAAAGTCTACTAACTTCAGGCTAGGAAGTGCTATTTGAATGCCTCACTTTAGGCTATGAGATGTGAACACCGGGAAGTGTAAGCAAATCCACACAGGTAAGGACAGGAATCTGGCCCAGCACATGGAACAGCTCAGAACTGTGCTCCTCAGCTTTTAGGACCTCTCTGTCCTTACAAATATTTTTTTTCCCACGTAATCCACATTTAGAAGCAACATATACTTAAGATAAATATAAGAACAGAGTAAGTGACATGCCCTCCCAAACCGTCCAGACAATGGGCATCTGCCTGGAAAATTGTACCCCTCTCCAGCCCCCGGGCTCCTGCCAACCATTCCACATAGTAATTCAAAGTAAATACCTTTCAGTAGGTAATCCTGCCACAGCCACGTCTGGAAGTTCACCGAGGTCAAGGTTCTTAGGCTCAGTTAATGCAAGCGGTGATAGCTTTCCTTTGGCATCCTGAAGGGAGCTCTCCTGTTCTGAATTCATCTTGCTTGGCTGATTTTCAGCAACAGCGAGACCTGCACGTGCAGAATGCTCACCCTGCGCTCTCCAGGAGTGGTTTTTGCCCAGGTCTGCCTCCTGCTCTTCAGTGCCCGTGTTTATAGCTAAGTGTCCCTCAGCAGTGACTAACATCCTCGCAGTACCTGTTTCAGGGATGTCTCCCGGTTTCTCGTTACCTGTCTTTGCCGTGCTTAGCGCTGTGTCACTGCTGTCTTTCACATCTCCCTCAGTCYTACTGCTAGATTCTGGTTTAGAGTCAGTTTGCCAGCAATCATCCTGGCTTACTTCAGTTTTTAAGTAATCTATTAACCCATGCACGGTCACTTTCTTTTCTTGCTGTGCATCATGAGAATCTTCCRATGTTTCCAAGCATTTCCTATTTACTGCATCGTCCTGTGCCATCTGCGTGTCATTCTGAGACCTAATGTCRTGCACGAAACTGCTGTGAATGTGTGTCTCCCGATTTTCCTCAGGTGACACTTTAAAATTGTCTGGCAGTTTTTCATGGCTGTAGGATCCTCCCGGGACAAGCGTTGAAGCTGCCATGTCAGGGATGCTCTTGGCAACGTCTGGATCACCGTACTCACTTTCCTCCTGTTCATTTGGCTTAGGATCCTGGCACCGCTCAGTAGGAAGGCTTACATCCTCTTCAGAGGAAACTGGTCCTGCAGTACACTCTGTAATTAAGTCATTTCCCTCTGTGGCAGCAGCATCTTCCACGTCCCTCTCCCGTGCATCGCCTGCAGAGATAACAGCTCCAGCGGGTGGCTGCTGGCTGTCGGAATACGCAGGCAACTTCTCAGCTGCTGCCCCATCAAACGGAGCTGGTCCTTGCTTCTTTATCTCTAAGCTTATTAGCGATTCAGGATCCACGCCACCAGCACACACGCCTTCCTCTCTTTCCATCTCACTGCTCTCGCTGGGTTTGCCTGGCTCTGGCAGATTTTCCGGAGCGCGTTCAGCAGATGGAGCGCCATCCAAGCTAGGCACCACTTCTAAACRGCTACTGGGCTGCCTGTCTTCCTCAGTGTCCTGGAGACTTGCTGGTGCCAGCTCTGCCACGGTGTTTTCCTGTCGCAGAGATTTGCCTTCGGCAGCTTTGCAGGAAGCCTCAGCAGCTAAAGATAACTCTTGCCCCTCTGCTCCTGAGCTGCCCTCGGGAGCTCCTTGGCCCGCCTTGTTTGGTTCTGAAAAGTTCTCAGCACCACAGAGTTCTGCTGTGTCCTTGGCCGCTGGACTCTGCTTGAAGCCTGCATGGTTTTCAGACAAAAGCTGGGGTAATTCAGCACTCAGTGTGCTGTGGACAGTTTTTTTAAAAATCTGGCTGATGTGCTCCCTAAAGTCTGGGATGCTGGAGCCAATGTCCAAAGAGCTGCAAGTCAGAGCCTCATGCTCCCTTCCAGAGTTCTCTGCAGACTGCTCGCAAACACTGATGTCTGCCCTGGTTATGTTATTATTCTCTTTTGAAAGCTCTTCCATTTTTTCTGAATTCCCAGGTTTCTCTAAGATCTTCCCGTACTTGTCATCTACGCAGATATTGGTTGCAATTTCCTCATTACAGCCTTCTTGTGATGATGAAAGGCTCAGCAGCTTCCCTTCTGCAGTAGGGAGTGCTAACAGAGGCTCTGCTGAACTGTCACTTTGCTGTTCTTTGAAGTTTAGCTCACTTTTTGTTTTTTTGGATCTAATTGCAGAGATCTCTTTCTTCAGCTTCTCAGAATTGAACTGTGATAAGTTTCCAGTTCTCTGCCCTACATTTAAAGTCTCTGGCAGGGCGAAACTTCTGTCTCCACCACCCTGAGAGCTTTGGGCCGGACAGTCTTTTTCACTCACACACATATTCCCCTCAGAGCTGTTTTCTGAATTTGCTGTTTTACCTGTGCTTACCCTGGGTGAAGGACCTAAGGGTGCTGACGCCTGAGGACCTGTGGGAACCTGCAAGTTAGAGCTACCTTCTAAGGCATTTTGGGATGCTACAACTTCCAGCTCATCATTTAGTGATTCCCCCCCAGTTCCCTTGCCCGTGTTGTTTCCAGGTTGCTGGCTGGGATGGCTGAGTGCAGAGGTCTGGGTAGAGAGGGCTGTAAAATCTGCCTGACAATAACCAGGCTGCTCTGTTGCATTTTGAACGCAGCTGGATTTATGTGAGTTATCAGTGGGAATTAGTTCCCYATGTGCCTGTAACGGTGAAGGAGATCCTTGTGCCCCTGGACTTGTATCAGGCTTTATATTGCTTGTTTCTGTGACAGAAGCACTGTCCTCACAACTCCTTCCCATGTTTCTGTCTTTCCGGATGAATCCCCCATCAGCAGTYGGAATGTTTTCCGAGTTTTTTGCCATTAATGGCGTTTTCCTTTGAGTTTSTGGATGAGATATTTGGGGATCATTTTTCTCAGAATTATCAGAAGTATGTGCTATTTCTGTATCGCTTGGCAAAGCCTGTGATATGTTAGTGGCACTTGCTGAGCCCTGTGTCCCTGGAAGGGTGTTTATAGCAGCAGCACGGCTCTCACCAGTATTATCCTCTCCCCTGCACACGCTGCCTGGCTGCTCATTCTTTTCAGCTTCTTTACAAAACGTGTCTCTCTGACATGCTGCTTCATGCTGCCTAGCTGAGATCAAAGAATTATCACCCTGCTCGGGCTTGCTTGGGTTTTGCTTACTGCAGCACTTCTCCTGTGCCTTGAGATCGGTTTTGTTTTGCTCGTCGCAATCCTGCGAATGAAGCGCAGTCACACCAGTAGTGTTTTGCCCGTGTTTGCTGCTGCTCACATCCTCAGCACTGCTGTGGTCCTTGTCCTGCTCTTCAGGCCTGTCAGAGCCACGCTGGGGCGGTGCTGGACTTCGCACAGAAGATTGTTTATTAGGGTTGTCTGAAATGTCCCGAGGTATTCGTGGTGTGTCGCCGTGATTGTTTCGGTCCGATGGCCGCTCAGGTTGTAGTGCCCTTTCTTTGTGCTCCTCACCATCTGCTCTCCTGACAGCTGTCAGACTGCTTTGGGGCTCCTGCTGTTCAGGTCCTGTGTTTGAACTCCAGCCACTGTCACCAGCAACAGGCACCGACTGCTCCCTTTGCTCTGCTTGGGGAGGAGCAGGTGGAACACCCGCATTTTCCTGCACCTCTCYGATACTGCACTCCAGGACCTCCGAGGAGCTGCAAGTGTCACTCTCAGAGGGGCGGTTGTTTGCAGGGATGTGGCTGTCACCCCTTTCCTCCAGGTGAACTTGCTGAGCAGTAAGTCCTGAGGTGCCAACTGCAGCTTGGGGAGGTTCTGAACAAGCCATCTTTGTATTTCTGTGACTTTCTGCAGCCACTTGCTCCGGCTGGGCTTGCACCGGCACATCCCCTTTGCATTCACTTTTCCGAGCCAAATCTTCRTCCTCCACGGAACTTTTCGCTGCAGTTTGGGGCTTCTCTGGCTGAACACCCTCGTTTTGTTTTGCATCCCCAGCGCTSCTGTGTGCAGCTGCAGGTTCCTGCTCTGGGTCTCTGCGAGGCACTTCAGTGATGTGACTGTTCTGTTCTTTGGTTCCCGGAGCCCGTGGGGCCTCCTTGCTTTGCACAGCCATGCAATCCATAGTCCCTGCCAACTCCTCTAAGCCCTGGAGATCAAGTTTTAATTTGGGCATTTTTGCACTTTCTCCTGACTTGCTGGAGCTCTCAGGCTTTTCTTGACTCTCAGATTCCAGCACAGTTTCTMTAGCAAAAGCCTTTTCCCAGGACTCATCCTGCTTACTCTGCTTAATATTATTGTTCCCAGGGTGGAGGAGCAGTGAACTGTGTGCCTCGTCTAAACAAACCTTTTCAGTCCTGTTACAGCCTGACTGGTCCCAAGTTTTGCCTTCTGCCTCGGTGTTAGAGCAATCAAAACTCCGCGGGCATTCCTCCCTTGCCAACTGCGGTGAAGCCACGAGCTCGTTCTCCAGGTCATCCGGGGAAGCTGTTTTCTCTTGGCTCATTTGTTGCTCAGGTTCACAACCACGAGACTGTGAATTGCCTTCGGGGGATTTAAAGTTACCATCTAAATTCAGAGGCTTTCCCCCACCTTCTTCCCCTAGGTCACCTGTTGACRTGTTTCCACAAACACTGAATTTTTCAGGATCATGTTCCAAGTGGGTATTTTCCACGTCCTGGTGGTGGCTACTAACAGAACTCAGTAGTTGTCTTCCTGCCCCACTTGAGCCCTCAGGTAATTCACTGGTTGCTGACACTTGTGTATCCTCTGTTCCGATTCCGTTTTTGCCTCCTGTTACATCAACCCCCGTTTCTTTTTGATACAGCTCTGTGGATCTGCTCAAAGAAGCACTTAATGCATATTCTTCCAGTAATAATCTTTTATCTACCAGTGAATTTTCCTTGGTGGGACTGATAATGCTTTCTGTTTCAGAAAGTGTGGTGCTTTSTCTAGACACAGCCTTTGTAATTTCATCGCTATTGGCTTCTTTTGGGCTTTCAGTTGTGACAGCTGATTTTTCTTCTTCCTCTCGCTCAAATGATAAAGGCACACTGAAATGCTCGGCGCTAACAAGCTCATCCTCCTTTTGAAGCTCTCTTTGAAAAAGGRGTTTGTTTTTTTCAGAGGCTCCTTCCACTGCTTCACTCCTCAGTGGATCTTGAGAGCCATTTCCAGGCACATATTCCCTCGAAGGCTCTTCRGGCTTTGGTACCAGGAAGAGATTTGGAGGGCTAGAAGGCAACTCTGACATTAAAGTACAGGGTTTTGATTGCTTCCTTTTGCTTCCAGATAGAGCTGGATTGGCCTCATTCCCTTTAGCTGTCGTTTCAGCCCCCATCTGTAGATTACAGGTCTCAGYGAAGCCCCGAGCATTCACAACTGCTCCAAATTTTTCACCGTCTGAGCCTCCTGTTGCTGGATAATTTAGGATTAAGGTTTCYTTTTTCATTAGCAGCCCCTCTCCACCATCTGTGTTCTGTCTACCTTGCTGCATTACTGCCTGCAGCTGACCTACTTCCCAAACTCCTGGCTCCTGCCCGGCCTCCTGAGCAGTRAAATAATCCCCTGCTGCTTTACCCTGGGGAAGCTTGGGGACATGTGGCTCCCTCGTGCCACCCAGCTGCTCATCCTGCCGGAGCGATCCGAATGCACTCAACCCCATTTGTGCGGCTCCTTGCACTGCTGGGATTGCTGCCGCAGGGCTGGGCTCCGGGCGTGGCATTCTGGGCTCATTCTCGCTGGTTTTGTTACAGGAGGCAGCAAGATTGTCCGCAGATTGGGCACGTGCTAATCCCTCCTCTCTGTCCTCCACTGGAGCTGGTGGTGGCAGTGCTCTGTTGCAGTCCGAGGTGTGTAATTTGCCACCGCTGCCTGGGACGTGTTCTTTGGCACAGCCTGCGAGAGGCAGTGAGGTGGGCAGGCTGCTCTCCCTTCCTTCAGCAGAGTGCTTTGAGAAACCAGAGTCTGTTTGTGCTCCTTGCTCTTGTCCTGTCACCTCCGCTGACACCACGCTGGAATTTGGCTTGGATATCTCTTCGGCACTGTAGCTACTGACGCCTTCCTTACCGATGCTGCCAACAATGGAAACGTTTATTTGTTTCATGTCAGTAAAGAAGCAAAAGAATAAGAAGCAAAGAATAAAACCGTGTTGTGCCACTGATGTTTCAAAGCCATGCACCGCATGCACTGAGAAGCTGATAATCTGCTTTCAGGCGTTAAACCATCGGACACAGTGATGTAAACGCTTATCACTCTGCAAAGTATGTCCCCAGTCTCACCTGAGAGCCACCGTGCTCATGGCATGCGTTTTAACCATTCCAAAATCTTAGATATAAGTGTGGGGAGAGGGGGCACGCATCCAACAAACTAAAGGAGCAACGTGGGAAAAAACTGGAAAAAAACAATACTGGGAAAAGCCGTGGTACCTCAAAGAAAGGCTTTTTGTTTCTGCTTCTAAGAGACTCCTTTGCACGAAGCTGCACAGCAAGTGCTGTTATCTGGCTGTACTCGAGTGTGTGGCAGAAGATTAGGAAGGGCCCATCTGCTGAATGTTTTCTCCAACTAATCAGCACAGTTGATTCTCACCCAAAGGTCAAAGGGCTCACCCTGCCGAACGTGGGATGCTGCTGTACCACGAGCCACACCCGATGAGGTCATTTAATTGCAGTGTTTGATTTCAGTACGCGTGAGCTATAACCCTCGGTGTGATCTGTCTCCCCACCCAGTAAAGATAAGATAGAAAAAAAAATGGAATCCGAGATGACTGGCTGTGAGAAGGAGAAGTTATTTTAAATATTTTTCACTGTGTGAACCTCAATTTTCCACACTGAGGTTTGTAGGTGGTGAAATAGGTTAATTGTTCTTTCCCTCACCTTCCATGCCTGGGCATATTTTCACGGCCACAGGGAATACGGAGTGAAATATCTATTTGAAGCTGAGTGTAGAATGGTACACAGGAGGAAGGGGCACTGTTTACTTAACATGAAATAATGAATCCCATGCGAAGTAAGACACAGATACCACATTGCCAAACGCTGGGTGCTCAGTGCAGAGCTGCACAGGGAGAGGTGAGCCCATCACTGCAGCTCGGCCACAGCTTAGCAGGGACAGGTTACACTGCAGAAATTCAAAGTCCCCTTTACACTGGAGCTAGAAAAGATGCTTAAACAYCTTACGTAAGGCCAGGCGTAGATTGGATTTTAAGTAATCTCCAGAAATCTGAGAAGCCTCTCTCCGCTCCTCTGCCCAAGTTTTACACACAAAGTGCTTGATGGAGAAGTGAGTCAGTGAGCAGCCCTGGGGTCCCTGCAGGTCGGGTTTGTGTTTATACAGACACAGCCTCTTGGGCTGTGTGCACAAAATGCGCTTCCAGGTGGGGCCAAACGCCCTCCTTACACTGAGAACTGCCCAACAAACGATTTCTTTAGGGGAGGGCTGCACCTCAAACTGAACGTGAGTCTGTCTTAGGTCCTAAAAACCTTCTGCAGGGTCATTGCAGTGGAAAATAAACTAGAATTTAAAGAGCCATTGACATTTKCCTGTATTAAGGCTAAGCCTCAAATCTAAGGTAAAGTATAACATACAATTCATATATAGCTTAAACAAGTTTCAGCAACGCTTGGCATAGTTTGAACATKTAATTTGTAACACCAATACATTTTATTGATACCTTCAGAAAATGGTTTTGCCCAGAGTATTTTTTTTTTTTTTTATAAAACTTACTGGGAATAACAGAGATGGCAATACAGTATTTGGTATCTGCTGGATCACTGACACCATGGAGCATGACAGGACATGAACAAACAGCAGGGAGATGCCAGGAGGCTTTCCCTGAGGAAGGAATACASTTTATTATTGATATTAATTTTGCACTCAGGGAAGCTTAATTAGAAGAGGAGGGACAGRAACCACAACACTGAACTGGGGAGGGGGTGGAGAAGTGGGAGTCAATTGTTATTCCAGCTTTTTGCTGTGCTGCAGGTTTATCTTCTTACTGACTAAATTGCTCATTAGCAGTTTTGTGCCCAGGGTTCTTCACCCTGGAAGATGCTCCTGTCAGAGATACGGTGATCAGGAGGAGAACAAAACCTTAAAAAAAGAGGAAGCCCCTCTAACCTTCGTGAAACTGAGTGCTGGAAAACGTAGAAAACACCACCTACAGTTATAATTTCTCCTTATCATTTATCTTTGATTGTTTACTTGTCATTAATCCCATCTGTCAACAGAGGTGGAAAATGCACAGTAATAAATCTGGGATGGAAATGTTGGTAATGTTCTCTATATAGACCATTTATCATCACATATTTGCATTTTTCAGCTTTCATCTGACTGCAATTTCTCCAAGACTTTTACACACGACTTCTTTGTTGCATCAGACTTCTGTTTGCAGCTACTAAATATGAAACAGTTCCAAGCACGTCTGAAGTGGTTACATTTTCTTGACTACAATCTCTAAGCCCATGAACTATCTACTGCCGTGCTGGTGGCAACTTTGTCAAGAGCCACAGTAATAAACTTGTGACTTAGCAGGTTCAAGGCAGATGACAATCCTGTGAACTAAGCTATTCAGCATTATGAATCAATCAAAACAATTTTTCTGGTACTCAGTAATGCTGAAAAGTTGTTCATTTTACTCAGGAGTAGATGAAGGAATTGGGACAAGTTTGTAATTAATGTATGCTGAACAGAATTAAAATGACAGTGCTGGCACATGCTGTGACAGCAAGTTAAACTATCACTTTTGGAGTGGAGTGGTACAGATTCATTATCTGTGCTACTGCAGCTTGAGTCAATGTTTTATTCAGGACATAACACAGAATTGAAAGGTTTGAGTTGTCAATCATCAYAGGATAGGCCCAGACTGACCTCTTTGGATATCTCTATTTATGTTTCTCCTTCTAATGTAACTACCAAGGAAAACTATACAGGGAACATATCCTATGTCTTCCTTTTCATTATTTGCAATCTTGCTTTTCTGTCTGCAAGACATGCTGGGGTTAGACAAACATCTGTTGGGAATGCCTTAAGCACAGTTGATCCTGCTTTAGGGCAGAAGGATGGACTGGATGACCTCTTAAGGTCACACCTAGTCCCATTATCTTCCACTCTTTTTAAAGGGAATAACACTATAGGGAAATTACACCACATGCTGAAGATAATTCCCCTGAGTAAAACCCAGTCTACATTAAATCAATAATTACTTGCAGGGAACATGTATTTTMAGACAATCCATTTAATACAATCAACATAAAGCTATGACCCTAAAAGTTGGTATTTTTAAACATAGGAAAATAAAATGTGTTGTCTTTTGTGGGTACTTGATCTTTTTTGTTTGTAATCTGACCTATCTCAATACTATTAAGGGGACAATTCTTTCATATTTAAAACAAAACATGCAAATGACAAAGCATGGAAAAACATTCGAGTTCCTCATAGTTCATGTAGAGTTTAGGGCAGAAGGAGTCATTTTGGTAKGAATAATTGCTGCATGTGACTGATGATACGTTAAAAACAAGAAAATGCAGTCATGCAAACACAGAGGTGCATCTCTGAGTGGAAATATGTGTGTCCCACTGCACTCAAGAATTATCAAAGGGGACTTTTTCCTCTTCTTAAAAGTTAAGCACACAGCTAAGAATTTGCAATTCCAAGGCCCTAACATACTGACCATATGAATTTTATACTTCCAGTTACAACATCAAATAACAATGAGTAAAATCTTTACATGCCTAAAATGTTTGTTTTGCGTCAGTAATTACTGAGAAATTGCTTGTTCGGCAGCACATTGCGAATTTACTGATTAATACCTGCAGTTAGCCTCTTCCACCATCAGAAGAAATTGTAGCAAGTCCGAATTACCCTGGAACACTTTAAGAGTCCTGCCCAGTTAGTGAGATGTTTATTAGGAGAGCAATGCCTGGTTGTGTTTAGGGTGTGAAGCTATAAAGGATGTTAAGAAATCGATGACTTTGGGTGCGTATCCCATAAAATACTTCCAGATTAAGAGCCATACCCGATCTACCAGCCATTAACACTTGAAGTCACAACTTCCATTAGTCTGTTTTGTCATCCACAGCAAAGGGAAAGGGCCAGAAAGTAAAACCAGAAGCAGCTGGACAAAGTCTCTCTGGCATTTAGCACTTACTATCTGAGGGGGTGTGTGTGTGCGTGTGGGTCTTAGAGATGCCCCAATATGATAAAYATACTTGATAAACAACAAGAAATGAAGACACCACAACAGAAAATTGTAGAYAATTTAAAATTTCCATTTCTTATTCCTTTGCTCTCCTTCTAAAACAAGCAGTAGTTACTGAAAGGACAGGCAGCCCTCCCAACCCAGTCACACTTGTGAGGGAAAAACATCAAGTGCCGGAGCCTGTGAATCCCAGAGGTCACATACGGTTGCCATCCACACTGATGTAACTCYGAGCCTGAGTGATTATATTCCCAGGAGTACGAGCCTGAAATCTGAGGATGAATGTAGAAAGCACCGAGGGGAACAAATGCACAGCCAGCTCTGCAACCACAGCACATGTATAGCTGCCTCTCAAATGTTTCTGTTCTCTTTYTCCTGGCACACGAGAGATCAGTGCCTACATTTTGAGTTTACACATTTGGACACAGTGTACTTACTGGAGGACTTGAGTTAAGGAATCCTGCTTTTTAATCTGTCCCTAAGAGGTACTGTAAGCTAATGAGGAGCATGGAATTCATTTCCATATTCCCTTTCAAAAACAAAACAAAACAAGTCAGCTTCAGAGACAGAACAATTCACTATTTGAACTTTTCCGTGTAAACAAACACATGAGAAATCCATCATCGCTAAAGGGCTGCTAACAGCAGCCAGCCTCCCCCACCCTCCCCGTGCATCTAAGCTTTCAGGAAAAAGTGAAGCAGGATCTATACGATCCTCTTGGGAACAGCGCTCCCCTTCTCCCCACCCCCAATCACTTTTCACCTCCTTGTTCCATACACAGAATAAAACGCAGGCCCCGCAATACTTTAAGTACGACCAAACCAAATTATTCTAACACCGAAGGAGTGAGCTGCACCACTGCTGCAGCMAGCGGCACGGCCAGATCTCCGGTTCCACTTCCAGGCCCGGCTCCTGGAATCCACCCGAGCTATCCGGAGCGTCAGCAGGAAGCACGGCACCGACGGACTGTCCCACAGGATGTGCGGCAGCTTCGGCTTGTCACCCCACAGTGTCCCACAGCCTCTGCGCGCTGCTCTCCGGGCGGGAGAGCGGCCAAGCTCATCCGCAAGGAGTGCCGCTTTCCCCGAGCTGGCTCTGGGAGTGTACCTTGGAAAGTGATGCATCTGCTTCCTCCCAAACCTGCTGGGAAAAGTGCCTCTGGGGTAGAGCTGTCCAGCTGAGGACTGCCCAGGCTGTGCACCAGGAGAAGGGCACGGTTACACCTCACACGGACAGCAAGGCAAAGCCTGAGGATTCCTCGCTATCCCGGCTCGCCAGCATTTTTATTCCGCATGGAAAGTGGATTCATTACTGATGGTCTTAGTTTTCAGCACAYAGGGCTAATCAGAAACAGGTAGAATACAACTGGACTGACAGACTATTCCAAAGTTAGAGCCWCGGACGTTTGGAATTCCAAAAGACGAGAATTTAAAGGCGACTGAAACAACTCGTGAGAATTTGCGCAGCGCAGAAGGGAGCCACCCAGGAGACTGGAGGAAAGCAAACGTGGTAATTTTCCACGCAGAGATACTCCATGTGAGGAGGGCAGGTCACACGCCCCTACGGCTCTCAGGGTTCACTTCGGGGTGGAAAAGATGCGTTCAAAGCAGCGCACGGGGAGCGAGTTAAAAATAAACAGCTGGCATGTGGAACTTCAAAGGTTTTCCGTTTATTGTCTTTGTTTCTATTTTGGCAGGATGTAACTTAAAAGACACCCAAAGCAGGCATGTGCCAGCAGTTTCAGGAGAAAGGCTGAATAACGAGTAAGTGCCTGAGCTCCCGCCCATCTAATAAGTTTCCTGAAACAAGAATCCTATGAATCCTTTCAAGCTGACTCATCCGTGTAACATTCATCTCCCACGAGTCAGAATTTTGCATGCTGCAGTGCAAAGCTATTTCAGCCAGATTAAATATAAAGTCTAAGCGTTCTAGGTGCTCACATTTTGAGAAGGAACCCCTCCAGAACTGCTGTTATGCCATTTTTGAACAATACTTTTTTAAAAATGCAAATTAGTTATAGAATGGTATAAAGTTATTAAGCTAATGTTAAAAAAAAAAAAAAAAGAAACAAGACTGCACTTGTTGCAGGCAAACCACAAAAATTCCAAGCCCAGGATAAGAGTCTCCACTGTACCAGGTGGGTGCTGGTACCAATGCTGTCAGTCAGAGGGTGTAAGGGTGATCTGTCATTGTGGAGTTTCACAAACAACTCCGATTTTCAGGAATGTTAGTCAGGATAGGTCCACTATAAATACCAGCACTTAGTAATACACATCCTTTCCTCTCTTTTCCCCCCTTCCCATAAAATAACTGGCACACTGATAAGAATAGCAGAAAATGACTGTTTTGCTGTCACCAGTCAGAATGCATCAYGTTTTACGTAGCTTACAAGAAATTTATATTTTCTTCAGCAGGACAGCGTGGTTACACGCACAAAACAATATAGTGATTATGCACAATACCATCAAGAGAAACTACAAACTAGAGGATACATGTGGTATTTGTTAACTGAAATAACAAACAAACAAAATACACATCTAAAAATCTCGCTCTGTCCAATTTTACATCATCACTCCACAACTGATTTTTTTTCTAACTACTGAGAATGACATCTATGGCTTCCCTCACCAGAGGCACTCAGAGACATGAGAAACTCATCCAAGAAAAAGCTGTTTCATGTCCAGAGCTGGTGCTAGATGGTAGAGTGATGCTGGATTACACAAGCCATGCGTCTCTAGGAAAGAAGCACAACCTTTCATCACTTTAAACTAAATGCCTAAATACCTTTATCACTGTAAATTGACTTAGCAGTCTTAGTCTTGCTCTAATTTTCAGTAGATAATTAAGATGTGTTAGTGGCAGTCAGAAGAAAGAGAATTAATAGCAAATATCTTCCTGTGTGTGTGCTGAACTACAACAACCTACTGAACTGTAAGAGCTCCATAGCACAGCCAAACTGTCCCTTCCAGAAAATAATCTGCTCTCTCTTGGTAAGTCCTTTCAGATGATGTCATGTGTCTGGGTTTCCCTGAAATGTCCCTAATGTGGTCAATGATGATCTTACTTAATACCTAAATTAGGACCTAAACTGTCACAAGCTGTTGTATAATATCAATAATTTTAACATGGACTAGACTGGAATGGAATGGAATGGAATGGAATAGAACAGAACAGAACAGAACAGAACAGAACAGAACATTGGAAGGTACCCACTATGATCCAATTGCCTGACCACTTCAGGGCTGACCAAAAGTTGAAACAAAGACTCTTCCATGTTTCTCTGTCTCAGATGAGAGTTTATTAGTACAAGCAAAAAGCACAGAAGGTTTAGGTCAAGGGTTACTACAACAGCTGGGGCCTTGTTTATAGTTATGCAGTAAGGCAAGAAAGTCAGTTTGGTAAACAGTAAGTATTTCGTGGTGTCAGGTTATTTTGAGGACTGAATCACCATCATCACCATCATCACCATCATCACCACCATCATCCATCAGGATGACAGACCTTGAAAAATCAGTGCCATAGGAACACAAGCAATGCACACACCCCAGCTATCAACAGCACCAGGGCTTCAGTGCTATTCCCAGGAAGAAACTTCATGTCTTACCTTGTAGGTCCTGCAGTTGACGGGGATGTGCTCTCAGCCAGTGGCACAGCAGCAGGAAGAGGATCTGAGATGTGCTGACCTCCAGACCGTTCCATGCTGTTTTCCTGAGGGCTCCTGTTTAAATTGTGGTCATTAGCAGGAGGGTGGCCTAATTCTGAATCTTGTGGAGCGTTCTAGAACGAAAAAAAGACAACAATTGAAATAGCTGCTGCTTTTTTTGGAGAACACGTAAGTTTAAGGAGTTTTGTTCTGCCCACTGACTGAAAACTTCTGYGGTGGATTTACTTTTGTGATGGAACTTGCAGGTTCTAATGCCAAGCCATTTTCTTCCTTAATGACAGAAAAACAGAAGGAAGTGGTTGAGCCAAAAATAAATACTAGGAAAAGAAGAGGGAAAGAAGAATGCAACAATTGTTCTAAAGCAGCCAGGGCCTTTACTGACCCAAGGAGGGTATCATCTTTGCTTTTTCCAAGCCTGGCAAATGCTTCCTTGCTAAGCAAGTTTAAAATGAGAAAGGATGGAAACAGGCTATAAACTTGGACACTCATAATATTAGCAGTACATTTGGAGTCAAGTTAAAGCCAACACCATTCAAGACCCAGCACTTGAGTCCAAGTCCAGATTCCTTCCCTCCCACTTCAACAAAGCTCAGAATGCCTCTGAACTGAAACAGAGGGCTTGATTCTTCACCAGGCTGCCTTTCTGTGATAACAGCTACAGGAAATGCTGTAGTTTCTGTAGGGACAGCTAGAAATGTTATTACACAGCTGTGGCTGTGCTGCATCACCTCTTCTCAAAGGTAAATAATTACCCAGGGTCTTCATCCATGGAGACATGCCTTTACATGAGTGGATCTTTTTGGGGTTTCTGTATTGCAAACTATTGGGCTTGCTCCAGGCAGGAGCCCAGGGTGCAAGCGCCAGGGTTACGACAGATAGTGGCATCTTCCTACTGAATTTCTTTTTGGAAGTGTCTTTAGAAGGTGAAGAAAAACTGGAAAGGGCTGCTCTGAACGGTAGCTGAGGATGTTCTTCAAGTATAGCAAAAGAACTGGAGTAATGGAGAGAAACAATCAAGTGCAAAGCAAAAATGAAGTCTGAATGAAGATCAGACTTTTAAATCCTCTGGCACATCAAGCAAGAGTTAAAGAGAAGGAAAACTGCTTCATCAAATCACCCTTAGCATACAGTCACTGCTCTTTTAATTCTYAGCTGTAATTGTGAAAAGCCTAAGGCACACTTAAGCTAAAGACACACAAGTGGATTTACTGATGGCAGAACCACTTCAGGGTAACACCAGAGATTAAAAGCACAGTACACGATTCCACCTCATCCCTTGGGGTTTTTTACACTCAATTGTAATGTTYATTTTTTTCTAGCAGTAGTCAATAAATTGCAGAGGACTGTTGTCCACGGAATCGCCCTGCTGTGCGTGAACACGGCGTGCTCCCACGCAGCCCCAGGCTCCCCGAGCTCAGAGCCGGGAATGAGACACCCAGTGGACAAGCAAAGCCCCTGTAACGAGCAATTGAAAAGGTCAGGGCATCCTGAAAACGTAAAAAAGACTTCCTTTATACTTGAGACAAATTTGATTAACTCTCATATCCTCTTCCTTTCCCTGGAGGAACTCCTTCACTACAGCTTTGTTTGCAGAAGCCTCCTTTATCGCACCACTTTCCGCTGGGATAGACCAGGAGCTCTTGGTTTCATGATTATTGAGCATGTGCTGACATCTGGCATCTAGAATATTTATCTAAGTATATATGTTGGCTGCAAACCCAGAGTATATGGCAAAAAAATACGAGAACGTCAAGAATTATACATGGAAATTTGTTGCTTACAGCCAGAAAAAAAAATACAAAAATAGAGCTGAGTTAGCTKACAGGGCTCTGTTTTGCTTTTGGTGCTGGGTTTTGGGCAGCCCTGCTTTTGTTTGCACGGAGAAAGTCTGCCCGGAGGGTTTATTTCGGCATGCATATGTGTGTGCAGAGAGAAAGAGCTATGAAGAAAAGTGTTATTAAATGAATTATCAGGAAGAAACCCCAATCAGTGGGTAGGTAAASTCCCAAGAAGGCAGGTGAGGCAGCCACGGTGTCCATGCTCCCACTGAGTCCGTGTCTCATGTCGTGAGAGGTACAGTGGGTCACACTGGGACATGGGCCACAAACAAATGCCTCACGGGAGCAGCCACATCAAAAATCATTTTCAGGCCCCTTGCAGACAGAAATTGCCTCCTTTCCTTTCCCAGCAGGGCAGGGAGGGTCAGAACCACACAAAGAACCCCAAGAAATGAGGYCAATTTACAAAATTGTCCAGATACCTCCAGGAGCTGGCAAGAGCAGTGAGGACGAATTGTTTTTCCTCCTTTCTGCTACTACCATCTCAAATTTTCTTCAGCTGCTTTGGGTGCCAGGCGGGAGGAACACCTCACTGCTCTCTTCGGAAGACGAAGGAAGAGCCGCATGTTTTGTCTGCTTCTCCCAAAGCCTCTGYCATGTTCCACAGCAGGAAGGTGAAGAGCAATTAAGTCATTAACTTAGAGCACTTACACACYGCAGTCTCACACTTTGCTCCTCATTAGTCACTTCAGAGGCTGCTTTAGGTTACAATGCTCTGTTCTGCTGACCTGCAGTCATCYCACCTCCGGAGCCACAGCATGATGGGGWTGCCTCCTGCAYGCAAACCTCTGACGCAAAACTTCCCGTGCAGAGAACCAGTATCCTTTGGATTGTCGTCCAGAGTCACAAATCCCGTGAGATTTGTGGGATAACCAACGGCTAATCAGCCATATGGGCACAGCGGGAAACGCAAYTCACCCGCCTGTCACATCAGAAACCCAACAGAGCTCATTGGTACCGAGGCTTAAAGAGCACTAACAAATACAAGGAGAGCTACAAGCAGCAGTACAGGTATTTGAGGACACTCTGAAACCATAACATGGAGTCAGGATAATTTGTCATTCCCCGAGCCTGATGCTTCCCAGAACATTCTGGAGCCAGAATAATTTTGGTAGAAGTTTGTTTTTACTCCTCCTCTCCAGAATTCATGAGTGAACGACATAATACAGACATGCTATACTTGAACACCCCATCTCATCAAAATGAGGATGTTTCTATATTAGACACAGAGAAGGGCCCACGTCCCAGTGATCATATCAGTTGTTACATCAAAATTTGGACTTATCCAAACAAAAACACTGGGAGGGGCAGATAGAGAAGGCAAGGAGAACGATCACAGCAAACCAGGTCAGTCATGTGCACACATTTGAAGACCACATTTARCATCTTCCATAGGTTGGTTGGGGTCAGGGCACTGGTGGGTTTTTTGTTGGGTTGATTGGTTTTGACTTTTTTTGTTGTTTTTAAATAGTTTTGTGCTTTCAGGGCATTAATGTTTAAGAAGTTACAGTTCATCTCCAAACTATCCCTCTGCGACTGTCATTGGCCACAGAAAAATCTGACTCTTGTTCTTCCAGGTCATTACCAAATTGAACACAATTTAAAACAATCTYAGCAGCACAGGCTAAGACCAGAGAGGAGTTTGAACTGTGGACATTCTTATTTCTTTCTTTCCAAGCTGTCTGGCGTTTGAGTGATCAAAAAGTTGCCTTATTACCTACTAAGGCAAAAGCACACATATATGTTCAAAAGAAGCTCAAAGGAGTATTTTAACAATAATCTAAAATTAACTTTAATGTAGATATTTAAATGTAAAATGAACTACTAATATTCCAAGATATAGGAAAGCTTTATATATTGGTTTTCCACATTTAATGTATTCATGTTAAAGAACATGCTTTGTGAATCTAAGCCAGACAGCAGAAAAACATAATTCAATTTTTCGATTAAGTTTTTTAAATTTAARCTAGTTATGCAAATCAGGTGCTGAACTAGCTTTGCAAAGCAYGCCTTCTTATTTTTAATTAACGTCTGTGAAAACAATTAGAAAGATTATGTTTTGTTCACAAGTATCRTCAGAAAGCCGCTGTTAAATAAATTATTTTTAAATTTCAGTACAAGTCTCTGAAGTGATTGACTGCAGAAGCTTGCAGCTAAATTTGCTCTGTATTTGTTTCAAGCGTAGCATACTCCTATTTGAAAAGGATTCTCATTATAAAGAGTTCGTTAACTAAAAGACTTWAATAATTATATTAAAAATCAGAACACAGAGGTTCTCAGCATTCCTTTAAGTCTAGGATAATTAAAAAASCCCAACAACAAACCAACCAGGTTTGTCACAGAGAGTGTACAAACAGAAGGAAAACTAAACAGTTTATACTTTTTCCCCCTTTAGGGCAGCACAATATTTAAATGAATAAAACTGATTCTCCTGTAATATGCAATGTAATTTGCATTAAACCCTTCCAGAAGCATTGGAGTCTGCAAGAACACAAAGTAAATCTACAGRATCACTTTATTTTCCCAATGACTTTGAACAGGATGCTAAAAAAAAGAAAGAAAGAGAACTCCATTAACGCTGTGGCCAAAAGGATTTTGTGCGCTGCTGCGCTGAAGCTATCATACCAGAAAGAAATTCCTTTAATGCTGCCTGGGAGCCTGTGGAAATCCCAGCTCCCAAACCCCCAACTCTGCTGCTTCAAAGCCATGGCAGCAGCAGCAGCAGGGCCCCAGCCTCGTGTCACAGCCACCCCACAGCCTCGTGCTGCCCAACACAGCTCCTGGTCACGGAGCACAACACGGCTCTGGTTTTATCACCTGGCAGTCCCACTCAAAGCCCCCAAAGAGGTGAACTTGGTTTGACTCCCCTTCCTCCTTTCTCCCACTAAAAGCTGCTTCCTTTTCCRTCTGCCCTCTGCCACATTCCTCCATTAAGCACATCCTTTTATAGCAGTTGCTGGAACGCGCCAGAGCTCTGAGTAGCTCAGAGCAATCTTCGAGGAGTTACATTAAGTTTCCATTCCCACTAACTCCCTCTGGTTTAGCGGAGGGGAAGCTGGAGCAAGGCTTTACAAATCTCAATCAATAAACCAGAAATTACCTTTTCTTTTTCTCCCATGTCTTCCATTACAAGTTGGGTTTTTTTCTAATAGTTTTTTTTTTTTTCCCCCAAAGTCTGCCTCTTAGAGGTTGTTCACAAGGTTGGGAAATCAAGGTTTTTAAGTGGCAATTGCAATTTTTTAAGACAGAGCAGATTTTTTTTGAGTCACCTTTTCACTCTTCTGGCTTTTGCTGTTGTTGTTCTGCAGGAACAGCAACCGAGTAGTAAATTAGAGTTTTAAAACTTTACATTTTTGGAGAGTTGTTGTTTCTCCCTTGTTTGGAGAAATGGTACCAAAAATAAATGAAAGGCAGATAGTGAGTGGATATTGCTTTAGCAACCAGAACTTAACAATCAAATCAGCAAACACTGGTCAGCAAAACCAGTGATCACAGGAGAGTAACAAATTGRTACCTATATATGGAGCCAAGCTTGAACTCCATGTGACACTTCAGATCTGAAGAATTACACTAAAACTCGGTTTTATCACCTTGCAAAGGAGCTAAATTGTGATTTTAACAAACAATTGGTGCATTGCTACCCCTTTTTGAGAGTGGCTGGGGTGCAGCAGTTTAGAGGSGATGCCTGTCATGACCATTTCTTGGGTTTTTGCCCAAATATCATGACTACATAATCAGTTGGATGTAATTATGACATGATCAGATAGGAAAAGCAGACTCTATCCTTAAGGGAGACTCCATACAGAATTTCGCAATTACAGTAGATTTTTTTCTTTAATCAGTAATGGTGTAATTTGCTATTGCTTCTGGCATGGTTTATTTGTCTCTCACAGGAGTAGAATTTTTAAGTTCATACCTATTCTAATTAAAACCCTCAAAGGGGTGGGGGAAGGCAAAAATTGGCATTTGGTGGAAGCCTCACTTAATCTGCTTCTCACAAATGCAAGATGCAAAGCAAACTGCGACATGGTAACAATGGTATTTGAAAAATTCTGACTGCAGCTTTTGATCGTAGGTACCTATGACCTTCTCTTGGAGGTAAAGGGTTGCTTTTCCCCCTGAGAAACACCTACTGCAACGACTCTGGCTGTGCACACAAAAACAAACACTGGGGGGGGTGTGTATACTTACATATTTATATACAGTCACCATCTCAGCCTTGATTTAGCTTTTTTTTCCCAGAATACACAACTTCCTCTCACCCACAGCAAGAGCAGTTCAAACCTTCAGGCTTCACTGCTTGTGTTTATGACTCTTCCAGTCCACTGAGGGCACTAAACTCTTTATCTTCAGCTCCTTGTAATGTCAGCATGGGTGTCTTCTCTACAACTTGAGGAGCCTGGCTATGTTTAAGGAATATGCACTGAGCTAAATGAGACTTGGCTGTGTAACTCCTTCGTGGCTCTTGTTAGCTTCATCTTTCCACCTGCTTAGTGTGATCTGCGTTCAGCAGGCAAAGGAAAATTCATAGTTGGCCTTGGATCTTCACTGTCWGTCTGCAGTTGTTTTCCTTTGTCCCTTTCCTGACATTTGGTGAGTGCCTGTATTATTTTCTTAAGGATGGCAGGTGTGTGAGATACGGTGGGAGACAGAGAGAATAAAGTTGATGATCTTGGGRAAAAAAATCTTCATCACACAACTTGCAATTCTCAGTCAATATAGTTTTAGCTAAAGCAGCTTTTTGCTGAGTGGTTCTTAGCAGCCTGACAATAAAACACTCGAGAAGATGCTGTTGGATTCAAGTGAAGGAAAGCAGTCTCTAAGTTGAGTTCCAAACTCTGTCATGCTTCCCAGCCAAYAGTGTTTGCCTGCCTGGTAATTTCATAGCTGTGGAAAATGCAGGTCCAACATTTTCACACTATTTCTAAGTGGAGAAATGTAGTAAATAATTATAAAGGAACTTTTTAAATATAAAATATTTTTCTTTTTCATCTCTACCCATAGATTTACATTTCCCATGAGAAATGGTGGTGGCTTTAGAGAAGTGAAAGAAGCTTTAACCATTAATTCAGAAGAGAAGGAATAGTCTTCCAGCTTCCTTTTCACTATACTTTCAGATTAAGAACTCTGCCACAACTTTGAATCTTCTTCTTTCATCSCCCCTCCTTTACTCACAGGAAAGGTGTAAATAATAATGTGAATAATAATTATTCATTGCAGTGAGAAGTGTCCCAGAATTTTCTGCATTTGCATAACAGGACATAAAATTCTCTGAAAACAGATAATGTTCTTTTTGAGTAAAATCAAAGAAATACTTGGCATTATTTACCATAGAATATTGGACCAGTAGTAATTATCACTGGCAGCAAGAATTAATTTCTGTGGTGACTGGGGGTATGCTAGGACTACGTAAGCATCAGGAATGTCCTGTAGTCAACTGCCATCAACATCCTGATGTGCACTGGATGAAATGGAAGGAAAAATGAAAGAGGATCATCATTTAAAGAGTAAAAGTGGTGAATCACRGTGGACACAACAAGAGCCTGTGCAGGGTAGCAGCATAACGCATTCAAATGCTATAGGCAAAATTACTGTGGAGAAAATTGGGAACGCATTTTTGTTCCCAGTTGAACACAAACAATGGAATGTATACAGATGTTATTGCAGTATTCAGAAAGTATGTAAACACCCAGTATGAACCCCAGAGCCCAGAGGGATCTGCCCAGTTTTCATCTGTGGGAATGGAGGCTGAATGCTGGGACGCTGCTGAYGTGCCCGGCGCATCCTCCGCTGATCCCCGTAACCCTGGGATCTGGCAGAGCAACCATGCCAATTAACATCGGCTCAGAGAGACACAAATAAGTTGAAAGATGGGAAAAGCAATAATGCAGAATATGAACTGCAGGATGCTCAGCAGTCAGATTGGTTCGTAGCAAATAAATGGAGCAATCTGAGCAGGATCACAGCACGACACTTCAGACAACAACCAGGCTCTTCAGAAGCTGTGCCCCTCTGGCAAGGGTTGCCTGCCTTGCACATTTCACAGCAGAAGACAAGAACAAAAAGACAACCACACATTAAGATATATGTTTAAAGAGAAATGAACAATAACATAGATGCGGAATAACCAGCTTTGTTTGCTTTTTTACTTACTCAGAAAAGCAAGACGAAGAAAGGATAAAGCAAAATATATCGAAATAACTTCTGTGTAACTGACTTTGAAATTCCCTCTTCAAGTCTGGGACAAAAGATGCACTGCTAGAATTTCAATTCAGCAGCAGTTTTCACCTTCAAAGAGCTTTACAATTACTTGGTAACTTTGACTTTTTTGTAATCATGAGAAAGGCTGTGAAATATGACAGTGCTCCTCTTCAGAACTCTGGGTGCCAAGAATTAAAAACCTGGGTTAAAATTATTCCATATTAAAAAATCCAGCCTATTCAAGCTTTAGAAAATTTTGTGCTCATGTTTTCAATAACAGGGAACTCATTCTGCTTTTAACATCCTCCACCCACCCCTTTAAAATGAGAGCAGAGATACCCTGGTAAYGATGTAGTTGTAGTAGATGGGAGACCAAGATAAGAAACAGTCAGGGAAGTCAATAATAATCCTGTAATGTGCAGTCCCTTTGGGAGCTGGTCCCTGAGCTCACTGCACAGCCCCCTGGAGCAGCATGGACGAGGCTGGGCTGTAGGGATAACATGCTGGGATCACTCTCCATCCCACAGACCATGTGCCTCACTCTGCCRGACTTTTTAGGGAGCAGATTTGTTGGTCCTGGTCAGCTTGGGCTTGTTTCTAAGTGTGGCTTCAGCTGGCACCAGACTATCCAGAGGTGTAGGGCTGAGGGAGTGCACAGATACATCAGTCCTTGTGAAACTATGAGTGCTTTCTTTTTGTTAAGGCCATGTAGATGATTTGGGGACATTTGGCCATCCAGAAAAGTCAAGGAAAAGAAGACAGATCTTGCTATTCCTCCACAGTACCCAGTGTGTTTGGGTGGGTGAAAAAAGATGTCTCCAATGGGCAGCACAACAGCTGAGACCTCCTACAGTCCCATAAATTGCAKTACTTTCAACAGCTCCCCATTAAAGAACACCTCCACTACTTCACCTGCATTATCCCTGCTAAAGGCTGGATCTCAAGCAACTGGGTCAAAATCTTCCAGTTTGTTTCTGTTTCAATTTAAAGACTCTTCTCTTCATGTGGAGTTTCACTTTTCAAGTGAAATGCATCCTAAAAATAGCTTCTATTTAATTCAGCATGAGCCCAAAAAGCTTTGCCACTGTAATAGGGCAAGGCACAATCCTAAAATCTCTCAGCAGTTTGGATTTTGTGAGCTGTTACAGCAAAACAGAACACGGTTAGTATATGTAAAATCACTTTGTTAAATATACTGCTGGCCCCAGCTTTGTTTTATCCAAGCATTATCTTTGCTCATTTCCCCTAAATTTRGATGATATTTTCCTCAGAGGCTGGCCTTTAACAAGACAGATTGGGTATTTACTTTTTCTCTAAGTGTCTGCTACATTCTTCATAGTAGCACATTTATTCCACAGATCTTCCCACTCATTAGATGAGTTCTAAACTTAGCACAGGCTCTCCCAGCTTTAATGCAAACCATGTGTGAGGCTTCCAAATGATTCACTGAGAGCATGAGCTGTGCAATGGTGTTCTCTGATAAACACATAAACAAAAACAACTCAGATCAACTGGTTCTGAGCAGAAGAACACCACCAACCGAGCTATTTGAATGGTGTTAGAGTTGGAAGGAAAGGCAGCCAGCAAAGGGGGTCAAGTACAGGCTGTTTCTCTAAAGCATAGATTGCTACTAAAGAAAGAAGTTAAGAGAAACCAGATTTTTTTTTTACAACTTGCTGAAAACTTAAATGTAGCTGCCTTGCAAATTTGCAGTCAGTGTCACAAAACCCAAAAGCCAGAAGCAGATGCAGCAGAAAAAGAGCAGCCAAGCCTGGTGCTAACATTCTGAATGCAAACCATGCAAACCAGTTGCATCATCCACTACCTGCTGTGCTCCTTGGCTTGGTGGTATAAGGATGGCTTTATTTGCATTGGGGAATTTCTGACTGAAAATTAAAATATTGAAGGTTTATTGCTACTTCTTGTTATTTCTTTGTTAATAGTATTTTTAAAGTAATTTGGATTCCTAGCATATTTTGTCTTGCTTTGGTTTTTTGGTTGCTTTTTTTTTTGGTGGGGGGGATTGTCTTTTGTTTTGGTTTTTACAGTCTGAAAAGATGATCAGAATCTTCCTTTCCTTATTAGAAGAGTTTTTTATTCAATTTCTTAATAAATTCAATGGTTTTTAAGTGAAGTCTCCTCAGCCTCAGGATGACTCCTTAAGAAATATATTTGGCTTTCAAAACCTTCCTGAGTGGAAGCTGTACACAACCAAGAAGAAATTCTCATTAGTTATTGGAATGAACATATTCCACTCTGCCCAAACTCTGAAGAAAGTTGGGACCAAATCTTGGGCTAAAAGTACAACTTGGCCAGGATAACCAAGAATTATGGAAGGTTTTTCTTCTAAAAAATTATTTATGAAAAATTCTGAAACACTTGATTGCCTTGAGAGGCTCCACTTCGCAATGCACAAGGTGCAGCAGATTTGCTGAGACCCGAAGTGGAAGCAGAATGAGTCCTAATGCAAAATTAATCCTAAGCATACGGAAGAGGAGAGGATAAAATAAATCCTGGTGTTTTAGTTGTTGCAATGAATGAATTACAACCTTTTCTTCGAACCTGTATCAGCACAGTAACTTCTAATACAATTGTACACCCCTAGCCRTAGCATTTCATTCCCTTCATTTCGAAAATCTAAAAATAAGCCACCAAACAGCACCATGCATTGACAGCACACCCTTGGAACGGCTGTGAAGTCCTGGATCGGGACGCAGACGGTGCAAGGTCATTTCTGAACGGGGAGGAGCTGCCGTGTGCCAGGGCTCTGAGGCCACCGCAGGCACTGCCCTGCTCCCAGCGCCTCTCCCCACCCTGCCCGTGGCCCAGGGCTCTATTTCAGGGGTGCTATAGGATATTGGTGGTGCCCTGCCCCTACACCTGCCCCGCTGAGCCGGGCTGACCCCCGGACTGCCATCCTGGGCCCGTCCCTCTCCTCGGGGATGTGCCTGATGCCTGGAGTGGGATTGCCCCGGCTTCCCACGGCTGTCCTGCTCCCAGGCTGGGCTGGTGGGATGAGCTGGCGCTGCCCATGGGGATCCTCCAGGGATCCTGTGCCCCGGGGAACAACCATCCAGCACAGTGCCCTGACGCTCGGGAGCACTGTCATTGCCAAAGGAAAAAACACACCAAGCTGCTTTCAATTACCATTCATGACACTTAAATACGAGTGTAACGGGGAGCAGAAGGTAAATGTGGGGTGAATGGCCCGTGGAAGCGATTTCTGTAAGGTTTGCTCTAGGGTTTGCTTCCTGGGAGGGAAGGAAGGTGCAATTGCACTGCCACACTCACCTCGTTCTCTGCGCTGCTGYTCTCGTTGCCCATCCTGATGCTGACGTCCAGGATCACACAGCAATTACAGAGAAATCACTGGAAGGAAAGAAAAAGATCTAAATCTTCCGTAAAAAAAAACCAAACCCAAATAAATCAACAAAAACCCACGGAAATTCTGGAGGACAGTCACCTGTCTGAGCATCTCTGTCACCCTGTCGGCTGCCCCTCCTGACATTCAGTCTTACAATGGTTCTAAGTCATAAATTGGGGGAAAAGAACTCTTAAAGTGTTTCTTTCCTAATGTATCTCTGCTGTCTTCCCTACACTGGCTCCGCTTAYGCTGAAAGACAGTCCTTGAAACTCAGCTTTGTTACTCTGTTTCTGGATTATCCCATGCCATTCCAGCAGAAAGACATTTTCCTGTGCCAAAGTTACTTTGGATGGACAGCCTATAGGAAAACTTTATTGTTTAAACTGTATTTAAACCAGTGGAGTTTTATTACTTGGAGTTCTTGGACCAAGCTGCACSCTCACGTTGTCAGAACAATGACGTTAAACCTGACCATCACTGAAAGAAACAATTTTCAATAGATGCACTCAGAGAAAGAGCAAATGGATTTTTTATCCTGATCACTGGCATTGTTCCCTGCTTTTCTAAGGTACTATTCTGTAACAATGTTATGTTCTAAACACGTTCCTTAGACTTAACAGGATGTGCCTACCATAATTACTATTGGTTTTGTTCTAGTTCAGCTCTAATTATTTAATTTCAAAAAAATCCTCTGAGCAGTTCTAGAATTAAGTGTCTCCCCAGGCATCGTTCACTTCTATATTTTTTGTGAAAAGGATACTCAACAGTAAAAGTACACACCAGAGATTCACTTATAGACAGTCACTTCTTCTTCTAGACCTTTTATCTGGGGGCTCATGCATTTAAATTCACTATATTTATTTTATTACTGAATAGATGAAAATTACACAGTCTCTCCAATTTTTTTTTCCAAAGAATTTGGGATTGGTCTGTGGCATATGTCAAGAAAAACTCCATTAAAGTCRGGCTGTAAAAGAGAGATTGCACTTTGAAAGCCAAGGAAACCATACAAGCTTTAAAGGAATGTTGTTACTTATTACTACAGTACATTTTTTAAAACTTGAAATATTATTTTTCTTCACGGGAGGCTTGGGGAGAGAGAGAGAGGAGAYTGGTGTTGTGCTCTTAAGCTCTGTTCTGTTTAAACTTGATTGTCTTCAGGGGATACAGCAGTGCTTGAACTTGCTCCTGTTGAAATCGCTGGGGCCAGGATTGCATTTTTAGTGATTAATTAGCAACACGAGGTTTTGTCTGCTGAGATTTCTGCCAGATGCTCTCCTGTTTTTAAAACAGTTCTGAGCTAAGTTGAAGACTGGATGTAACATTTACAAAATCACTGYTCCCCAAGTGTGAAGTACTCCATCATGGGGTAATGTACACACACAAATCCTTCCAGGCTCAGCTCAGTGAAATGCTCCAAGATGACAGATTAAGATTATAATATTGATATAACAAAACAGTCTCACACTGCTAGAGCTGCTGACTAAGGTTTAAATGCACAGGAGGGAAAGAAAAACTCTACTACAGCAATGTGCTTCCCTCAAGAGCCAGCACAATTCCCTAGGAGTGAACAGAGTGGCATTTCTGTTCCCCTGACTTGCCGAGCTTTTCCCAGCTCTCTTTCTGTTCCCACAGACATCATGTGAAAACACCTGGAAATTTAAAGCTCTCTAAACTGTCCCCTCACAAGCACTGGCAGTAATAATATAAACCAGGGAATGAATGAACCCAAGTCCCCATGGAGTTGTTGAGTTAATTGAGGTGGGGTCTTGTATACCAATTGTGCAAAATGCAAATTTTGCTCGTCAAATTCTTAGATTAGCCAGTGTATGTCATAATGTTGTCCTATTTATTTTAGAGTAAATTCACTCCAGTACATAATACTCCCAATATTTCTGCACCAGCTCAGCCATACTGATTGTTAAGAACAGGAACTGCTAATRGAGGCCGGATCTGTAATATTGAGTCAAAAGAAATCAATGCTTTATTTACAGATTTTTACTAAAATACACAGGAATCAAAGTAGAAAATGACAAGAGCACAGCAAAAGTGCCAGCTATCAAAAATCTCCACTAACACATCATATCGTACTGTCTACTYACTCTTTTCTTTCCCTAGAGCATGAAATTTCACAATTTTCACACAATTCTCACATTACCATCTGCTTAATAATGAAGATAAATGTGATAAATAGGAAATAAAGACAACACAGATTCTCCAATAACGAAACAAGCGATAATAATAATAAAGTGTGAATTACACTGCAGAGTACCAAGATGAGTTTCTAGATTACAGTGTTACCGTAATCCTTTTTACATGCATTATTTCTAAACCATTCAGTGCACAAGCACTACTTAGGTTGCAAACTACAAGYGCGTTATCATATGTATAGAATTTCAAATAAACATTAAAAACATGCTAAAAATCCATCCATTAAATAAACATAGCTTAGCCAAAAGATAATCTTCATCATCTTTCCATAGTATCTTTTACGATTTACATGTCATTATTGAAATTATTTTAACACTACGTATGTCCGAAACAGCTCACTGGTACCAAATTGGTCTGTTCAGCCTGAAGAGACTTTCAAGCTGAACAAGTGCTTTCCTGAAAGGGAACAAGAGGATGTTGAACGTTGCACTTACATTCCAGGATTTATCTGGCGCCTTTGGATTCACTGGCTCTTTCAGAGCGCGTCTTCAAACCGTTCCTTCCATCTTCACCTCACCAGTTTTCGCCTTATTTTCCTCCCACTTCTGCTCAGGCTCATGAAATGTAGGTTTTCTCTCCGGGACCCACCTTCAGAACCTGCTCAACCACCAAGCTGCCTCCACCCCGAGCGAGAAGGAAAACAAGTTCCACCTCCTCTGCCCGGCCTCCCCCTGCTCCTGCCAGGCTGCTGGGGCTCTGCCGTGCCAGAAATCCACTCCTAATGTTTTTCACAAAAGCATACCCCAGAGAACATGAATTTTGGGTAAAACATATTTCACTTCTACCGTTTCTTGGCCTGTGGTGTAAGCAGTGCTCCTTGCCCTGCAGAAATCGTTCAGTGAAACTGTGTCAATAATACATTGGAGTTATGCGTGTGTTGTTTTTCAAGGGAAAATGAGTATTGAGGGGAATATCTGTTCTGCATTTTGTTTTCGGGTTTGTTTCTGTGTTTAAGTTCGTTTTCTCCTATTAGCCTTGAAAGCTGTCAGAAATACCTGCTAGCAAACGTCGATGTGCCTGTTCAGGTTAGGGTGAAATCATTTCCCATTTAATCATCCTGAAGGGCGGAGACGTGACAAAAACCCTTTGAAATGTGATGTTGCAAGAAGTACTGGTTTATGGGCGAGCTAATTGTTATTATTAATTCTGATTGTCCGTTCCAGCAGTGCTTCCACAAAGGGGAGCCCAGAAACACAGCTGCTAACCAAAGACAGCGTATTTATCGTTAGTGGCAACTCCGAGGGATTAATGAGTTTCCGTAAACACCAGTGGTGCTTTTTGGGGCCACGAACCAAAGGAATGGTCCACTGTGGGTTTATTGCACGTCACAGAGTGTGAGGYAGTATTACTGAATCCAGCATGGAAAAGTCATATCTGACCTGGATAAATGGCAGGATTTCATAGGGCAGCAATGTGTTGTCTGCTGACTTTTGTTCCACAAAGTCTTGGTCTACAAACTTGGAAACATAAAGCATGTGAAGAGCTGGAATGCCTTTAAAGTCTTTCTTTTTTTCATGGAGTTGGTGTTCCAGCATTCTCTGGTCTCCCCAGCCCAATTCAGAATGCAGAAAATCTGAATTTCATCGATTCAAAATTTTAGTGTGTTCTTCCTTTGAAAACAAAGCAGGGGCATTGCACAATTGATTGTCCTACAGACAACAAATTATGCAATGCTTTTTGTTTAGGCTCTCTGYCATGAATTTAAGAGCAGGGATCCTGTGGGAGCTCAGGAAAATGCAAGCCTGGTAATACATCCTCACTTCTGCTAGCTGCATTATTTCCTCACAAAAACAAACTGAATTCATATTTGTGGCTATTCAATTTCTAAGCTAAGGCCAGAAAATGCCACAAAGTGAAAGTGAAGAAGCTGCCTTGCAAAATAATTGCCTGGCACAAACTTTGGGGAAAACGACCTTCTGGTAGCAGATCATGATTTCTGATTTTGTGTTTTTACCAACACACTTGCAAAGGAGAATCCCTCTGTTTGTTAGCCAAACAGAGGGATTCTCCTTTCCAGTATAAAGTGTAAACCACCAACTGTGGGAGAATTCTGCATGCTCTGGTGTCTCTATTCTCTTTGATTTTATGATGGAACTGGGGGGAGAAGAAATASTCACACTGGGCTGCTTTACTGTTGTTTGCTGGAATTTCCCCTGTGGTTCCTCACCCACAGTTCATGCTCATCCAGGGAGAGTCTGTCTTTTCTTGATCAAAAAGAGGATTTAACCCAGGAGGACTGGAAGACTCAAACTAGGGGAAAACAGCTCAGACTTAAAGGTGAGCTAGGTAGTGGGTTAATAAGTTAGGTATTTCAGTAAGATCCAAATAATTTGTCATGAGTGATCAAATTTAATGCCAGTATGTACAGTATTTGCTATACTTACCAACCACACACTACTCAGATAYGTGAGCTTCTTGTATATTGAACACGTTGCTACCTTAGCTATTTATATAAGACTATTTAGTTTGAGGCCATTTTACTTTATGGTATAAATACTGCCAAAATAAGACAAAATGTTTTATGTTCCTTGCTTTTACATGATTGATGCTACATATAAAGCATTGCAAAGCTCTGCTGAAGCACTGAGCATATTATTACACAACAGCTATTCCCATAGAAAGGGGAAGAATGGGGAGGTGTTCAGGATTTTACTCTTCTCTGATCTTGATGTAATAGTGCAAAACCATTCTTAATTTCTGCATATTGCAACAATATCACAGAGACCTGCAAGAATGACTGACCTAAGGCAGCCCTTCAGCCCTTGCTTCCTCACAAATTCCAGAGGAGCAAGTACCAAGATCTGGGGTGGAGGGGAAACCGTGACCCATCATAAGAATTAATAAACATGTAATGGTTTTCAAGTGCACAACTTGATGGGAAAGGCGTTGCTTGGTAACGTCAGCAGCTGGATCTGCTGGAAAACCGTGATGTCGCTTGGCAACGCGAAGCTGAGCTGGGTTCTTGTGAGAGTTGTGAAATAGTATTTTTGTGCCCTTCCCCCAAGAAAACCAGAAATTGGCTACGGGGATCGCACCACTGCACCCCAGCAGGACTGAGATTGAGAGGACAGAGAATGAGGCAGCTCTGTGCTGCAGCCCAGCCTTGGATGATTTGCCCCACTTAACGCACAAGTGCGAAAGAGAAGAAATGTGGATGCTGAGTACCTGCTGCTAAGAGACTAAAGCATGTTTTAAAAAACAGGCTATGAAAGTTATAAATGATTGTTCCCATTTCTGGCTAATTTTCAATCAAGATGACAAGCTGGTCTGGAAAAATCCAGTAGACGACAYGCTTCCATTGCATCTAATCACCCCCGTGTGGCACTTCAGGGCACTCCTGCATCCTTCAGATGCTTCAGTTATGTTTTATGGCACAAAAAGTGCAGAAGGCAACACATATTTCTCTGGAAATTAATGGATTTGCCCAAGGTTAAAAAGCCCACCATGTGGCAGAACTAGGATGTCAGCACTGGCTTCCTCAGCATGCTCCAGTTACCAGACTAGGCTGGAATTTGAATAAATGTTATTGGAACCTTCATCAGGAGGTGCCCTTCCTAAGGAAACATGGGGGTGCTGATTAATTTTATTTTACTTTCTATCTAGTAATATTTTCCCAGCTGAAAAAAGAAAGTCTGTCATTTCAGCTCTTAACAGAACTTTCCTAATACTACACMGTTTCATGCAATAATAAATAAAAGTGATTCTGGAAATCTTAGATGTGATTCTGTTGTAACCTGCTTATCCCTTAACTGCCTCTATGGAAGACATGGGTCTTAGATAAATTTTTGTCTGCCAGTCCCATGAGGATGTCATGGCCTCCTCAGGGTGTCTAAAATGTGCTCAATGCCTACATCTGTGGATGTCAATAATCTTTCTCTCGTGCATTGAGCACTAAATGTTTTCAGGTCACGTACGCTCCCTTCCGCTGCACTGGTTGCAGATGTCAAAGTACTGCAGAGGGTCTGGTCCTTAAAAGCGATGCCAAAAGTATTTCATAAARTATATATGATCCAAATAATAATATCCCAGCATTGGAACATTTCTCTTTCCAAACCACATTTATACCAGCAGTTTTTCACCAGATTCCATATRCAGCACTTCAGTCAGTGGGAAGGCTGTGGATTGAGATGAAACCCAGAGCTCTGTGCAGTGCCACTGACTCTCTCTCCATGTCCTCATGCACTATCCAGCTATGGAGAGCTGGATGAAGATTCCTGTTTCAGTTCTAAACACCACAACCAGCTGATAGGGCTCTGGAGCTATAGGGGAGGCTGACCTACATAGTTCACCTGTGCCTATCCTTGTGCAGGACTGCAAAATATTTCCTTATTATTACTGCTGGCTTTTTATAAACAGCTGATTATGATTTATGAACAATAGCTCCCCCATACCTGCATTATGAGACATATATGACTGTATAATTCAGATCCATAGCCAACTTGACAAGAGTTCACACRTGTTTTCACACTCTGAATGCAAACTGTCATTCACTGAAAGTGAGGAATTTCTGTTCCTAAATCTCACAGCTSAGGCAGGAAGAAGATAACTCTGGTTTGGGGCAAAATTCTGGAAGCAGTGGTGAGAGGTCTGATGTGAGGGGTGGATTTACAGAACCTGCTCTCTGCTCCTCGAGCTGCTCTGCCTGCTCTGGTGTCCAGTCCCAGCACTGGGAATGGTGGGACACGACTCAGAGAGACAAAAATCCACAGTATGTGAGGCAGAGGAGGAAACTTCACCTGTTTCTTCCRTTCATGCATTCCCTTTTTTCTCCTCCCTTTGTCCAGGAGACTCAGTGGAAACACAAAGGAGAGCAAAGAGTTGCCACAAGGTCTGGTTTTCTGCGAGCTGATGGGAATGGCAGGGAAGAGGCAGATATAAAGCTGCTTAGGGGGGAAGGGATTCCTTCCTGCTTTTTCTCCTTTAGCTGTGGGGTCTGATCCAGCTGTCAGCAACTGTCTCTCCCTAATTGTGGATGGCAGCAGAATTTAATCTCCCACTTTCCTGGCCTGAGGTGTGTGTTGACATGTCAGAGTTGGCAGGTTGCAGCTGCTTTCTGGGCTTTGTGCTAACACACCCTCCATGCCCACACAAACATCCCARGAGAGGAGGACTCGTTCCTGGGCTTCTGGAAAGCTTCCAGCACTCAGAGACRTTCCTTGGGCTGAGGAGAGGATGTTTCTTGTTTTCTTCTGCTGACACAACACAGGTACATAACCAYGTACCATAGCCACACACATGCATATATTACATATTACATATATGAAAATGCAGATATCCTCTACAGATTATATCCTTCATCCTCAGGTAGAGGCCATTTAGCCCGAGGCTGTTTTTCATAATTTCACAATGGTTGTTTGATCACCGGGTGAGAATAAATCAGGTTATAAACTCAGCTATTGGATATTTAGCAGTTGTCAATACTCTCGCTCCAGAAATGCTGTGTTTTATCAGCAGTGAGAGCAGGCTGTGAAAATAAATCTCCCAGGAGACCTGCACATCAAGACAACTCGTTAATAGCCAGACAGGGGTTAGATTTCAGATTCTAGTCCAAGCAAGTGTATTAGGTTTTTGCAGGACTAACTCCAGGAACTGAGTCACTGACCTCTGAAATTGTAGCCAAGACAGCGTTCATAAAGGCATGAATCTTTGTTTGCAAAGATTCACGAGGTTGGCTGAAAAAAATATTTACTTTGAAATGAAATTTGTTGCGTTTCTTCAGTCTTCTGCACCTTGAAAATTGTTCCATTAAGTAAACACCACACTTACAAGCATTTAATTGGATTAGTTGTGCAAGTCCTTCACCGACTCACAATGCAGGATAGCACTGCTGACATTTTAAAAAAGCAGAAATTGAGGCACAGGGGAGTTGAGTGATCAGGCCATTAATATGTTGTGTAATCCTGGGCTAAGCAGGAACTAGGGCTGGTGTTCAGCCCTCAGAACAACAATACAGCATGAAGATGATTGCTGGTTTGATTTGGCATTGCTGTTCTAAAGGAGGAGGTTATATTTTACATGGAAAATGTACTGCATTATGGACTTTTCTAAGCATGTTACACTGATCTAGACCTGCACAAAAAGACTCCATCACATTTCAAGGGTAATCAGGACCAAAATGCTCCCTCAGGCCTATATGTGAAGTCAGCCAAGAACAGTTTTGTGCAGAGTAACATCACAGAGGTATCCTCAAAGATATATAAATCAAACAAACAGAAAAACAGTAAGGCTAAAATAATTTTTATGTGCTTTTTTCCAAAGGATAATAATTGCATACTAATGAGAATGCTTCCTTACTCACATTACCATAGTCTCATGCCTGTTAGAATGTTTAAAACTAATGCAATGAATTAATGTKTAAGCTGAATGTAAATGTTAAACCTATTTTCCCCTCGACTCCTTTGATTCAACTAATCAGGCTTTCAAAACCAGATTGAGAGGAGTCAGTTAAAGCCAGTCCTCCAGRTATTCACGACAATCTGGTGACAACGAATGTGCCTGCACTGCTTTATCCCCCTCTCAGCTGGGTTTGATKTTTGCCTTTGTGGCAGTGGCTTTTTTAGCAGATGATCTAATGCCTGCTGGTGGGAAGTGGTCCTAGGGATCCCTGGTGGTTGGTGGAGATAAAGTCACCTAAGCTGCTCTCGGTTGTTACAGATGGCACAACTCTTCACCCTTTTGACAGACATAAACCTAATCAGCTCCACCTAATGACAGATTTAAACTCGTATAACTCACTGCCTTGTCCAGCTGGGTCTACACTATTTATATTTATGTTCTCATTTTCCACTAATGTGAACAATATCCAGTTTCAGAAGTTCACTCTTGATTTACAGGTATATTTTTTCATTGGCATTTCATCATCATTAAGGAATCTGTTAGTCACAGGCTTTACAGTACTTTAACTCAATTTTGATTTGGGGAAGGTTCCCTGGAGACCAGGCTCACAAAATAATTGTTGTACATAATTATGCACTACACTGGCATTTTCAAGCAGGGATTGTAACACTGAATAAAAATTTGGGAAGAAAACCTTCAAATCAAATGGCTGCAATATTGGTTTCCTGAGTCTGCAAACAGGCTGATTCTTAAAGATGTGAATTTCCCTTTCCATCTCAGTAAGATTTTAACATCAAAATCAAATCATGCTTTTAGAACGTCAGCTACAGTTGTTTTGGTTTGGGTCATTGCATAGATGGAACTTGAGAGAAGAACAGATTACGTTTGATTTGCAGTTGGTTTCTATTTATCTACTATTTACCGATTTGTCAATGAGATGCTTTTTCATCCCTAAGAAATTAACAAAAGGTGATCAAGTGAATGGAAATAAGCAACATTGCTTTAGTTCTTGCCAGCTGCACCTATGATGTCTATAAGCTCAGCACACAGAGCTATCACTGTGAGCCAGGGACCAGATGTGAAAAGCAGGATCCAAATTGACAAGATTTTTCTCAATATTTCACCTTTCATGTAGAAATGTTACATTTTTATGCAAGACCTATGTCTGTTTCTGTTGGGTATTAAAGATCCAAGTGCCTTTTTTTACTGCATGTCCTTGTCCTGCTAGCAAAAAATGCCTTTTCTTGTTAGAGCAAGAGCCAACTTTGCAAATAAAGCCTAGGCTGATGTCACATTCAAGTTCACTGATGGGATTTTTGTCTTCCAGTTACATCAGCTGTTTTTAACTCATCACAAAGCACTTTGAGATATTCATAAAAACTTCTACTTTAAATAGGAAACCATGACAGCATGTAGGGAACTAAGTACCAGTCACTAGTACCCAAAAAGTGAATATTAATCGTATTTCAAGTCAGTGGAATGAACACAAAATAAGGYCTACAATTGTTTATCCAGTTTAAAGTTCATGTGGCTAAAGATTGGTTTCTTCTTGTACCCAAATGTGAATCTTTTTTTCTTTTATGAGCAAACTCTTAAGGATTACTTGGTGAACTCCTGTGCATGTAGAAAGCAGCGATATTCTTCTCTGAAAAGTGTGATAGCCATAGGTTGACTCAAAGCTCTTTAAACTTCAGATGTAAGAACAGAACTTGCCACAGAAGGATGAGACTGTAGGAAATTTTAATGCAAAAGCCTTAAGCATAATTTCTAAAACTCTTGAAATCTTTTTAACAGTAGAAATGGTTTAATAGTTTCATATTCCATGAAATACTGGTTTTGAGCTGGTAAGACCTCGTGCAGGAACTAAATATTGCACGTATGACAATTAAGAAATGTTAAGGGTGGTTTATTAGAATGCAAGAATGTTTCCATGGTCAATGCCCCTGACCCACTTCACCTCTTGATGTGAGCATTGCAATGATTTAAGGGTCTAGCAAAGGAACTGAAAAAAAACCCCACTTTATCTAGACCATGAATTTAAACATTCTGCCCCTTGTATCATGCAGAGATTTTCAGATGGGTTCAATAAAACTGTGCAATGCTCCAAATTTGTGGGTAAAATCACATCTTTCTCATCAWGAAAGTGGTTAGGTATAATCTTCAGTTTACAGTTGGAAGTTGCATGGAAACTGGGAGTAACAGGCAGAGTAAAAAGTAGGCATGCAGCTTATTTCAACAGATAATAATAATTATAGTTTCAAKGGTATCAATATGCTGTATATATAAAACATAGACACATACAGAAACATAGGGAATAGCTCCCATCACACTGGTATTAGAACTGACAGCTTTGCATAACAGAGCACACACATCCCCCTGAAGTGCTGGAAAATTCAGTCTATACCATGCAAAACCAAAATAAAACACTTTAAAATCTAGGCAGATCAGGTCAAACCTCACAGATTTATTAAGTTGTGCTGTAAAACTGGGATTTTGGTACTCATAAACAGCTTTTACGTACTTTTTTCCCCCCTTCCCGTACTACAGCAATTCTTGTGTTTCTGGCTTCAACCAGGAGTTGCTCAAGATGTCAGTTTGTCAAAATCAAAAATTGTTTGTGCTTCAGAAGATCTCATAACATCCTCCCTGCCTCTTTTGGAGGGTTTGGGAAAATCTGACTCTGAACCTTCAGTGCACAGAAATGGTGCTGCTTGGCTGACACTTCACAGAATCATAGAAAACAGAGCTGAGGAACAAATCCTCCCCCGTTTTAGTATTTCYTCAAAATAGTTATATTTTTTACAAGTCTGCTGGAGGAAACACATTTTGGGAAYGGGACGAAATGTCCTGAAATCATATTTATCAAAGAATTCCTTTGAAAAGATCTGTTATTTTGTCTAATTTGGTCAATTCCTCAGTCAGATCTACTCTGCAGAAACATCTATAGTGATGGTTCACTGATAAAGTTTTCTGGTTTATTTCATTGTTTCTAGGGAGATTATCTCACTTTCTTATTCACAATTAGACTGGTCTTKTTCCCTTCTAAAATATCCCTGATGAAAATATGGCAGCTGTTCCTATCAAAACAAAAATATTAGCACTGTATCTATTACAGAATGTTTTGGTAGCAAGAAAAACAGTTTTCACCCAGTCAGGTTGCCATGAACCAGCAAATCTTTTCTGATTACTTATATTCAGAAAAGCAGATTTCATCTAGGTAATAAAATAAATCATTCTTACCTTTTAYTTATGCACAGACCCATTAAAGTCCTACAAAACTCCCCGCAGCACACTGCTGTTTACACATGAAGCAAATAAATACAAATATCTGAATCCATTTGCAAGGACTCAAGGCTGAAGCTTGGGTTTGACCAAGAATAAAGAGTGCTGGCTGGATCCTATGCTTGCTGGGAAACCAGGGAAGTAAGTGAGTGTGTCAAGTCCYAACTAGCATTTAATGACAAATTTAATTTGGCAAGAATATACAGTTCAGTATTTTGTCGAGCTTGCTGAGGCTTGTATATTCTGTGTATGGATCTTGACCAACTGCTATATTTTCACAGTATCCTGCATTAAGGAGCTTCCAATGACAAAACTTCAATCAAACTTTGTTTCACCATGTGATTTTTAGAACACAGTACTTAAAAAGGATTATGTCAAGAAAAATAAAAACTATAATCTCTGATGGCTCTACTCTTACCCTGGCTGTCAGCAGCGCAGCTCTTCAAACCATTAGTTTCTGCAATTAAATGTGGAATCAATTAGCTGAATTTAAGCCATTCATTTAGCTTTAAGCCCAGATCATAGATGTRGAGTAAAACGTTCCTCTTTTCAGGCTTTTTATGGACTTTACTGATAAAATAACCAACTGTAACATAACTTAGATCAGCTTAGATCGGCTTTCCCCCAGATTAGGTTGCTTCCCACAGCTTGTCAAAACTCTTGATGAAAAATACTAACTAGGTAATTCTGGAGCACGTGCAAAGGGCCTACTGATCTCCTTAGGCCAGGATATCCAGGTCTGTCATTGTCACAGGACTCTGCCTTAGGGCTGGAAAAAGGACTGGATGTGATGCAGATGCAGATGTAGACAGCAGGTTACTTAAAACTAAGCCAGTGAGGGTTAGATCRTCCACCCACAGGCCCATCTGACTTTTCTGGTCAACTACCAGCACTTTTTCTTTTCCAAAATCCTTATAAAATAAGATTTATAGATTTTATGTATTAGCATTTAATTAATCTTTGAAKCTATAATGAAAACGTTTTGACATGAAGGGATGGATTTTTTTTTAGCTTATATGTATAGCACTTTTCTAACCCATCTTTTGGGATGTGTAAAGGGACAAAAATCTGCTTCTAGGTAATTAGCAGTTTGATCCTGAATAGCTGAGTCTTGAGGAGAAAACTCAAGCTATAAACAGTCTATTTTTTAGATAAGATCAGGTTTTGTAGAAAATATCTGCTTTCTAATACAGATAGAAGCATCCCTGCCATTGTCATCCTGTGTCTGTCAGTAAGATTGTTACTTTCTGCCTGAAGATAAACCTAGTTTTTTAAACTTGGAAAACAGTTTCCAACACATTGTGGTGTGTTCAGTAATACAATCCAGAAATAATTGAAGTGGCCATGGATTTACCTGTTGACAATGGATTTCAATAGAATGTCAGCAACGTTCAAAATACGAACATATTAACATATCAAAATATTAACATAATCAAATTCTTGTTACTAGTACGGTATTATTTTGATCTAATTAGTTCTCCTAGTGGATAAGACTAGAAGTGACTTCACCTACCTGAAGATCTGTGAGTTTTGGGTCACCAGAGGCAATATTGTACCTACAGCTGCTCAGTTTTGTGTTTTACAGCCTGAAACAAAGTTTACTATGCACGAAAGGACAAAACATTGTAGATAGTTCCCACTTAAGAACATCATCAAACATCTGCACAATCTGCCTAGTGACCAGCCAGCTCATTTCATCCCTGAAAATCTGCATGAGAAACACACATTCTTGTTGTTCCATGGCAACTTGAAAACAACAAGCAACCCTTTCTGACACAAACCCTTAAAACTCTTTCTGAAAAAAAAAAAAAAAAAAAAGAACAACGGTGGAAGAGAGCCACATTTAAAAACTCCAGCATTTGCAAATAGTTATTACAGTCTGTAATGTTGTAACATGCTTTTAAAACAGCTATTTTAGGACATGCACATTTAACGATGAGTCTCTTGGTCTTAGAGAGATACTGACTAAACAAGACATCATGCTGTAGACACACTATATAGGGTATGGGGATTGTAAAACGAGTTATACAAGAGATCATGAAACTATAGAACCTCAAACAAGACACTCTTTTTCTTTGGTACAGAGAAAAAAATTCTTTTACTTGTCAGACACTCCCTTTGCCTTTTTGTCTAAAACATAATTAGTAAACTGTTTCGAGTCTAGACATTTTTAAATTTAAAGAACTAAAAAATTACTTACCCAATTTTCCTCTAGACTAAAAACGAAAATGCACCACTGTGTCCCTGATTTTTATAACCTTCTGCACTCCTTCACTCCTAGCTGGTGTGTGGATCCCCTTTCTCCCCGGATCACATGAAAGCGTTCTATTAATGTGAATTGGCTGATGTTTGAGAACACTATGCTGGAGAGCTATGAAGTGTAAGGAATCTGACCCAGGGAGCTGTGGGGCTGTGACACATCAGTTCTTCACAGGAATTCTCAGTTGCTGGATGGGAATAACACGGGACAGGTCCCGTATGCTGAGTGCAGCAGGTTGTCACYGTCGTCGTTGGTATATGGTTTGCTTCAGGCAGGGAGACAAGTTCCATGTTATGCCAATGTAACTGGAATTTTAGCCTCTGGCTTTTCGCTCCAGGACTGTAACTACCAAGGATCAGGGTGTCCCTTTCACCTGACTTGGCAAGCAAAGGTTGGGAAAACGGATCAATTTAGCACATGACAAATGTAAATAACAACAGCACGGCTGAAAGGGATAGCTGCCTGAAGAAAACCACTGCTCCAAATATTTCCTARGGAATGCTTTGCTGGAGTTCAGAATAAACATTCAAAGCCTAGGAATGCTAGTAGATTACCTGGCAGGATGGAGAGAAGGGAAGTCTTCTGCCTCCATTCCGTTCTTCATCCCTTTGCCTGAGTTCAGTTTCCTCTTGCCCACACGGTCAGAAAAGAGGGAATGCAGCTCTTCTCTTCCCACATGGGATAAGATGGAACTTTCAGCCCACTGGTTTGAATGTGGTGGTTGGAGCGTTACATGTGTGAGCCTTTCGGGAAAAAACCCCACGCCACTTCAGGATGGAGTTGCTCAACTCTAAACCCCCAAAGCACATGTCACTGGAATAGGAAACCCACACCAATCACAGACATTTCTTTTAAGCAGAGCATGTTTTCAGTTACATGGTAGTTTTGGAAAATCCTCCCTTGGAATACGCTACTTCAGAGAGGAAAAGATATTTCTTTCATAATAGGTTGTGAGTTACAGGCCTTTAAACACATGTAATAGGAATACATTCACATCAGCACAAGGTATGAAGAAATGATTGCTGTGGTAGGATTAAACCTATCACAGAAGTGCTTAGGCTTAAGTCAGTTGTTTGCACGGTGTTGGCAATGTCTTAGAGGTGATAGTTTCTAGAGATTGCTGTGAAAAAGAGTGAATTTATTAATTTTCTGCGAATACAGAAATTATTGGTATAATAAAATTTCAATGTCCAAAGAATTGCCACGCAGTTATGCAAAATACGAGCACTAATCTTTAGAACACTACTTGGATTTTTGCTTTTGCGAAAATCTGACATTGTTCTGCATTTGCTTTTAATTTGTTTGTTCCTCCATCCAAAATGTACTGGATGGACCACCAAGGCTGCAGCTGTCTGGCTATTCCCCACTCTGAGGCACCATTGATATATGTATATATTTCCTGCTCCTCGTTGCAAAGATTTATTTATTTTATTTTATTTTATTTTATTTTATTTTATTTTATTTTATTTTATTTTATTTTATTTTATTTTATTTTTCTAAATTGCTCTTTGATTGTAGGGAAAAAGTGGGAGGTTTTCAGCATTTTGGGCTTCAGCAGCATGACTTCCACACATTGTTGTAGCAACCTGGTGTCAGCCTTTCACTTAATGAAATCTTCCAAGTCCTTAAAAAGAAAGAGTTTCTGGTGCCTATATTTGATCCTAACAGAATTTTKTCCTTGGCATCCCAGCAAATTGGGCCCCAGCTTTTTTCATAGTTCTATTAATAATTGTTTTTCATATTCCTCTGAAAATATGCTCTTAGACTGGCACAATGTATACTGTGATGTGATGRGCTGTAACGTAATCCGTGCTGCTGAGGCAATATCTGGTGCCAGATTTCCACCTCCCACAGGATTATCTGCAAATACAGAAATAAAAGCTGCTGCAAGAACCAAGTATATGAATTTACACTTCTACGTTGCTAAAACAAATTTTTTAAGTTAGCTGCACTCATTAAAAGAGTTTCCCCTTCATGTGTGTTTGCTTCCAGAGTTGGCAGCTGAATGCCAAGTTTTGTTCCTGATGTTTTCAATTAGTCCAGGCCCCGTTTTGGATCACCAGGATTAACTTTCTATCAGGAACAGCCATCACTGGGCTGCAGGTCCTGTGCTGCCATGTTTTTAGACAATTAATTTCTTGCTTTATTTCTTCATCCTGAACAGTAGCATTTATTTTGGTGTATGCAAGGGAAATGCAAAACATTCATGCTTTAAAATCATAACCAACACTCCTAAAGAACTAAATAGTCTCATTTAAMGACAAGTCTTTTTCCTCTAATGCCTAAGAACATCTGCTAGCAAATCAGGGATATTCACATCAGGAGACCAATTTCCAGAACTGGATAAATTATTAAATTTGATAGTAAATCAAATAGTGGTAGATCCACACTTTAAGGGCTTTAGATGAGAGCACCATCTCCCAAGCTGAGATGCACTGTGAATTCCACTGTTAATTCACTTCTCAGCACCATAAAAAACCACATTATTGCTCTATATTTGATGACAATGCAGACTGGCTTTTGCTTGTTGAAATACAGTACCTGTATGATCATGGTATATACAAAGTGTACAGTGTTAGGAATTAGAATTCAGTTGGAGATCCTCTGCTAAATGCCAGAAACTCTACATTCATTTCTGCACTCTGAGAGGTGCAAAAGAGGGGATGGTGAAATCTTCACACAGAGAATATCTGCTAATAAATCCAAAATATAGACAATAATAGCCAGGATGGCAGAGGTCTGATCATCTGGACAAGCTGAACTCTCAAAATAAAAGTGCAGGGGAACGTCTGGCAATATTGCAGAATGTTTAGCTCCTATTAAGCATAGTGAGATGACAGTAAAAAATTGTAACTCACATTTGTTAAGCCTGCGTTTGCATCCTGACATCTGGACTCACTGGGAGGAGAAAGTCCACATACATTAATGATATATAGGGTAGTTTCTTAACAATATTCCCCTGTATTTCCCCTTTTACTGAAGCCATGTCTTGTGAGTCAGCTTAGAGCACGCAATGGCTTTATTTTGGAAGGTGAGGTCTGGGACACGAGAGGTCACATTGCATATGTTGTAAATTAATTTTCAGATAAATAATGTAATTCTTAAACAGAGTTAGTGGCACAGGAGACAGAATCTGCTGTTTGCATGATGCTGCTTCTGGCTTCCAGCTGTTAAACTGTTTAAAAATCAGCTTACTGTACAGTCTGCTCATGTTTTCCTAAGAAAATAATAGCCAGTGGGATGCCAAGTCACGGGAACATGATTGTGAATTATTCTCTTGAGTTATGCACAATATGCCCTTGCTATAGCTGAGACAGGTAGGAAACGTTTTTTATAGCTCTCATCCTTCTGCTCTTCCATGCCTTTCACTGTTTGTATCAGGAACCTGCTGCCCACAACACTGCTGCAGCACAGGTCAAAAATCGTTTGATACAATAATTTATGGACAACTGTTACAGCAAGAGCTGGAAATACAGGATTTATTTACTGCATGATTTAGGCACTTCCACAAGAATAGCAGGAGCAGGCTTTTCCTGTCATTCCTACCACTTCCAAGGGACGTGTGCAGCTTCAGTGAAAGAGGGTTTTGTGATGAAACTGAAAACTGAAACCAGATTAAACTCTACTTATCTATGTGATCTTATTTCCATACAAATACAAGCTACTGTAGGAATGTGACAGGAATTGTTGAAATCCTTTTACAGTGCACAACACTCTTGTCAGAAGTGAATTGATATGCTGCATGGGGTTTCTTGTACTATTGTGCTTTTTAGTGTTTAATTTTTGGCTCTTGTGGCTTGCCTCTTTAAGACCACTTTTTGCTGCTATATTGTATATTTGAGACAAAGAGCAGTCTGTGGGATATTTTGCTCTTGAACTTATTGAGTAAAAGGCCCTGCTTGACTAAGCACCAAGAAAGGTCAAACAGAGATTTTGAGGAAGAAGGCATCACCTCGAGAAATGCGAGATTAGTGTCTGTTTGAGACTGGATATAACAGGATTTCCTCAGCAAGGTATTGAATTTTTTACCTCATACTGAACCTTYTACTGCTTTGCCTCCCACCCAGCTCAGCATTTTACATTTTGCACTGCATTGCAAAGTCTTTGGAACAGGGAATATTTTTTACCATGTGTTTGTGTACTGCAGCGTACAATGGGCCCCAGTCTTGTTTGAATCCTCCTTGTTTGAGCCTTTCTGTGCGAGCATCCAAGAGCAAATTACTCATATTGAATTTGCAATGCAAATTTGACACCACTCTACTAGTCACACAAAGTATAGAAAATTCAGTTTTGGGCCCTTCACTATAAACAGAACATTGAGGTGCTGGAGTTCCCAGAGAACTCTTCTGAGGAATGGCTGAGGRAGCTGGGGGAGTTTAGCCTGGAGGAGGCTCAAGGGGGACTTCATCACTCTCCACAGCTCCCTGACAGGAGGGTGCGGTGAGGTGGGACCGGTCCGCAGTGCCTGCAGTGAGAGGACCAGAGGAAAYGGCCTTAAGAGGAGATAAGGGATACTCAGATTAGGTATCAGAAAAAATGTTTTCACTGTTTGGGTGCTCAGGCATTGGAAGGGGCTGCCCAGGGAGGTGGTGGAGTCACCATCCCTGGAGGTGTTCAGGAGGAGCTGGGTGATGTGGTTTATGGTTTAGGGGTTACAGTGGTAGTGATGGATGGAGAGTTGGACTGGGTGATCTTGAACGTCTTTTCCAACCCTGATGATTCTAACTAGACGGTCTTTAAGGTCCCTCCCGACACAAGCCATTCTATGGCTCTACGATTTATTTCATTTGCCAGAGCACAGCTCCCTGCCCAGKGACTAACGCTGGCATTTCCACGGACACAGCCATGCATTACATGCGCTCGGACAAGTGCAGCGGCCCTTTATCTCTCATTTTCCCTGCCGTTCCCCTCGGATGTGGGCTGTCTCCGCCTCCCGCCTCACGCACCCAGGCTCTCCCGGGCCCGCAGCGCCCTCACGAGGCGGCGCCGGGAGCCGCGCCCTCTGCGGGGCGGTCTCGGCGGCTCCGTGCGCGCCGGGGCTCACGCACCGCCCGCCGCCGCCACCGCCGCTCACAGCGCTCGGCCCCGGGGCAGCGACCCCGCGGCTCGGCTGTGAATGGCTTACGGGGAAGTAAACGCCAAAGGAACGCTGAGATCTCCGTCACCACCCCTGCAACGAGCCACAASGGCCCATGCCGGTTTGCTGAGGAACGGACCGCGCCGCCTGCAGAACCAAGGCGGAAAACAGCACCAGGAGGGAAAATAACGATCAACATTCGGCGGCTCAACGACCACCGGCCCTGCCTGAAGAACSCCCCCAAGGAGGACCCTGTGAGGCGAAGTGCGCAGGCTCGGCTCGGAGCGCGTATCCCGGGCAGCCAGGCAGGCACACGCGTGAGGCCGAGCCGTCCCGGGCGCATCCAGCGGGTTGGGCTGACAGCGACCGCAGCCCCGCGCCCGCCATGTCGCAGACCAGCGACAGCGGCGGGTCCTCCCCGCCCTCGCGGGGCCGCCGCTCGCGCTCGCAGCGCGCCGCCGAGGAGGCGGCCGCGGCCGCGGAGGAGGCGGAGGCGGCGGGCGACAGGCTCCGGGAGCTGCAGATCGAGGAGGGCGGCAACAGCGAGCAGAACAGGATGATCCGGAGCCAGTATCGGGATCTCATCTCCACCGTGCAGCGTAAGGAGGCAGCGGCGGGAGGAGCTCCGGGGGTGCCAGGCTGGCGGCCGGTCCTGGGCCTGTGGGGAACTGTGGGRGCGTTCCGGGTTCCTTGGGCTGCCGATGCTTTGGGTTTGTGCTTAGATCGAGATTCGACTCCCAGGACGGGTTTGCATGGAATCGCAGAGTAATGGATTGGTTGGTATGGACCTTAAAGCTCATCTTRCTCCAGCATCCCCTGCCATGGGCAGGGACATCTTCCACTGTCTCAGGTTGCTCCAAGCCCCGTCCAGCCAGGCCTTGGACACTTCCAGGGATGGGGCAGCCACAGCTTCTCTGGGCAACCTGTGCCGGGYCCTCACCACCCTCACACGGAAGAATTTGTTCCTGATACCTAAATTTTCTCTTCTTCAGTGTAAGGYAGTTTTCCTGAATTCCCAGGGACARCAAAATTATGAGGGATTGGCTGCACTAACACACGTGATGCCTACACTGATGCAGGGGAACTGTCAGCTTTAGACCTGAACATGCACTGAAATCCTTTAATTTTGCACTCATGGTGTCTGAGGTTTAGTGTGAAACTGCAGGTACCATTATGTGCCTGGACCAGAAGGTTATTCTTGGGCTTTCCAGAAGATGCTGCATGGTTTTTAACATCTGTCTAGATAGGTATCCTTCTCTATGCGTTTGGGTTGTGCTGTTCTTCTCACAAAAGCCTGGTGATGGTTGTGAGAGTAACACCGCCAAGTTCAGCAGCGTGTGGGGTTGGTCRTTTTCTGAATATTTGATAAATTAGTGCAGTTGTTTTACAAGATGCTTTAGTGCAGTTTATGGGTGATCCAGCCTATTTATAGAAGTAACCAAGCATATAGTTTTGGGGGTGGTTTGTTTCTTTCATGAAAATCTTTAATAATTTACAGGTAGGACAAATAACATACAGAAAACAATGGTACCCTCTAGCTGCTTTGACACTGATAGAGATGTTTTACTGGAACCACAAGGAATCTGGTATCTKCTAACAGAAATTCAACCATTTAAATCTTCTGTCATTGAAGTAAATGGAAATTCCACCSTGTGGAAAGGGACCCACACTGGAGCAGTTTGTGAACTGTTGCTTGTGRGATGGACTGAGGCTGGAGAAGTTMATGGAGGACTGTCTCCCATGGGAGTGATCTCTCCCTGCCGTTGTCTAGACCCATGAGCTTTTTGCTGTATTTTCTCTCCCTAGTCTGGCTGAGGAGTGAAGTGCAATGTTTCTCAGTGCTCCTGTGTTTAGTAATTCAGGATTTCCTTTGTGTCTTTTCCTCCTAGAAAATCGTGAGACTATGCTGAATTCAAAAAGCAACAGACTGACAGAAGCTTTGGAGGAAGCCAATAGACTGTTTGATGGAGGTAAAACAAATTCTGTGGTCTTTAATCGAGGTGTTTGGCCATGTGTGAGGCAATGATGCCTTATAAACAAAAGAGGACAAGAGAGAAGTTGAGGTCCAAGTACTTCATCAGAATTTTTATGTAACTTAAAATAGATACGTTAAGTTGAAGATTGCTTGAATAAGTTGATGTGAGACAATAAATGTCATTACTGTTGATTTGCTGTTAGAAACACTCCTTGCTTTATTTTGATTCAGTAGGATAATGTATATAAGAAGCACACATAAGAGAGATGAGTGTGGAGGGGTTCATTTCACTTGGAGGAGTGGAAAACGTGCTGATAAAAAATGCATTTGTTCTTTTAGATCACGTGTTACTTTTTTACCATGGTTCGTCAGTGTCATTCTTTGCTATCTCCTTTTACTTAAATTCAAATACTATTATAAGAATTATGTAAGTGTGTCAGAGGTCATTGTAATAGAACAATTTACAAAGCACTAAAGCCAGGACATCCCTATGCTAAATTTTGTTATTATATTTGTGACAATTTCTTMTTATTGCCATACAATCTTTCCTGTAACAGTTTGCCGTGCTCGAGAGGCTGCGCTGGATGCCCAGTTTCTTGTTATAGCAACCAATATAGGAAAGGAGAAGGCCAGTGAGTTGCACTCAGAGATGTCAGCATTTGATTCCACAGCATTTGCGGAAGAGTTGGTGAGTCCCAGGCTCTGAATTTGMCAACAGTTTTGCTGGAGGTTTGCCCTGTTTGTTACAGAACCATAAAGCAAAAAAGCCTCAGATTGTCAGGCAGTACATGGCAGTTTTGATGGAATTTAATGCTCTTCCTGTGAATTTCTTTGTTTAACTTTATAGTTAGTGTTATTAAYTGTCTTAAATTATGTACTAAGCATTTGCAATAGGGGAAAATCTAACTTAAATGCAGACACTCCCACATTATTGCACTGCTGCTCCTTTATCACAGTTCAGTTGGTTCATGCTCATAAGGTCTTCTGCACTTTTTTTAGTCACTCTTCTGTAGCTTATCAGTAGAAAAGTAATGTCTATCGTCTCCACTCCTTTCTATGTTTTTGGATAGAGTTCTTCAGGCCCTGCATTGCTGACATGAAATGGGACTTTGCGTGACTTGAATACTTTTAGACTTGACAGTTTGTCTCTTTGTACTGTGACCTGGTGGGAGAGTCGGTTCAGAATAGATTTTAAGCAGGCTGTTTCCCTCCTTGAAAATTATCCCTTACGTTACAGCAGATCAATGAGGAATCTTGAGTGTTTGCTCAAGTCTAGAACTCTGCGATATAATATAAAGTTTAATTTAAAGGTTTTCCTTGKTTAGTCTGCATCCCTTGGTAGATGCAGGGATAGGTATCTACCTCTGTGGTRTTTGAGGGGCTGGGTTTCCTTGGGAGTGTGTGGTGGTCAGAAACTGTGAGACATCTTAGGTCTATAGTGCAATATAAGTAATGGTCTGGTACTTCATACATCGTTGAAATTGTGTTGGAATCTAAGCATTTTTATTTACCTATGGCTTTTTTTCATTGTTTGCTGGGCACAAGCATGTATTTGAGAGTTTTCGTGGCATCTTCAGGAAAGCCAAAGTTCTTAGGAAGTGGTATTAAATATTAATCTATCAGGCAAACACCATAATAAAGTGTGTCACCATGAATGTATCTACTGGTTTACCTTTAAGTGAATTTTTATTGCAACTTTTTTTCTCTCACAGCTGACCTTCATGGGTATAAATCGTACAGAATCAGCAGAAGATGATGAGTCTGAGGATGTTCCAGGGGGTTTTTTACCTAGTGATGCCTGGAAGAGAATGGGAAAAGAAGCGCTCAAATACTGCAGAAGAGCACCTACTTTCCACCTTATGTAAGTTTCTTCAAGGAAATAGCATGTACTGCAGCACAAGGTAATGGCCTTAATTGATTCTTGTCTTTAATGCCCTGGGCTTGAAGTGAGTTTAATCTGAGGTCACAGCAGTGTGTTGACAAGGACTTGTGTGTGGTCTCTCTTCTTCTGGTACAATGAACTTTTCATCTCCAAAAACTTAATAATATTTCCTGCTTTGGTTTTGATTTGACTTGGCTACAAAATAATATCACTAGTAAGGTATTCTTATGCAGAGAGGTGAGCACTTYAAATGCCCAGATCTAGCACGTGTTTTACACTCACTTTGTTTGATGAGAAACGTGGGATCTCTTCATAGTGTACTGAGTGTTCTATTGATTGACTGTATTTTAAAAATCTGTGGCGAACYTCAACTCAGAGGAACTAAATAATAGATGAAAAAGAGATAAATACTGTATTTGGAGAGTTTTCAGGCAGAAAAGTTTGTAATAAGTTCAAATGAAGATATTGRATACATACTCTGTTTAATTTCTTAAGTACTCTTAAGTAGATTTGAAGTTTTCAGTCTAAAAAGAAAGTTGGAATAATTGCATCAGATTTTCTACATATGTTGATACTTCTGGTATGAAGCTGCCAATATATTGGGAGCAACTTTGGGGGCTGGTTCTTTGCAGAAATCTCTAAATGTGATCAAGCTTTAGCTATCAGTCATTACTTTGCACTTTTTCCAGGAGGCCCRCTGCTCACTATATAGATTCCTAAGCATACAGTGTAAACCAGATTTCCATGTATGTGTTCTTTGTATTTTGGTTAGGATGGGATCTTTCAAGTCTGATCCTCCTGTACCAAAGCAACGGATTGAGAGGCAGAAAAAGGCTAGCAGAGGAAAAGCAGAACGGGCAATGCCTGCTCAGGTTTGTGTGGTGTTATCTTTATTAACCATTTGTTCTGGCATAGTTATTACAAGTGACATCTCAGTTTGGGAAGAAGAGTTGCTTGTAAATGATCATCTTCATTAAACTGACAGGCTGTACCACTCTGTAACCCAGCTCCACAGAGCTATTGAGAAGTAGCATAGACCTATAAACGGGCTCAAAACATACAAACCGTGGCCTTTCAGTTTGATATTGTAAGATGGGAATTAAACCCTAAAGCTCTTCAAAGTTGTCTCATGTTTGCATAARTGTGTTTGTAATGGTGCATGTAGGGAGAAGAATTCAGCTTTTATGTTACATGTTCAAAAAAGGCCCTTTGCATATTCTGGCAATACAACAACAGTTATGTGAGGTGAATCTCTCTTTCTTTTTCCCAGTTAAAAAAAATGGACGAGTCTCATCAAGAAGCTACAGAAAAAGAAGTAGAGAGGATCTTGGGAATACTGCAAACTCATTTTGAAAATGACCGTAAGTATGGTTACRTTAAGCATTAACTGGACAAAAAGAATATTCACTGTCTTCTACAGCTGGGAGTGGTAAAACTACAGAGACAACATGAGGTGAAGTCTGCAATTAGAAATCTTCATTGAAGCACATACACCAACTATGGATTTTTTATGAATACTAATTAGCTGCTGTTTGCACAGTAAATGTAAATCCTCTGCCCTGATTAGAGGCTGCCATTTTTTAGAAGGCAAATAGTCACTGTGGACCTGTGTGGGAGAAAAGGAAAAAAATAATACAGTCTATAGAACATTTGCTTTTGCAGGCAGCTGGGAATTCAGCATTGTAACTAAATTGACAACATCCTGTTAGCTTTTGAAAGGTGTATGGGCTCCTTAACTTCGTGTTCCATTTGTTAGCTCTGTCTATACCACCTCTGTGTTTGTTTGTTTTAACAAAGCCATTTTTGCATCTCCAGCTACTACACCTATTTCCTTCTTTGACTTTGTGATTGATCCCCACTCGTTTGCACGCACCGTGGAAAACATGTTTCACGTGTCCTTCCTTGTCAGGGTAAGGCATGACATGTTCTTGAAATACCTCTTTAGATACTGCAATTACCCAGAAATACCGATTTGTTGTTTTTCTGGCTTCAATCCACAGGATTAGGATTTAACTATGAGGAATACTAATTCATTTTCTATGAACAGTTTGTGGTATTTTGGTAATTGAATAAAAAAGAAAACTGAGTTGACAGATTTAATTTTTTTCTTAGATTTTTGTACTGCACTTAATTTACCAACAGAACAGTAGTGATATTTTTGCAGTCAATATGCTTTTCAAAAAAGATTCTGGCTCACATTTTAGATGTAGAAAAGTAGTCATAGAGTATAGAAGGGTTACTGAGGCTGTAGAAAACTACACTAGTGGAGGGTTTTAYGTTGTTTTTGAATCCATGGATTTGCACTTCAAAACTATGCTTAGTTCATCTAATAAATTAATTTTAGAAAAAACAAAAACTGAGAAAGATGTTTTGARTAAATTCAGGTTTTATAGTGAACAGTAATGTGATTATGAAGGGTTAGCTCAAGTACATTTAGTGAATAATAACGATTTTAATAAAGCAAAACTTTTATAATCCAGCAGTTAACCACTGTTKCTATATGGGCTGCCTTCTTYATGCATAASTGCTGTATTTAAACAGTTCTTTCTYATTTGGTATGCCAGTGATGATTCTTTATCAGTATATGAACCTGTTCATGAAGGAAAAATGTGAAATTTCAGTGTATTATCCTARCTGGAAAGCTCTAACTTCTGAAACTTTAAATCCCCCTGTTGTTTAGGATGGTCTCGCAAAGATCAAGCTGGATGATAACCAATTGCCAGTAATAGGTAAAATCTAGCTTGAAAATACTCTAATTGTTTTTTTTACAACATTATACRTTAATGTGTTCACAAAGTTTTAGTTATATTTTTAGCTGGGGATACACAGTAAATTGAACGCATGAAGCAATTTATGAGCAGCTGAAAGAATTTAATGTTTTCWAATATCAATATACAGAAAAAGACCATTATGCTGATTTACACAAATTAATTCTAGTACTAGAAATCAAAGATGATTTCCTTTCAAGCTGTATTTTCGCTAATAAGTACGTGAACATTGTTAATTACCCTTTGCTGAAAAAAGRTATTTTTGTGTGCAAGAACTCTCTTGTCTCTCTGAGCTGGGAATTGCTGCAGCTTCAAAACAGTTGGAAAGGAAATGCCATCCTACATATGAGGTTGGCTTTCATTCCCACAGGATATCAATGGGGTTAGGACTTCGGTGGGATTTCATAAGGAATGAAATACTTCGGTCCTTCTGGGACTCTGAAAAATGTTCCTAATTTTTTAGGAGGTGAGACTAAGGAAATACCTTAAGCATTACATGGTACAGGCTATTGATAGAGGCTAATCGGGTGGAACATGTAGAATGGATTTGATTTCTGTGGGGCTTTTGTGTTCCTGGTGGAAGCTGACTTTGCACATGCAAATACTGAAAATACTGTGTTTTGATCAGAGCCTACAAAACCCAATGGCAACGGTGAGGAGGACAGGAGAGCTGGAGCACGGAACCAGGTCATCATAAGCCTGGACCAGAAAGAATGGAAGGTACTACATAGCACTTGAGACTTTGGATTAATTCTTAATTTTTTGAGCATCTTAGAGCTATGCTGTTACCTGCTCTGGGGAGGACAGGTGTTGCTGTATGGTAACACTSCATTTGACCTTGTGGATGCCAGAACAATCACAAATCTAAGGGATGTTTGTAACTGCAGGAAAACTGAGAATTGGGGTAGCAATTCCATCTTTGATTCCTGAAGTTCCTGGTCAGTTTAAGTCCTTTTAAGCTGTGCATTGACTTGTCTTTACTGTTTTACACAAGGCCCGGGTAAATATGGAGTCTGTTTCTTCTCTTACATACAATAATTACTTCTGGAGGGGAAGTTATCCGTCCAACTTCCTCACTGTTTGTAATAAACCTTAGACAAAAAGTAGTTTGAGCACATATAAAGCTCTATTCCTTTGTCYCTCACTCAGAATGTGCAGGAGAAATGTAGTAATTTGAAGTAGTGCTTTAGCATCAGAAACTTTATTGCTTGGTGGTAATTAAATTGAAATAGTTCAGCTTTTGTGACTGACACACTGCTGTCTTCTCTAACCAGGAGATCATAGAAACATTCCAGATAACAGAAGCCATGATTACCCCTCTTTCTCAGAGCCCCGATGATGAAATGGAGACAGAGTAATTGTTTTAGTAAGTTCCTTCAATAAATCAAACTTAGTAAGTTCCTTATGCACGTGGAAGAACTGCAGGGAAACTACATGTGACTTACAAATGTTGAAGAACTGTAAGCAGTAACTGTAACGTCTGGAGCTTTCCTGTGCTCTCTTCATGAAACAAAATGTAATCTAGCCTTGTATGCAGTGATTAACTGGGAAAAAAACCTCATTATTTTTATGTTTGATGGTCAGTAACGTTTTTGGAACTTTATACTCAGAATGCAGTGTTGGGAAGAATCATAGTGTAGTTTTTGTGTTTGTTTTTTTAACTTACTGACAGCTCATGTTAATGAAGTAGTCTGAGGAAGGACTTAGAGGGAACCAGGCTGTCTTCCCTTCCTGCTTCCCTAAAATTCTTTCAATGATAGGACTGAATTCTTTTACTGTCACAGTTGTTTGGTAAGTTTCAGATCTTAATGCATAGTGTCTTACTGTATTTTTTTTTTTTCTTTCTCTTTCCCCTTAGGTGCCTTAAAGAAAATACTTCAAAATGTYTGTTTCAAAAATTGTTTTATATGTTTATATTGTAATATTAAATTTATTTTTTTCTGGAACGTCTTAACACTTTTTATAAGGGCTGCTTTGTTTAGAGCCATGGAATTGTTTGGGTGGGAAGGGACCTTAAAAACCATCTGGTTCCACCCCGTGCTGTGGGCAGGGACACCTTCCACTATCCCAGGCTGCTSTAGGCCCCGTCCAACYCGGCCTTGGACACTTTCAGGGATGGGGCAGCCACAGCTTCTTTGGGCAACCTGAGGAAGTTTAGACTTGTCACAGGGTTATTTATCTACCGTGGCTTAGTTTASTACTTTATATAAACTTTACTGGCACTCATGAGCTTTCTTAGTAAAAAGGAAACGCTATGCCCCTTCTCTCCTCCGTTGTCTCTCCCCAGCAGCACCAAGTGGAATTTACATGGTTAACCACCTCTGCTGGGATAATCTTGCTRTCCTACATGATTTTGGGTGCTGCAGGAGAATTGATACTGCCCTGCTGTTCTTACTGTTCTGGAAATACAGGTTTGAGTTTGGAAATTTGGTCTTAATTACAGATAGCAGTTCCCTCTTCCTTTATTCCAAGCTCCTCCTGTATTTGTTTGGTAACATAGGCAGGCCAGCTATATGGGGCCGTGACATTATTTTATTGAAAATACATGAAGTCTTGYTCCATTTCCAGAAAATGCTGTGTGGAGGAGCACCTTCTCTGGAGTGCTCAGGACTTCCTGCATCCTTTTATGCTGCTGTAGCAGCTGAGGGGAAGGGGAGCACACAGTGTTCCATCCACGCTGCCAGCCCTGTTAGTGTTTCTGGGGGCAGAAACCGGTGAGGATGTGCGGGAACACGGTGCGAGGAGCATCAGAACCGGGAGCGATGTTTTATCGCAAATCCGCCCGCGGGGGAGGCCGGGCCGGGCACAGCCCCGGCTGTTCCGGGCGGGGGCGCTGCGGGGCYGCGGGGCCGCCGGCGCCATGCCCGCCGCCGTGGTGGAGTACAAGGGCTGGAAGGAGGGCTACGGCTGCGGCTACTGCGGCGCGGCGCGGGGCAAAGTGTCGGCGGGTGAGTGGGGTCGGGGGGCGGCGGCCGGGCCGGGCCGGGGCCGGGGCTACTCCGAGCTGGCCGGAGATGCGGTCCCTCCGCCCTGCCCGCGCGAAACATGGCGGCGTCGCCGCTTCCGGTGCGCGCCGCCCGCGCTYTGCCCGGAGCAAAGATGGCGGCGGGCGCCGCTTCCGGGCGGCCCGGGGCGCTGACCTGAGGCGGGTGGGCGCCGCGGGGATGGCGGCGGGCGGCGACTCCCCGAGCATCGTCGAGTTCTTCGGCGGAGAGGATGGCTACCGCTGCGGCTACTGCAGGAGCGACACGGGCAACCTCTCGCACGGTGCGGGCGGGGCGGGCCGGCAGCGGGGCCGCGCGCGGGCCGCCCGGGGCTGGCGGGGAAGCGGCGGCTGCGGGCGCGGGGCCGGGGAGGGCGGCGAGCGGCGGGGACAAGCGGCCGCGCGGCAGCTCCCTCCGCCCGGCCGGCCGGGAGCTCGGAACAGTTCCTATGGCCCGGTGCTCCCGACAGAGTGTAACAGATCTGAGAGCAATTTTGTGTTGTTTTCCTTGTGTATTTCTGGGAAGGTGGGAGGTGGAGAAGGGAACTTTGCACTTCTATGGTCAGAGAAATGTAGTTGCTTGCATCCCAAGATTTGTGTTGGGCTTGGGGTTTTTGCACTTAATGTGGTTATTGAAAACAGTCATTATTATATTTACGAATGTGCCAAATCCTTGAAAGACATCTGTGCATAAGTGGCCCTTAGCTACTGGGATTTGCAGTGATCATAGAATCACAGAATGGTWTGGGTTGGAAGGGACCTTAAAGTTTCACCCCCTGCCATGGGCAGGGACACCTTCCACTAGCCCAGGTTGCTCCAAGCCCCGTCCAGCCTGACCTTGGACTTCCAGGGATGGAGGAGCCATAGCTTCTCTGGGCAACCTGTGCCAGGGCCTCACCACCTTCACAGGGAAGAATTCCTTCCCGATATCCCATCTAACCCTGCCCTCTGGCAGGTTGAAGCCATTCTCCCTTGTCCTGTCACTCCAGCCCTTATCCACAGCCCCTCTCCAGCAATCTTGGAGCCCCTTTGGGTGCTGGAAGGGGCTCTAAGATCTCCTGGAGCCTTCCCCAGGCTGAACACCCCCAGCTCTCCCAGCCTGTCCCAGAGCAGAGGTGCTCCAGCCAGTTCTGCAGAAGTTGTTGTATTTTAAAGCAAAACCTTGGTCAGTGAAGCATGTTGCTGTGTTATTTATTTCAGGTATGTGGGCACATTCGATGACAGTTCAAGATTACCAGGATCTCATAGACAGAGGATGGCGAAGGTAATTTGAAAAAGAAAATACAAAGCCGTGTTGTCAGTTTAGAAAAAATTTAGATTCCACGTTTAAAATTTAGATCTATGGAAACAGTTAGGTAGTTTCCATTAGTACGTGAATTATTTGTCTAGTGCTCTGTGACCTTTTGTAACATGACGCTGTCAAACAGGAAAATATTCAGTGATTTTAGAAGGATAATACTGTACTATAGCAGCAAAGAGCTGAAGAATTTGCTCCTTGACTTTCGTTACTTATCATGTAATATTTTGGTATGATTTTAATAAAAAAGGTTCTTCTTCCATGTGTTTTGTAGTATAAACAGCAAAAAATCAATGCATATTTATTACTATTTTCAGAAGTGGAAAATATGTCTACAAGCCTATCATGAATCAAACATGTTGTCCTCAGTACACAATAAGGTAAGAAGCTCAAAGTATATAAGTGGTTCCTTAACATTTTTTTTTCCCCTAAAACAATTTTTCACAAAAGAGATGGTCATTTTTTTTCTTTTTCAGGTGCCAGGCTTTGCATTTTCAGGCCTCCAAATCTCACAAGAAAGTTCTGAAGAAAATGCTGAAATTTATTTCCAAAGGAGATGTTTCGAAAGTAGCGAGTGAAGGTAAGAAACTCTTGTGTGTTTGAAAAGCAATACTGATGTCTGGAAGGAGGATTAACTACCTTCCTGAGTGGTCAAATGGGCTTTGGATTTTGTGTATAGACCCCTGGCTGGGTTGTGTGTTGAATCAAGAGCATTTCTGTAGCCTCGGGGCCAAATTGTGCAGGTTACTTGGGCTATTGAAGGAAGTGTTTGCTTTCTTTTTCCATAGACAGCTTATTTTCCTGGGYATGCCCTTACTTTCTAGCTGGGTGCTGTAGAGAATTACATGCTGGTTTTACTTCTGTCATGAAACTGATTATCTGGAGAGGACTCATCAGAATGGTTGGTGGCATAGAAGAGCAAACCGAGAGGGTTTTTCCAGGTGATGGAACAGTCACCCTYCATTTATCCAGCACCAAACCCGGCTATTCTTTGTTGTGGTGCAACTTTTGTTGGTTCTGAATCGTTATAATTTGCCTCTGTGTGTGTGTGTGTGTGGTATGCTGGGTTTTTGGGTCTTTTTTTTGTTGTTGTTTGTTTGAAGTTATGGCCTGAAATAATTGGCTGTCCAGTTTTAGTGGAGAAAGTAGAACTCATCTGATAAGTGAGTTGGTGTTCATAATTTGAGGTCATAAAGGGTACTTTTTGCAGACTATTGCAAACTTTGACTGTTGAAAAACACTTGTGAAATTGGAAATGAGTGAATTTAGTATTAATTTTAATTGTGCCAAGTGTGAACTGTGATTATAATTATTTACAGAGGAGCCGATGGATTCCCATATAGAGGATGTGGTGGTGTGTGATTTTCCATACAAAAGCGAGTCTCATGTCAGTCAGTCTGAACTGACTCCCTTGGCTGTGGATCACACTGAGAGGGTGGAGAAYGAAGATAAGGACTCAGGAGAAACAAAAGAAGAGGGGAATGTGCAGAAGGTGGAATCGGATTCTCTTCAGACCTGTGCAGACAAAGACACCCCAGTCYCTGCAGAACCATCACATTCGGCTAAAGCTGCTCATGCACCACCTAAGCCAGGTAATCACATTGTAATTGGAATATACTGGCATGATTTCACATCTTTTTGAAGTCTCTGCTTTTTRTCTTGACTAATAAATCAATATTTGTTTTGTTTTATTCCCTGTGCTTCTCCCAGTGTATGGAATTACAGTGTAAAAATTGAGAGGTKCTGGTGTTACTTGTAATACTGTAATTTATATTTCGTTATAATAAAAAGTTAYATTTATCTTTTGATCCTCACCTTAAGTAAGACTGAATCTCTAGGATCTGAAGCTCCGAAGAGGGAAGATTTAGATTAGAAATTTTTTRTGATGAGTGTGGKGAGGTCCTGGCACAGGTTGCCCAGAGAAGCTGTGGCTGCCCCATCCCTGGAAGTGTCCAAGGCCAGGTTGGAYGGTGCTTGGAGCAACCTGGGATAGTGGGAGGTGTCCCTGCCCATGACRGGGGATGGAATTGGATGGTCTTTCAAAGTTCCTTCCCCCCYAARCCATTCTGTGATTCTAYTGCTTCCTTCTTTTGGGACATGGGCGATTTCTGGAAGGAAGATGGTAAGGGGTGGGTGGGTTGTTACCAGAATAATTCATTTGAGGTAGAATTCTTGACAGGCACTTTGTGGCCCAGAGGCTACAGGTAAGGCAACCTTGTCTTACAGGTTATGTTTCCCATTTTTTGTAGCCTGTTCTGGAAGATAAAGGGGATTTTCTGAATTGTGGTTAGCTGGTACATGGTGAGTGATATTAGGGAAAGTCCTAACGGAGACTTGTGGCTTTWGAGTTTCTGCCTGTGTTGGGACATYATACTAATTCCTGATTTCACTCACCTGTTGCATGTTGTGCCAGTATTTAGGAGAACAAAGTACTTTTGTCTCCTTCTATAGGATGACTGATTTCAAGTAAAATAATGTTTTTTCCTTAACGAACACTCATTCCTATTGGATCTGATTTTCGTCAGCTTAAAAAGCAATTTTTGCATCTAAATAAAAAGGAAAGTTTTCAGAAATGCTTGATCAGAAAACCAGTAGTGTTACTCAGAACTGTTACAGAATTTTTAAAACTGTATTTTATATTTTGATCTTATACAAACCTTTACAGCCATTATATAGTTTATATAACTTTTACTCTGCAAATCTTCAAAGCTCTCTTATTTTTAAATAATGAATTTAAAACTTTGGCCTATGTTAACTTCATTTTGGAAGCAAATGGCTGTTGACAGCAGGTGGCAGACTTGGGTAAAGAATAGCAGTGTGAGCCTGCCAGTGCTTTGGAAAAGGTGAGGTAAGGTCTTCTGTTAGGTTGGGAATAGCTTTGTCTCGAACTTTTAAACACTGAAAATGCAGGTAAGTAACGTTTTAGTGCATTTCAGAAAAAGAGGGTTTACTTTTACAGAGCAGAAATAATCACTAGTGTGCTTCTTTCTGGAGGTTTTAAAGGAGATAYAAAAGTGAATAATAAATGCATGAGAAAGCTTATTTAATGAATTTTTTTTTTTTTGGTAGGTTGTGTCACAGGTCAGATTTAGTTTAAAATTTTCCAGATAGAAAGCTGTTTAGCTTTCATCTTGGAAAGGGTAGACTTAGTCTGTAATAAGATTGTTTAATTGCATTTTTATTCCTTTATAAACAAAACAGGTCATTGTCCTTTGGGAATAATGGTCTGTTTCTGCACAGTTTCAGATAGAAAAGAAGGTTTGCTTATGTCTGTGTAGGCACATTCACTGCTGTAAGAAGTTTTTTTTGCTAACTTACAGCTTATAGAAGATACAAGACACAAACCAGATCCTGATACAGATGAAGTACTCATTCTTCAAATGTATCATGAGTATTTTAAATAAACTCTTCCTCTGACTTGTTTACTTGAGGACAGGTCACATAGAGTCTGTAATTCCCTCATGTCTTTGGATTTGTGTTGCTTCACAACTTGTAGTTCCTGTATTAGTAAAAAACAAATGGATCAAGGTGGGAAATAGTACATAAGTTTGACTTCTCTTTTTAGCAAATACCATTTCACAAATAGAATGCTATAAATGGTTGATCTGTTAAAGACAGAGGTAAACTGATAAGTGAATTGATTAGTTAAAACAGACTAATATGAAGATAATTTTAAGCAAAGATACAAACTTGGGGCCTTTTACTCTTCCATGACATGACCAYAGCAGCAGTGGCAGCATTTCTACATCCTGCCTATGGATTCCAGGTGACAAAAAAGAAATGCTTTGTGTCTTCTGCAGGAGTCTGTGGTGTAGCCTCGTGGGCTTTGAATGCAGAAGAATACCTCTCAGTGAATTTGGTTGCAAGGTTTTGTGGTTGAGTTTTTGTCCTTTCAGTATTTGAAGTTTTTAAATATATCCTTGGCTTTGGGGTGAAAGGGTCGAGGTGATTCCAGATTAAAGTGCTGCATTAAATAGCTGTGGAAGAATCACTGCATTAGCTTGGCACCAGGTGGTGGTGGTTGTAAATGGGAAAGGCAGTGTTGAGTTCAGACCACAGCCTGCAATTAATGGTGATTTTAGCCACTTGTTTTCAGTGATTGTGTAAGAGCTGCTTGTTTGTTGTCAAATGTGTTTCACTCTTTGCCTGTGCCCCTGTAGGGAAGGGRGCTGATCTGAGCAAGCCCCTGTGTCGAAAAGCAAAGGACATTCGGAAAGAGAGAAAACTCCAGAAACTCCTGCAGAACCAGATGTGCTCATTAGAAGGCTCTCAGCTTCAAGGAGATCAAGCTTGCCTCTTGCAAAACTCTAAATCTAAAACAAACCAACCTAAAACCATTGAAGACTTTGTTTTTGTCTCTTTACCTGATGACGCACAACACAAATTGGAGGTAATGTTTTGTTCRCCGTTGGGGGAGGCAAATGAAGGAAAAGTTTGGTTAAGGGAGTTCTTGAAAAGCTTGGGTCTGTGTTTATGACTTCATGACTAGTTGTATTTAAACTACAACTACTTCATGAGTAGTTGTAGTTTAAATCTTGAACTGTATATGGTACCGAATAATGTGTGTATGTATAGAGATTTGCATTATAGGTTTGTGTGTAGAGGTATGTATATATATATATATTTTATTTTACACACCTGTGGTGCAGCTGAGCTCTTTGTAGCCACAGGAGGGTACTCTTGCACTGCATTCAGCCCTAGCAGAGACCAGTGCAGTTACCAAAATAACTTGCAAATTGGTTTCATACAGTGTGACTTGAAAATGAAAGGCTTTGCATTAACCAAGTGTTGAATGRTGACAGAAATTCAATATTTAGGTCTGCAGTATGTGAATACTTAAACTTATCTAAGCTAATGAAACTTGACAAGAAAGCAGCAACTTCATAAAATTAAACAGATAACGAGATAGTTGCTCTTTACACACATCATTGGTGYGTGTTGATGTTTTTGAAAGCTGTAAAAGTGATGGTAGAAAAGCTTGGTTAATACACTGCTTACCACTACATCTATTAGAGACAGTATTCTGGAAGACTTTTGGACTTTCTAACATTTGCTAATCATAAAACCATTTTTCTTTTTGTTTTTTCTATAAGCTGGAAAACTATCTAAATATGAGTATTTTTCTGCTCATTTTCGATGATGGTACTGGAAATGAAAATATTTACTGACTAAAAGCCATGAAATTGGTGCATCTCCCTAACTCCTTCACATTTTCTGGTGAGATGTTTAACAGAAGCATGGTGGCTTTGTCTGAACATCTTCATTCAGAAGATGCAGGGACAATTAAAAGGAGGATGGTTCCTGCAGTGTTCTCTCAAATTCTTTGGTCCTAACTGTGGCTGTTGAGTGTGTTTTGTTTTCTTGGTTTTTTTTTTTAATAAATAAGAATCAATGTTCTTTCTGAAAATAGTATAGTTTTTGAAATTAATATGACCTTAAATATATTTGAAAAGAGAGGCACTGCTGGTCATGTGGTAGCATTCTTTTGCTTAGGGAGCAATCATTTTTACTAAGAAGAATTTTTGATTTATAGATTTTTTTTAAAATTAYTTTATTTTTCTGTGTTTAAGGGTGATGGTGGGAACTCTTTATTATGGTTAACTCATAATTGAGTAAATTGAGTATGGAAACACTKCTTCATCTTTCAATTTCAAAAACATCAAGGAATCCCCATGGGATTATTTCCATAAAAAACAGTCTTTAGGTGAAGACCAGAGATTTGAGTCTTTCAAGTATTTTTCAGCATGGTGTGAAACTACAAGAGAATATTTCAAGTAGCCCAGAAAATTTCTTTAAAATATTGATCTGCATACCATTTGTTGGTCTTATTTCCTGAAAATTGTTTAAGTAGGTCTTCTATAGGTACTTTAGTCATCTTAATTTGCAGTGTGAAAACCTTGTCTGTTATTCAGCGTAAATATAAAAGTCTTCAGTGGCAGAAATYGAGCTGAAGAATTAGAAGACTATTGGCTAATATTGATTAAATTGTGATGGCCTTGTGCAGGAGATGAAAGTTTCTCTCTTTGTGATGTTTGTGTTATGTATAAATGTATAGTTACTGCATGATATTTTAATAATAAATGTGTTTAACTTCTTCTGAAGGTGAGGGTGGTGAGATCATCTCCACCAAGTTCACAGTTCAAAGCCACTTTTCAGGAGTCTTACCAGGTCTATAAACGTTACCAGATGGTTGTTCACAAGGACCCACCTGATAAACCAACCATAAATCAGGTCAGAAGGCCAAATTAATTTTATGCAAATCTTCCCCTCCATTTCACATGTCCTGTTTCCAGGAGAAACAAATGTGGATTTTATATCCATTGTATATTCAGGAGCTTGTAAAATACTGTATGCAATAAAATCAACATCCTGAAAGTGCAGACTCTTTTGATACCTCTTTGTGAGTGCCACAGATACTTGGTTTTAGTTACAGGCAGAGAAGTTATGGATGTTACATGGCGATGCTGTTGGGTAAGAGGTGGAGAGGATGAGGCTCTTGGAGACAGATATGGGCCTTACAAATACAAATCCCATAAAAACTAAATCCAGCTGGGCACTCAGCCTCATAACTGGTCTCGTTGGCTTTGGTTGGAATGCTTCCATAAGAAAGAACTACCATGATCAGGGCCAACGTGTGAGCAAAAGTTTATCACRCACACAAATTGTTGGTTTAAGTTTCACAGGAGTTAAATAATTCCCTTCACTTTCAATTTAAGCCTTTCAAAAAGTAATCTGTGCACTCYATCTAAATTACACATTATTACTGGACTGTCTCTAAAAAATATCATGAGTTTGGAGAAATAGTATATTTMGCAAGAATGTGAAATTGCAATGAGTGATGTGCCATTAAAAATAATACATTTTAGGAGTCTTTGAGACTGTGCAATGAAACTAAAATTTGTAGTTGATTTGTTAGATATTAGTAAAAGTAGGAAGTTTTCTWATTACTGTGTTTAAGGTAGAAAACTGACTTCAGAGGCTTTGAAGTGGATAGGGGGAGATCTTTCACTAGCCTTACCTTCAGAAGCAGATTATCTGATGATATGCACTCAAAACAGACTGCTTGTATTTCCCTTGCTCTGAAGGTGAGGTTAGTACCTGTCTCCTTTGAGGACCCCCAGTTCAAATCATCCTTCAACCAATCTGCCACTTTATTTGCCAAGTATCAGATGTCTGTACACAAGGACACACCTTCTGACTGTGGGGAAAATGAGGTACAGTCCACTGCATGCACCTTTCTGGAAACAGCTGCTTAAAATGCACAGTTAAATGGTGGGAAATGGTGTCTCTTGGAGCTGTTCTAAATATTAAAATATTGAAATTGTCATTTGTGAGGGAAAGAATTGAGTATTTGAGTAAAATTCTACTGCAGGCTTCAGCCCAAGGGTATCTTGAGCTGAAGAGGGAGGGATTAAATATGATTTGTAAAGAGGCTGGGGACTGAGATTTCCATTGGAAGTAGGATGATGATATGGAAGTGTTTTTTTAATGGCAAAATATCTTCTGCCTTAAAATTGCTTGGTACCTTTTCTATGTTTCCTCTTAATTTTTTTTGTGGTCTCACTTAATTTAACAGGTGAAGGTTTTAAAAGTCTCAATTTTTATTCCTATTCCGTTGCCAAGCACATGGCTCAGCTGGAACCCACCTTTGCAGTGGGAATAGTGCAAAAATATCTCCACCAGCTGATCCTCTGAGGTTCAAAGACAGTACATTCCACATGGATAAACGCTGCTCTTAAAAGGGTGTTTACAGGGGGCTAGCCCTAATCTAATAAATTCAAAATAATTAAAAATACTCGTGGGGTTCTGAACAAGCAACAGTTCTGCATTTCTCTGCCAGGTGGCACAACCTCTTCATTAGCACAATTAATGAAATTGCTGCCTCTCATCTGTCATTTCTATCCACTGCAGATGTAGAACTTTAATATTGGTCAACTAGTCAGGCTTTTSTGTTCTGGAGAGGGAACTACCTGCAGAAGCAACACCTCTCAAGCTGGGGCTGTTTTCCAGGTAGAATTGTAAAACCACAGCATAATTCTTGGCTTTAGTTCAAAAGAGTGTAAGGAGAGCTTTTTTTGGTTTGTGAGATGTCTGTAATGCTACTCTGGAAAGTCATAAAATCCATTTCACTTTGTTTTGTAAAATAATAGGTCTCATAACAATAAGTAGTAGTCTCTGCCCTTTTTATAATTACTGACATAAATGGGTTTAATTATAGTAATGTAAGGATTGGAGGCGTGCCAAGAGAGATTGAGCTATTTACTAGATTTGAACCAGRTATTACCTATTCTGATTAGAGACTTGATTTTCTTGCTATGATGGAAATATTTCAGCCTGGAAAGATGTGTTAAGGACAGTCAGGTTTCCACCACCTTAAGATGTAAAAGCTGTCCTGGGAATTGCTGTCAAATGGGAAGGAGATGGATTTCTGTTCACTGCTAATAATGTAATGGGTTTTTATTCTCTTTTTCCTTGTTACTTGCCATAGGGGTTTCCCTGCTTTGCCTTTTTCTCCTCTCTTTGGCTTCGTGTTTGTGCAGGCTTAGAATAATTGCAAGGGAGACATAAAACCTTCTCTGAAGCATCTACTGAATGTGAAAACTTGGTCTGRTGCTGATGGGTTTGAATTTAGGTCCTTGTTCAGCCTTGGTAAATCACATTCTGTGTCCATGTGACTGCCTGGCCAAGAAGGTCTTTTTATTCACAATTAGGAATCAACAGCATTTTGTATTTGATCTCTGCAGGAAGTAAACTAAAGAATATTTTGCACAAATATGTATTTTCATGTAGTTTAGAAGCCTGTTTTTTRAAAACTGAACTGTGTGGGAAGAGAGTTCTCTGAGTCACTTTTATGATACCAAGTAGGGTAAAACTCATCCAAGTTATTGAGAGGAAGGGTGGGAAATGCTATTTGAAAGACCCCGAAACTTCTTCCTCTTTTCCAGACTTTTTAATATATCATACAGACATTATGGAACCAAGRAGTTTTTTAAGTAAAGGGAATGAAATTCTGTCCTATACACAGGGCTTTTTATCAGGATAGTAACAAGTCTGCTTTGGGTTTTAAACTGGCAAAYATCCAGGATTTTTTTATATCAAAAAAAAAAGAAATTTAGCTTTTAATCTGTACAAACTGGTCTGAGGTTGTTGAAGGTTTTTTTTAGGGAGAGTCTTGCACACTTTTGTGTTTGGGAAGTTTCTAGTTCAGGAAGAGTTTTTACCTTTGCATTTGGCTGAACACTTCATGTTCAGAAACCTGCCTATATTTAAATTCAGAATCCTACAGAGATTGTTATGGGACATATTAACAACTTCTTTTGGGAATATATTCTTAGATTGTTGGCATTACAATATACCATCTGCCTATATAAGCTGCTAGACTAGTGTAATATTAACCTTATATTAAAAAGCAATTTTAAGAACTGATTTRGAATTTTGGTGCTTATGTGAGAATAACRCTAATGTGAGAAGTTATAAAAATGTTCAGAATATTAACAAAAAAGTATGYGAACAATGAAGCTGATTATTGCTCAGTGAGTGTGGAAGAAGGCATTTTGCACCTATGTAATGTATATCCAGCTTTCCAGCAAGATTTTAAGTGAGAAGGAAGAGTAGAGGATTTTTAGGGCAGGGAGTCTCTGGGCATTCTCTGATTAGTGCCAGTTTGAGCCCAGTGATAACTGGTGTTTCAGTGCCCTTCATGATGCTGAGTCTTTTTGAATTTTSCCTTTTCCCCCTTCCCTTCTTCTGCATCCCCGATGATGACTCCACATCACTAATTACAGTGTGCTCATTAAAATAATTGGAGATTTTGCTGGGGAGAATCCTGCAGTGCATTTTGGTGGTGCAGTGCTGATTCCTGAGTGAGGCAGTGACTTCTCTTTGTTCTAATAAAAAGCAAGGTGCAAGCTTCRTAGTGAAATAAGCTTTTTCCAAGTCACAGAGTTGTGATGAAACTTGCCTTTTCCRTGGAAGCATCGTCACAATCTCCTGTTCCTCTTTCACTGGCAAGGAGAGGATTGGATAAGGTAGAAATACATTGGCTCTCTGCCAAGTGAGTTAATATTCTAGGAACAGTTTGAAGTATTTCCTTGCTCCTGGAATTAAAACCAATTTAGCTTCCAAGAGAAAAAAGATGCCAAATCTGTTTTTAACTTGGCATAAAAGCTATAACTCTCTTCTGCATAGTCCTTTAAAATATTCATTATGCCATTTTTTCTTGGTTTGTCTGGTGTGAGTTGAACTTGCCCTGGAAATCTTCTCACTCCTCTCAAAAACCTTTGGTCACTTGCTAGAGGAATTCAGCTTCAAAACTGACCTGGTTGTCTCTGTGCTTTGGAGTGGAGTCAATTACTGATGTTACACAAACTTGCTGGCACTTAAGAATGTTGATGTCATCATTTTTTTATTGTATGGAATTGCTGTCCTGAGGAGAAACATAGCAATTTTCTTGTTAAAGGTTTCTTCATAATACTTGCTCTTARATAGTGCTGAGGAAGAATTGATTTTTCAGTTTTCCTCTGTGGGAACACCAAACTTTATTAAGCTACTGTGTGAATGCATGCTCATCCCCTGTTTTAGGAATATATGTATTCTTATTGTAGCTGTTGGAAAAAATGAGAAGAATTAGGGGGAACCTGAAGAGATTGTGAGGTGTTAAAGTATAAATAGCTTCTGAATGAGGCAAGAATCATGGAAAATAGGCATATCCCTACCTACTGGAGAAGTTTATCCAAAGCTACTCTTGAATTAGCCGAGTTCCTGAGCTGCTCCTTTTTGCCAGCTATGCAAATGTGCATGAAAATAATCAGGTTTAGTGTTTGTCTCATTCTTTGCATTTCTTCTGGCCCTTTATGGAAGTGCTGTATGGGGACCTTTATCTCAGGTCCAGAATGATGATCACCTTGTCCCATTCCCAGTATAACAGAGCTGTTATTCACCAGCTTTTTTGTGTTTTCTTGTTTGTTGGATTTTTTTTAAAGTAGGAGAAGATGTAATCATGCTTAGCATGAGAAGCAGTGCCTGTAACATGCAAAACCCCCACAAATGTAATCAATTGCAAGGATTTATTTGTTTGGTTTATTTTCTGCTTTAGTGGTGGTTATATTTATTTTGTGAAATGAGTCAAGCTATAAGGAAAACAATTGAAATCACGAAAGCTTAGAAAAACTGAGAAATGGAGACTTCTCTAATGAACAGAGAGGAGAGAGTAGGCTGAGCATCCTTTTGTTGAACAAATCTTGTTTCCCTGTACTATCAGTTGGAGGATAAATTATAGAGTTGATCAGCAGATCAAGAGTACCATAATTATGCAAACAAATTGTATAGATATGGGTTTGTACACCTTTTTTTCTTCATTTTTCATAAGAAAAATAATAAATGCTGATACAGCTTGGTCATCATAATTTGTGCACAGAGAAATGGATAAATATGGGTTTGGAGCCTGTATTTTATTTTTTAAATTGAGTAACTTTTAATAGCATTTGGTTATCCTTCTGGGAGAAAACGTATAGATTAATATAGAGAGGGATGATCTGAGAATAAGAAAAATGAACTTKTTAGGTGTCTTGTATAATCACAAGATTTGTCTCTTTGAATGAGACCCTTGGATTTCAGGAAGCTGTCTAATGACTTTGCTTTGCTTTGCTGAGAGCAATTCTTTTCTGCAAATGTTTTCAGTCTCTCTCAGCAGCAGAARCACCTGTTTCTGGGTAAGAAACGCAGGGGGTGCCTTGCACAATACMAATCACCTGGAAGATGCTGGGATCCAACTCTACCTGGGCTTCAGGATGATTTATAAATAYGTGGAGATGGATATTTCAGAACATKGTGCCACTTGAATCTCTTTTGTGTTTTAGATGRAGTGATATGATAGATGAAATGATAGATACAGGTGTGGCACTGTGGAGGTCTGCAGGCAGAGATTTTAGGTGAAATGAATACAGTCGAAACATTTCTTGGCCTTTTCATTCCAAAAAAGAAACTTTTTGATCCCATTGAGGTAATCAGTGGCTAATTTGGATAGAACAGGGAGTGTCTGTAGCAGTTCTTAATGTAGTATCAGCTCACCAGAGGCATCACATTTCTGTCCCAATGTTATCTTTTTGAAAATGCTTCTTGAAATCAGTCATAGAAGCTGTGAACATCATGTATAGACAAACATGCACACACACATACATATGTAAGAGCTCCTGGCTAGTTTAGTCCTTGTGCTAAAAAAAATAATGCCTGTCTTTCCAAACTGAGTCTTATATATAACATATTATTATGTTAAAAATTGAAATTAAGTATTTTTTCCATTTCTTCCTCTAGTGAACTTAATGATTGATCTCTGTGGTTTAAAAAACTGATACAATACACCTAGTCCATTAATATGATTTTTAATGCTCAAGTCTCTTTACAGCAGTCTTTGTCTTTAAGAACCACAGCTCAAGCATAAGTGAAACAAACTATGTGGCAGCTACACAAGTTAGAAAACATTTCCATAAAAGATCATAAAAATTCTACAGTAGTTTCCAGAAAGAGCAAGAGTGAACAGTTTATTGCTGTTTAGACCTCCCGAAGCAAACGTTTTATTTAACTTTTCACAAGGGTTTCATAATGACAAACTTGTAGAAAAACAGTATCTGTCTGTTCCCTCTGTGAAAGTAGCTGAGCTCTCTCTTTACTTTGTGCTTAACTAAATATTTGTCTTGGAAGAAAAGAATTTCAGGACACACAAAAGATACACTGTTTGAAAAGGTGCAAAAAATTACTGAAATCCGTATAGTGGGTTTTTTCTTTCCCTTTTCTTTTTTTTAAATTGCTTCCCAGGAATCCACTTGAACTAATAGAGAAAACTGAGTGAGTAGTCTGGGAAATGCCAAGGAGAACGTTCTGATCAGTTCCAAACTGGTCTCAGCAGCCARTTGCAAACTTTTAGGTCTCTGTAACCTACTTTCCTTTTTTATATTCTAGTGAGAGAATACTTAAAAATCAATAGCCTTTGTGGTTATTTTTAACCTTCTGTAGCTGGCCTTGCAGCCATACATTTGTGTAATGCTCGTGGAAGCCATGGCAGAACATCTCACTGCAGTGAACTTGAATTTCACATTCTGCTGACTCTGACTTTCCAGTTCAGATGCTTTTTGCATCACAGTTTATAATATTCTTTCTGATTTTGCCACTGAGTTTTCTATGTAAATCTGTATAAAATTAAATCATCTTTACTGTAAGACTGATAAAGCTCCATTATATTGAGAGTAAGTTTCTCCTGAGCAAGAAATCCRCAGTGATTTTTGTCGCTTCGTAAGGGAATTGAAATTGTGCCTAAAATGTATCAGCAATTGTTTCATTAGTCCCATTCTTGTACTGAAAACTACTTCAACTTTAAATCCCCTCTTTCCTTAAGTACTGTGTTTTGAAGGCTCTTTCTTCACCTTCAGGTCTGTGGATATCTCTGAAGCTCTATTGTTTTAGCATTGCTGTATTTATGTAAGCAATTGTTGAAAATAGAGCCACCCCCAGGACCAGTCTCTGATGTCTCTGCTATCTGACCTCTAGTTTATTGCCCAGTTCAAGGATGGTTTGGCACCATCTTTTCCTGTAAAAATGCTACAGTTTGTCCCATTTTCCTGGGTTCTGCAAAAAGTAAGAGTTTTCTTCATTTCTTCATTTTTCAGCTCAATTTCGATGTATTTTTCTCGATATCTTCTTTTTATTGTTCTGGTTTTTTTTTTTTTTTCTTGGAAAGAAGTTGTTAGCAGCTTCTTCCAGCCTTACTGAAAGTTTGACTTCTTTTTACTTTTTCACTGCACAACTTTATGGTTAATATTGATTCTAGTCTGTTTTGGATAAGGAAGATTATTTCAATTAAAATATGGCAGCATGGAGGTGATGTACTGGATTTGTGAGTTTTATGACTTGTCATCATTATTTTTTATTTTATTATGTGTGGCACCTCTGTGAAAAATGAAGGAAACAAACTACCAAACTCCTTGGTTTATTTTACTCCCAGTCAGAGATTGGATTTTGAAAAACAAAAACAAGGAAGGCCTTATCCCATATCCATTCCTCATCCTTCTGTATCCCAAGAAAAAGGGCAACTACTCAGTTTCCCTTGACARTGAATTACAAATCTGAGCAAACTCTTAATACTGTCACAGGGAAAATGATAAATGAACACCTTTTGTGATGTCTTCTCATGGAAGACCTCAGATAATTGTACTTTTCCTGCTGCTGACACCTGGAAGTTTTCCTGAAAAAGCCCTGATGTGACATGAGGAACCTTCACTTCCAGAAATCCCTGAGCCTCCAGGTGAAACCCATTCTGGTTTAGCATCTGAATGTCTTCCCCCCTGTGTAAAAGAAAGCAGGTGTTAACACTCTGGGTTTATTACATCTTTTTAAGGCTGTGCACGTGCTTTTACTCCAGCAAGTAGCTTTGGGTTGAACCCAACCTTTCATTTTTCTCCYTTTTTTCTCCCTTTGATTTAATTCTCAGTGATGTGTTCCTCTCCTGGTTTTATTAGTTATGTTTAAACTTATTCCCTGTTGTTGAGTTGATTCTTTYTGGCAGCTGTAATTAGTTTGCACCAAAGTAAAAATGTTGTGGATTTCTTATATATTATATAGCTTTTAAAAGTTTATGTAAATCAGTTGGAAATTAAAATTAGAAAAGCATGGCGTTGTGAAAGGAATTTTAATTGTGCTTGTGTAACATATTGAGTTATTTTACATGCAACGTCAGCTTTTGGCTGTATTTCTTTCATGGTTTATTGAATAATTTTTAGTTGTGTTCATAATAATCTTGCAGTGTTAGGTGAATTTGTTAATTTAGAAACTGAATCTAATATTTTGTTCTTTTAAAATAAATGTATGGACTAGTTTAAGAAAATTGTCTAATGTCTGAAGTTCAACAAGTATCGTCAGGTGAAATAATTTATAACAAGACTTGCAATGTTTTTTTTCCCCTTTAAGATTGTGGTATGAATTCAAGAGCAGTTAGGAATTTTTTCCTGCCAGCTGTAACAGCAGAAGTTATGCTTAGGTACACTTAAAAAGTCCCCCTTCACCCTCAGAGCCAAGGGATTGGACAGCAGGGCCTGGAGAATTGATAAAAYGATTTCAAAAGTGGTGTGGGCTCAGTTTTCTCACCATAGGGTTTAACTTGCACTATAAAGCTAAAGTTACAGATTAAGAACTATTGGGGGTCTTCTGAGATGAAAATTAATAACACATGGTTTATTTTTTCTGAAACCTGCACTTTCTAAAACCACTGGTTGTAGGGACCGATGCACTCACAGGGTAGGAATTCAGAACTCTCTGTATTTTTATTACCAGAAAATAACTCATTAGTTCAAATTTTTAATTACCTTTTTTYCCCCTTTAAATATTATCTGTGTTTTTTTTCCTTATCCACCAAACCACAATCATTCTAGAATTTAAGATACCACAGTCGTTTGTTTTTCCAAACTCTTGAGTAATTTAGAGTGGTAGTGACTAGATCTGAAATGGTAAATTGTAGGAAATGCACAATCCTTTGCCTTCACCGTCAGCATACAGAAATTCAGTGTTCTTCCATAAAATCTGTGTACAARGGTTTATCATTCATCCGTAGATCTGCAAAACAAGATAAGCAAGATGAGGCAACAGCTTATACTATTGGCACTTTTTATTGCTGCTTGACTTCCTCTCCTCCCCTTCCCTGAGAAAAATGGGATGGCTGACAAGCAATCACCCCAGTTTTTGTATTCCCCTTTAATTAATCTCAGAACTTGACAGCAAAATCTTGACAACAGTCAGGTTTTTGTAGGTGTCTATATATATATATATTCTTTTTATCTAACTTTTAGTTAAAAATTCCTATTTMCTGTTAGTTTGCAGTTTGGGAACTGCTGACTTATTAAATCATCCAGCCATTACAAGAGAGGGTATTAAACTGTGTGTTAAACGAGTTATTTAACAAGGGAATGTTTTGGGGTTAAATACATACCGGAATTTTGCAACATGTTTAATGTGGAATCCACCAATAAGGAAGTATTTGTATCAAATAGTGAATAAATAAGTATTTATTTCTCTTAGAATCTTGAACAAGCTCCAGATCATTAAAATACTGCCTTTTTTTGTTAATTATCTGTAGCACATGATTGAGTAAAAAGTCTAAGTTTGAAATGCTTGCACTTTCAGGAGGTTGATTTTCTTTCTTTTCCCTTCCTCTTCCTYAAACTTAAAATGAGCTTGCTTTTGGTTTTGAATGTAAATTGACTTAATTAATTTCTGTTAAGGGTTATGAGGGCCCAAGCCCCCTTGCTTTGGTGATAGGGCAGGTACCAATGGCACAGTGGGAAAAGACTCCCTGTTGCAGGGAGTCACAGGGAAGGGTGATGTGTGATTTAAAATAAAGAACACCAGAAACAGACCTGTATTACAGGGTGATCATTCTCTCCCATCACATTTATGAAAACCATCTTCTATTTTATAGAAGAGCAAGTACTTTGCATAGTTAATTTTTATATCTATTTGTACTACTAAACACAATGTGAAAGTTTGTTTATGGGAATTTAATTTAAACTGATGATGCTTTCAAAGATGTGGTTTTGAAAGAGTGTATTTGACTATTAATGCATCCTAAAGCACTGCTAATAGTGTTCTTTCTTTTTCTGCTTTGCATATTTGGGCTGTTTTCTTGGGCACTTGTCACTGGTGAATCCACCTTGATGCAGTTCACACGGTTCCTTTGTGATTCTCCTCTGGAGGTATGTATACGTTCGAGATGCAAGTTTTGAAAATAATGTATTGCATTAATTTTATTTAATTCATGTGTTGGTGTCCTCTGCCCTCTCTGTAGACAGCCAACCGTTGTTAGAGGTGGTGGAGAAGGGTGGCACAGAATTTGTCTCCACCAAGGAAGGAAAATGCTGCTGTGTTTCCARAGGAGTCTGAGGACTCCTGGGCTGGGTAATGAGCTACCACTGAATTTCACAGCACTGCATTAAAAGACAGAAGCAGAAAGTGCTGTGTGTTTCCTTGGTTTTTGATGTATTTCTATGAAAAGAAAAGAATGTATTACTGAATAACTTGCCAAACTTGTATTTGACTACAATCTGAGCTAAAAGTTGAGGAGAGATGCTGTTCCCTCATTCCAAGTGGGCAAACTGCTGTGGATTTCTTGCACTGTCTTTCTTGTTAGCCTGAAAGGGTTCAGGACAGCGTGACTGTAATGAAATTGTCAGGTTATAGTAATTACACTGGTAATTTGATATGTTGCAGTTTGAGTGAATCCATGTGTGGAGGGTTTGTTGCTTTTCTCTGCTGAGTCCGCTGGCCTTTACATTCCTGAAAGCTGAAGAGTAATAGAGCTCATTAGACTTTATAGGAAAAGGGCTTTTATCACCTCGTCAACCCAGGCAGCAGACTGCCATTATATTCTTAATTTTGTATGGCTACGTAGATGTTGATGCACACTACCCTGCCAGGTTTATACCCATATTGTTTCTTACAGACACTTTTTATTGACATTTCGAAGCTGGAATTAAATTTTGTGTGGCACCACTACAGATGTCTTCAATTAGATGAAGTTAAATAAAAGGGGTTATATATCAGAGGCCAAGGGATTCTTGAAATTCTTTATTCTGAAACAGTTGCCACAAGCAAATCTAGCAGTGTGTAGTCTGTTTACTCTTTTGAACAAAAATAATTTAAAATAAAATTTAAACCTTACATGTTTTCRATTTGTAATTTTTTGAGTTTTTAATATTATTATTAGCTGCAAATAGTATGAACACTCAAACTCTTCCTGTCTTTTTTATTTCCTCATTTTATTATTCAGTTTAGTTTCTGTTTTGGCTACGGGCTCTGGCACAGAGAACGAATGCTTTAAAAAACTATACAGTATGTAGTAGCATGAAAACTAGGCAGTTTTCTAGCAGTAAACAGCATAATGTAAAGAGGAGTGTTTGAGGTGGTTTTTTTATTCATACTTTCTTTTTAGAGGCTGCATTAAACCATTTGCCATTTTAGCTCTTCACATGGGCAAACATGGAATGGTGGTAATGGATCAGCACAGGGGAATGGCCTGCAGGACTCAGCCAAAACAGTGTGGGCTGGGACCCTGCTGTTGCCAGGGTGGGAGGGTTCATGGAAGAAGGTTCCAAGGAAAATCCAGACTGCTCAGGGTGATTCCTAGTTTTTGGTGCTCAGTGAGTGAGGGGGATGTTGTGGGCCGGTTGTGTCAGCATCACTAAGAGTCACCTCAGTGTTTGTCCTCCCCAGGTTGTTCCCTGTTGTCCTGAAGCAGCAGCTGGAATGAGCCTGAGCACTCAGATGTGCCATGGCATTATACAGTCAAGGGAGAATTTTGTTTTGTTTTCAATCTATTCTCTAATTGCTGTTTAGAGTTTTTTTTTTTCATCTTGGCTGATGTTAAGCATGAAATTGTCAATTTTATAACAGTGTTGTCAAAATCATCTCTTTGAATGAACTGGTAATTTATACCCATTGTTTTGGGTGTGTCTATAGCAATATGTTTTCCTGCATGCGTTTGTGCTCCATGGATTATTTGGAACATTTGGCACCTCCTCTGCCTTTTTAATCACTCATTATTATGGGATCTTTCTGGAGCTGTTTACATTCAGTTCTTGTTCAGGCATCCTGAATACTTTTAAATCATCATCTTGGTTTGCTGCAACATCATTCAGTCTTCAGTGGTTCACCTACCAGTCTGGGGAATGTAACAGATCCAGCATGATGGAAAGTGATCTGTTTTCTGTTATGCAAATGATCATTTGTTCTCCTCTTATCCGTGTTGAGATGCTTTTGAATTCCAAAGAACTGAAAGATGTTTGTGGATCTCYGCCTTTGCTCTTCAAAAAGCACATGAGCCTCTTGTCCTGTCGGTGGTAACTGCCGAGGAGAATCTGGCTCTCTCATTCCCAAGGATGCTGTTGGCCTTTTTTCCTGAGAGGGCGCCTTGCTGGCTTTCCTTAGGAAAACGTGCAGTGCTGCCCCTGCTGCCACAGCCTGTGTTTGTCAGCTGCTGTCACAGCATCTCCACTAATCCCTAATGAAAGGAGGACGGAGCTCTGAAAAGGAAATGCWTTGCTAACCAAGAGATAGAAATCTACCAGATGGCAGGTTTGTGGGTGGAAAGGAACTGCTGGAATTAATCACTTCACTTATTGGGCAAAKAATTTCCACTGGAGTGTAGAAGTCAAGGGTTTCCTGGCCTTTTTTTTTTTTTCTTTGATAGCATAAATTTAATATCTTCCTCCTCTCTCTATCCATAGCAGAGGGTAAAATGGAAAAGTACAAAATAAGAAATTTCATGAAACCTCCCGGAGAAAAATAATCATGCAGTGTTCGGGCAGGACTCATTTTTGGTAATAAGCAAAACACCTCTTAATATTAAAGTAAAAGAAAGACCACTGTGCTTTGAAGAAAATCGAGTGCTCCCACTATCACTGAAGTTCAATTATAAGCAGTTAGTACACTGAGGTACTAATTGGGCAATATGTAATGCCAGTTCTATTAAATATTTAAATTTTAATAATGGGTTATAAAATATGAACAATCAAGTGTGTTCATGGAATCATTAGCTAGCAGGATATGAAGACAGGTGGAATTAACGTGTAATGGAATATGTTGTATTTTTCTCTGCCTTACAGTGTAAACGTTGGAGAGAAAATTGTGATTTAGATTTTGACCTGGATTTTTTCAATAGCATCAGATGATAATAATCCATTGTATCAAAATATCAGTGTAAAGTGTTAATTTTAAATAATTTGGGCCCTCTGGATTGATTCCAGGGCTAATGTATAATTTTAGGTAGATAAAGTAAGGTGGGGCTTGCTCACCTGATGTCAGTGGTGGATTTTACATCACCCTTGACAGACATGGTCCCAGTGGAGATGTCAGTGGTGTGAAGTGGTGGAACCTGCTTCAGGAAAATGTTTCCTATTCTAGACCTGTTTCAGGTCAATTTGCCTGCATGGTGCATAGGAAATCAAGTTAAAGGAGCCAAGTATTCATTGGGAAATGGGAGAAAATGTAATACTGACAAGCATCACAAAGGATTACATTGTATGAGAACTTCTGTAGGAGGAGGGAAATGTTAGTCTTTTTAAAATGTTATTTGCTTAATGTAACAGAGATCCCTGAACGTTGTGCCTGAAATCAGTGCTGTGCTCATTCTGTTTGTAACAGAACATAGACCCTTTTATGTTCATGACATTTCACTGGGATTACATTAGTGAAATAACTGTAGGTTGTACTTTACCAAAAGTTTTAAGTGATGTCAATACTTCAGTTTGCAGAGGTCCAGTGACCAAACCCATGCGATGCTCTTGGGAGCTTTGGGGTCACACACAGACGCAGCATTTGTTTAACTTCWGAGGAGTTTGCTTTGAGTGAAAATCTTTTCCATGTTGGCTTAGACTATCTTCTTTAACATTCATTAAATCCTATATGATGAATTTTTGACAAAGAAAGAAAATCTGTTGTAGCTGAATCTTATTTAAGCAAGTCTGTGTTCTRTTACCAACCACATTTCCCCGTGGCTTTGAGATGTCTCATTTTTCTGTCACTGACTGCACTCTGAGGAGAGAACTTAACCTGTGCTGAGAAATCCTTCGAGAACATCTCTTACTTGACTGTGTCCCTGCTTTAAAGTTTTACCACTGACCATTTGATTTCATTTGGCTCTACTGAAAAGTTGATGATACTGAATGAAACCGTAACTGTTGGATAACTAGGCTTTACCTGAACAAGAAGAAACCCAGTTTAATGTGCGATATCTGAGTTTAATATCCTCATATACTGCAGATGGAGCTCTCAAATATTTAATCATTTCACTTTTAGAGTATTCATAGCTAGAGTATTTGTTTTATGCTATATAAAAATGCAAACATATTGTTATGTGGCTTTTATTTTGGGACTTACTGGTTGGGTAAGTCAGTTGGAATGATTTTTGTTCACGTGATTGATTTCTTTTGACACATGTGGTACCAATTAGAGTAACTTCTCCTGCCCATCATCTCTTCAGTCTGGGCTACTGTATCAAAATACTTGATTAAACCCACCTTCTGCTGTTGTAATGCAAAACAGTTGGTAATAGCAGGCAATATTGTCAGATTTATTGAGTGAGAAGCAGCTTTCTGAAGACCTGGCAATGCAGTGAAAAACATGACTAGATGGATAATTAAGTTGAGCACAGTGGAATTCAGGATTAAAGTAAACTTGACGTGGGAGAAAATGGCATGCCAGAGTTGGTTGTGTAATACAGTTTAAATTMGGGAGATCATTTTCTTCTTAACTCCAAGCATCAGTTTCTGGCTCGAGGTGCTTTACCCCATCCAGAGACACACTTCAGTGCACATCCAAAACCACAGCACACAACAACAGCCAKTCCCTTGGTGTTTTTGCAGGATTTAGTCTGATGCGGGCTGACAAAGAAGAAGTTCCCCAGATTTTGTTGCAACACAGTTTCAGGTTCTTGGATAAAAGGTGTTTTGTTAGTTATAGAGCGTAAACATCACATAAAGAATAAGCTGTTGAGGTTTTTTTATAAATGCTCCTCTGAAGTAAATTTGATGGCCACTCTGAGAAACTCAGTTTCTGTGGCCAAACTGCTTCCAGTGCTTGGGGACATGGAGGAGAGAATCCTGTGWCAGGAAGTGTTGGAGGCACCAGGCAGGCACAGCCAGCCTTGGGAAGGGCCAGCACAGGGAGGTGTCTGCATTCACCTTCCTGCCCTTGGCTTTGTCTCTTGCTGGACAGTAGGTAGGGCAAGTTAAAGTGTGTCTGCAGAATTTGGTTATATGTTTGTAATAATGCATTAATAACTTGATGAATCACGTTGGTTTGTYGTGTCAGTACCACAGATGCTCGATGGCAGAGGCTGTTTCAGATTGCTGTTGGGATGTGTGATTTGTGGGGTTTACCCATCGTGAGAATGGTGAAGGTCACAAATGATCCAGTAACTTTTCACATTCCTTTTCTCCTTTTTCTGAATACAGATAGCCAGAGTAATTTCTCACAGTATTTACTTACGTGCTAAAATTCTCCTTAAGATTATTTTCATGCTGAAAGTCTGTCAGAGAGTTCCATCCCTCTCTTGTTTTTGCTTAGGCAGAGCATGCCCCAAACGGACCGGAATGTGGCTACGGATCTTTCCACCAGCAGTATTGGCTGGATGGGAAGATAATTGCTGTTGGTGTAATTGATATCCTGCCCTACTGCGTGTCCTCAGTCTATCTGTACTACGATCCAGACTTTTCTTTCTTATCTTTGGGAGTCTACTCTGCATTACGGTAAGAGGACATTTTCGTTATCTGGTTGGACGGTGTAGTAGGAATTGATACTTGTTTCTAAACTTCTGCTTTTTAGTCTAAATATATACTAGTAACACTATCTTTAGCAAAGTAGTTGTGGGCTTGGTTGCATTCCAGATAAATTTTTAATTGTCATCCTCGACTGGGGATGTATCTTTCTAGTTAGCTAAATACTTTCACAGATTAAAAAAGCACTCAGAAACAAAATGCCTCTTTTTTATTGCCCCTGAAAATAATTTAGTATTGCTTGGTTTCAGCAGGAAAAGCCCCTTTTTTGTTTGAATAGAAATAATTTTTCCTTTGACCTTTTTCTTAGTCCAGTCACCAAATGAAATTAATCACTTTTATAGTTTTATGCATGTTGAGATCATAAATAACAGAGTCCCTAAAAACCGTTGTCTCCTGAATTAGTGGTCTCCCGCTGTACTAGCACTAAGTATATTTTTCAGGTATGTTAATCTCATTATCTTTGTCTTTAGGAAGGCTGATGGAGAGAGTAATCCTATGAATTTTAAAGCCTTAAATTAACTATCCAACATGGTCTTGCAAAACAGTAGGAACAGTGGGTATTGCTTTTCACTGTGAATGAGACTTGCATGCGAAATTGCAAGTTACTGTTTTTCTTCCATAGGCAATTTTATGATTCCATTGTTATTATAAGTAAAGAAGAAACCCTAAATGAGGAAATACTTGTGTAACTCTATTTTTTTCTTACCTTTTTTGCTCCTCTGTTTGCATGAAGTGAGTTGGTCACAGACGTGTGGTGTTCCCAGAGAGGTTCTCATGAAGGGACTGGTTTTGAGCCTCATGCCAGACAAGTCTATTATGAAGTTTGAGATGAGAAGCTGTAGCACAAGTGTTTTTACCTGTTGAGATTTGCACTGCACTCTTTGAGGTGCAAAAGGAGCACTGGAACTGTGAGATCCAGGTTTCTTCTTTCTGCAAAGCATCSTTTTGAGGGGCAGCTTCTCTGTAGGTGCAGCTTTTCAGCTCTTGTTCAGTGTTACCCACCAGGGTGGGTAAATGGCGTGACTTGAACTATGTGAAGCACAAACACCACTTTTAGGAAGCTTCTTGCCATGATTAGGTCTAGATTTTTAGAACTATTTTATTACATATGTTAGAGCCTTGAAATTAGGCTGGTTTTTGCCTTGCAAGACAAACATATAGCATAAAATACTAAGTCCTCCTAAGAGTGGTTTTTTAGTATTTGTGCATATCACATTACTTTATGTAATAATAGACTGACATAATCCATGCTTATGAATTCTTTAAATTATTTTGGATTTTCTCCGTAATAAATTTAGAGCTTTGTCGCTGCACCGTGCGTGCATGACTCAACTTGTGAAAAAGCAGCTTGTAAATTCTGCAGCGTTTAAGGCAATAAAAATGAGTTCCCAACAGTCTTAGAGGGAGCCAACCTTGTTCTTCTCTCAAAAAGGGGGAAAAAAAAGTTGAGTTAAGGAGGATTTAGGAAGTTGCAAAGGAATTTGATACTTTCAAAGCTGTTGCCAATTTTACTGCGAGGAGGTTAAACTGCGTTGCTGTCACTTCCACTTCATGCCACTCTGGGAAGTTTTGCTGCTGAGTTGTAGAAAGGATGGGATTTGAGGATCATTTGAGAGATGTAGGCATGTAAGTAAAGAACAAGGGGAAAAGGAGCTGCTTGGAAATAACCACTCTTACCAAAGGAAGAAAAATCGAGAAACACTGAAAGGTTCTTACTCATATTAGCAGGAAGTTCAACCTTCCCCTTACTACCTAAAATCATGAGTAATGGACAAGCACAGTATTCATCATCTCTCTTTAGAAACTACATGCAGCTGAAATGTTAGATTTTCAGTACATTTGAACATCCTTGTTAATAATTTAATATGAAGTGATAAAGAACCTCCAGTATTTGTACATGCTCCCTATATGTGTATACTCATCTTGGATCATACAACAGATTGTGTTGGAAGGGATATTKTAAAGGTCATCTAGTCCAACTCCCCTGCAATGAGCAGGGACATCTTCTTATCCCTTTGCCAATGAAAGTAAGGACCAACATCCATGTTTTATCAAATTTGTTACAAAAGTGATTTGCACGGTTAGAAGTGCTGTAAAAATGATCATTGTAGCATGGCTGAGTCTGTAATAACAGTGCTTTCCTTGTGCCAATAAAATAAAAAGCAAACTTGTGTTGGAATACATTGACATTTTTCTTTCAGAATAAATGAGAAAATCATCCTAGCAAACATGGGATGAGTGAAAATACCTTTTGTTGCATAAAGATGGATGTTTTTACATGCAAATTGCTGGAGCATAAATGATAGGACAAAAAGGAGGCTTAGCCTTGAAGATTATTTTTTTAAAATACTCTGGTATTTTCCTTAGCTACATTAGCCAGTCTGTGTGCAATAGGTGGGCCAGGTTTCTGTAGAATGCCAATGTACATGAATATTAACAAGAAACCTGTTAAATAGAAGCTCATAGTCACTTTTATTTAAATTTCAAATCAGGCAGTTGGCAGCACAAAACACAAAAACGAAAATATTTCTAAGCTTGACATGGTATTGTGCATTTTGGTGATTTGTTTGTTTGGGTTTTAGGTATTAATTTTCAGTTTGTTATGTTGGGGATTTTTAAAAACATTAGTTTGGAGTTTATGATCCTCATTCTTTATTTTATAGAAGTCTAGTCCTTTAAATAGATCAAGAGCCAGGTAGCTGTAAAATATTTCAATATGAAGAAGTAAAATGACTGTAAGAATAGTATTCAAATGTAATTAGTCTTTTCTTTCCATTCACAGGGAAATTGCTTTTACTAGACAGCTTCATGAAAAAGCTCCTGATCTCTGTTTTTATTATATGGGTTTCTACATTCATTCATGTCCCAAAATGAGATACAAGGTAAAGTGTGTTTTTACTTGTTTCCTTAGTGTGCTATTATTCAAAGCTTTTGACAGTGTTCCTAGTAATATAATATTTTGTAGTTGTCATTTTGGATTTTAATGTAGACTTTATATGGTTAAATTTGAATGTTGGTTACTATTTAACTTGGCTTAGGAATTTTTTTTTTTTTTCCAAATTTAACTGCATATGCTATTTATTATATCTTGGCTTAGGAGAGCTTTTCAAGGCTGTCAGATAATAGTTTGTCATTTGGTTACCTGGCTATCTCATGTTTACAGTATCTCTTCCAGTAGACTGAAATTCTCCCTTTTGGAGGTTGCTGTATTTGTGGAACTGTTGCTTAGTGACTCCAAGCACTGATAAGAGCCTTYGTGGGCTTGGCTGGGATTTTCCTCTTTATTTTTTGTTAGAGGCTGAGGACTTGCTCTGCTCATGAAACCAGTGAGAAGTTTGGTGAGCAGCAATTTYGAGCCAGAGCAGATTTTTGAGGAGAAGGTCAGGAGAATCCAGAGAACATTTAGGATAAGCACTCTGTGATTCCTTTGTAACCCCTGTTGGCTTCAGCTTGGTTTAGACCTCAATGCCTAAGAGTGTCTCTTGTGTTTTTTAGATCTTGTGAATGTGATACTTTTTCTCTTTAAATATATCACTGCTCTTGGATATTATTATGATACAATTTCAGAGTACTGAACGTGGATAGCAATTTGCTCCACATTTACACATAACCATTTATAGCTGTTAATAATGTGGAAAAATAAAAAGCTTACAAAATCTAGAGAGAGAGGTGCAGTGTTTTCAAATCCTTTTTTTCCCTCCTCAAAATGTGCTAAAAATCTGCAGTGTTTTCAGCTGGTTTTCAAGTAGCCAAAAAATCGTGAGGCTCATCAAAGTCATGGTTGTGAAGGAAGAAGCATTTMATCTTTATTATGGCCTACACTACAGGTGACCATGATGATTCAGTCTTCTGAAAATAACAAATCCCTCTTCTTTTGTTGGATGTTGTGTTTGTGTGTCTTAGGAAACAAATCTGGCTTTAATGGCAAAAAACATCCCAGTTCTGAGTTATCATGGCTAAGAAACTTTAGGTTCAGCTGCTTCTAGTGTTTTATTAAAAACATGAAATTTGTATACATGGGTTAAGTAAAGCTCATACATGAGGCAGTGCATTAAAGGAGCCACTATGTGTTTGTATTAATTTTTGTGTTCTGTTGAGCCTGTGCTGCCATTTGAAAATGATTGCATCAAGAATATAAGACTCCCACAATGCTTCTAGATTTCATTCTTGAATAATGGAAATTGATTAAATTGTAGAGGGAGTATTTGGGGTTTTGTTTCTCTCACAAAAGCTCTTTTTTCTTCCCTTGCTTAGAGTTAATGACTATTTAATAGGACTGTGATTTGGTGGAATATACATTTTAGTCTCCCAGAAACCTACCCATGTCAATGTGCTTAGATAATTAAAGCTGGAGCAGGGACTGGGGGTGGAGATGAAGAAAGCCTGTACATGTATTATTAGAACACACACAGACACACACCTAATGCTCTCTGTTGGGAGAGCAACAATTTAATCAATGAATTTCAAGAGTCTTTGTTCTGTCTTATATTTTTTTCCCTGGGTATATCTGTTTTAGAAGTAGCCAAAAGTAATGGAATTGAAAATCAGGTTGCCATTAATTCTGTARTTCCACTTTACCCTCACTGAAATAGAACACCGGAACCCAATTATAAAACTGAGCTCTGAAATGCATCTGGATAATGCTGCTGCTCTTGTGAAGTGATTGGGGGTGGTAAAGTAGGGTGGGGAGGTACTGACTTTGCAGATTAAGTAATTTCAGTAATGCCTGGTTGATTTAGAGGCATTACATGTGGAAGACTTTGCTTTATTGCAGTTTAATAGAGATGTTAGAGGCTTCCCTTAATGATGTTGCTGTGGGAGAATGACAGGCTGTAGGTAACTGTTGCTAAACTGATGGCAGGTAAGGAAATGAAATGAAGGAAAGAAAGAAAAGGAGTTGGAAAGCCAACCAGTGGAGTTTTATCCTTTTCTTGTAATTCTCTTTGCAAACTATTTGTCCTGGGATGTTCAGAAATGGAGGCTCAGCACAGTAACACTTCTCTGYATAAGCAGTGTTTTATGAAGAACACAAACACTTATTTACAGTGAAGGCACAGGATTTGGGAAATACTTATTGGGGATCAGTGTGTGACCATTTCATCTGAAGGATTCTCTTTCCACGACTGTACAATCTGGGGTGTGGATAGTRTGTAATCCAGTGGAAGATTGGAGGCCTGAGTGTCCTGGCAGCAGATCCCAAGTCGGGATTCCTCTGGCGCAGTAACTGAGTTGGAGAATTCTGGATTATCAGGCAGGAAGATGAATGGTTAGAGTATCGACTAACCCATGGATCAGACATAATTACAGAGSTTTTTAAAATAAAGCTCCCTTTTGACTCACTGTTCCCATTCCTTTTGTTCCCAAGCAGCCAACATTTGATTGCRATGGGATTTTAAAACAGTGGAGTCACAGTGAAATTACTTTAAGATGGGGGAAGGGACTGCTTTGCAATATTAGGATATTTTTTTAGTTCCCATCTTCTCTCAGATTTGTTCCGTGTATGGGTTAATATTTACAAACTGGTGAAATAAAATCTACATTAAATTGAGACAAAAGGATTTTTATAGTCCTRTTATGTTAATATGGAAAAATCCAATGAAAAACCTTAAGCAGTGGCTTTGTTCCATTTTTTCTGGGTAGGTTGTGGTAATACAAAATTAAAACGGTTCTCTGAAGAAATGCACGACCTTGTGGGAAACCTTCTCAGGCTCTCTTAGATGTGGTAGTTCTCATGTTGGAAAGAAGTCTCCTGGAAAATTTTCCAGGAGTCGTGAGATGCAAGGTCTTTTACCTAATGCATTTTGGAGTGTGTGATAAAATTTTCAGTATAAGAAAGTATTTTACTTTAAAAYGAGGTTGGTCTCAGGGTTGCTTCTCATGTTAAAGTGCTGTCTGTGTACTTGTTAATGTTTTCAGTTAAATGCAGTTRTTTACAAGTATATTTATGGAATTACAGAAATAAAAGAAGCACCTTTAGCAAACAGCCATATCAGAGAGATATTTGAGAGGACCTTGGATTTTTTCCCAAGGTATTGATATTCTGTCTGTTTAATSCTGCATCTTTCAAGTCACAGGTTTTATTCCATGGCTCTGTGTTACTAAATTCACATTTTCCAGTCGCTGCTGAACTCTCTGAGATCCTTTCTATTCTTTCCATTGCAGTCCTTTGATGCTGATTTTGAGTCTCGTGCTGGGTGACACTATTTAGATGTTAGATTTTTGTGTTTCTGGTGTAAATAATGTGTGTTTGCTGCCTTGAGTTTGCCACTGGGCCTCTGTTGACCTTAAATCACTTTCTCCTATAAGTGCTTGTGTTGGGAAGGATTTGTTGGTGGCATTTTCTACCCGAGTTTCCTTAGTTCTGGGCTTTGTGAGGATTTTTTCAGTGTCAATTTTTGCGTGCTAACGCYGCAGTTGGAGCTTGGATCAGTCCTTGTTTTGGTCAAGGATGTGCTTTCCCTGGAGCCACTCACTGGTGCTGGCAAATAACTCCCAGAGCACTTTGAAGTGCCCAGCAGATTTAATGTCTTCTTGCTGTGTTATCTGTGTGCCATTTTAAGACCATTCTATGATGTGAAGAGGTGTTTTGACTGAAACCTTTATCCAGACTTGTATGCAGGCCAAAGTAAATGGAATGATTTCAAACAGTCTCCTTCGGTATCAAGTCATGGCCAGACTTCAGATAGATGGAATACTAGAAAGGGCTCTGAAATGTCAAAAAAAGAAACAAAAGGCTGATTCAACTGTGATTAATCATTCTTAAACGAAATACCTCGGACTGACTGTGGTCGTAAGCGGTGCCCCTGGAATTTTATGGCACTTGAGAGCCAATTTCTTTGGCTGCTCTCAGGAATTTCAGCATCACTCCTCGTGCAGCAGTGAAATGCATCCAGTGGTAGTCTGGATGTCCACAGGATCCACAGAAGTTTGGCTCATCCTTGCCTCTCCAGACTCTTTCACCATGTCTGACTGTGGAATTTAGTTATTGTTTTCAATAAGCTCAGATTTGCTGTGTAAACTGAAATGTGTGAGGGACAGAGACTTGATGTGGTGTGCCTTATTGTGATCCTCTGTGATTTTGGAACTAGTGGCTTTTCCAGGATTAGTTTTGTAAGTTTATAGGAATAAATCTTTGTTGCAATTAGTGCAAAACAACTTTTTCTATAAACAGGTCATAAATAGTCAACTAAATATCCTGAAAAGTCAGTGCTTGTTATAGACTGCCAAGTTGTTGCTTGCAGCACCATTTGATAATAAAGAAATGAAATATCTGCATTGTAAAACCATTATTTACTCTAAGAAAGCAATAAAAGTTTCAGCAACACAGTGGTTTTGCTTTTTTTGGCAAGACTGTTAAAAACAAACAGCAAATAATAAAGACAAAAACATATAATGATAATAATAATGCCTTGAGAATGATAAGTTGCACAAGTGGGGGGATAATCCCTGCTTCTATGTCTTGTTAACATCATTTTTATCTGCCTCCCTTCTTCCTTCCTTCCTTCCATTTCTTCACCGAATTTCCCCACTGGCTGGGATACTCCTCTACGTGAGCATCAGCAGCTGAAATTGAACATTTATTTCTTTAGAGCTCTGATCTTACCCCAGGTGTTCCTTCTAATGGTTTGGGTTAGTGCCTGAGGAGAAAGACTGCTGGAAATTCTATTGGAGTTTGGGCACTAAAACCCAAAGGGATTTTGAGAAGTCTTCTGGAGTGGCCGAGACTTCCAGAAGGATTTTGGATGATTGACTGGGTGTCCATGTGTTAAATGCCTCTGAAAATCAAGCTGCTTTAATATTCCTTCAAGGTGTATCTAGTGCAAAAAGTCCTTATCTCTCTACATGTGTTTTATCAAATGTGTTTTGACTAGGAGGGATGTCTGGTTTTTGGATGTGAGAAGTCAGGTGCTCTGTCAGGATTGCAGTGTCCCTTACAGCTTGCTGCTCCCCTCTTCTATTTTTTATCTTTTTTCCTTTTGTTTCTTTCTTTCATAAAAGCTTTTTCCTTTCACCTTTCCTTATCTGGAAGCCCACACTAAATAAATGGAATTTAACATGTTGGAATAAACAACTGTGAGAATCTGAGGCAGAATAAAAACACYGTGGGTGAAAAGTTATTAGTTCTTTAATTCATGATGTAATCCTAGTGATAAATATTGAAAAGCTTTTCTTATTTACTTTTAACAGCTTCTTACGAAGTGTTTGAGGCCACTTCCTAGGTTTCTTTTTTCTTTAAGACATTTGTAGACAGATTGTGAAAACTGCATTATTATGAGCATCAACAAGCAGGAATAAGGAGATGCTCCATTCTGGATAGCAACAGCCATAACTGAATGCTGACAGAGAAATTCCACTGAAAATGTGATTATTTAAAGCAGAACATCAGTTCTCATGTTGTTTCTATAGCAGGTAAAGATAGTGAATGCAATTACTCAATTACTTTATTTTTTTCCTAAGATGATGTTTTTTACTGCATGTAATTGGTAAATTATTACAGTTTATCTTCAGTGTGAGTGTTGAAGCTGAGCTGAATTTCACACAGCATTTTTCTGCAATCCCATTTTTCTGCTAGAAGCAATCACAGATCCCAGCCATGTCTTTTTGCTGAGCTTTATTTTTCCTGGTAAAATATTTTCAATGAGGACTTAGGGTTTTTTTCTTAGTTAGAACTCCCTTAGGAGAAAAGTGAACACGTCCCTGGGGCTTTATTTTTCTAATGTTGGAAATTTGAGTCTTTTTTCAGTTGTTTACTTGAAGTTTAGGATGACTGAAGTTTGAAGCAGAAATTAATGGAAAATAAGATGTATATTTATGCCCGATTGTATTATTTGTAGGATTTTATCAGGGCAGAAGACTTTTGTTCTGTGGGTCTCAGCTGACCTTTGAAGTGAACAAGTTTTTTTCTCATCACTGCACCTTGAGAAAATAAACTTGGCTTGGATCAAGTTACTTTATTTTCATGTATACCCAAACATATATTCTGTATATTAAGGATTCACAGTTCAGATGTTCTGAGGAATAAAGATGGAAATGTGATTAATGTGGCATTAGCTACCTACATATGCACATCAGCAGGGATGTGTTCTACACCTTTTATTTGTTACAGGAATTCTGTTAATTTGGGACAACTTCCCTATAGTGTTTCTGTCATAAATGTGATTTTGCTAATTTGTGTAAGACTTCAGTGAGCTAAAATCTTACCTTATTTTCATAAAAACCCAAGAGTAAGAGGCAGAGTTTGTTAAATTTTTGGCTGGTTCTGTACTGGTGGGTGTTTTCAGAGTTACTAGAGGTAACTTGCCTGTCTCTGTCAAAAGGAGCTGCTAAAAAGATTTATTCAGGATCATGTTAATAAACCTGAGGCAAACCATCTCCTGAATGATAGTAGCTGGTAGAAATTTATCATGTCTAATTCATAGCTCTGCATAGTCATAAATTCACTGCTTATTTCTGACTTACACTAAATCTTAGTTCAAGGCTCATTTGGGGACTCCATAGCAACCACTAGCAGTTAAAGTGAGAACTGTAAATTGTGAAATAGAGAGACAAAGGACGTGTGGGTTTGGTTTGATTGGTTTTCCTGGGGTTTGGGTTTTTTGTTTTTAAGGGGGAATAATACACTTCACAATTCATGTGTCTTTAATTTTTCTCCTTCGTCTGAGGAACGAGGTCAAAATTCCCTTTTCAGAATTTTCCAATTGTAGTTCTAGAAACCCATTAGTCCTTGCTATTAAGTATAAGAATGCATGGAATTAAGTGTATTTTTAAGGTTTCTACCAAGCAAATGAATTGATGTAGTGCTGCTTCGTCAGCTTCACTTCATTTTTTGTTGATCTAATCATTTTGGATGGTCCTCAAATGCTACTTAACACCCTTTACTTCTGAATTTTGTCTCTGTGACTGTCTCTTTGTGGGAATTCCCAAAAGTGAGTGAATTTGAATATGCAGAGATGGACATCTCACAGTGCTGTGATGGAAAAGGTTAAAATACATTTGTGAAGATAATTCTCTTCACTTTTCCTAACCTGGTCCCTGTGTGAAGTTGTTGATAGCCAGGCCAGTTTTCAGGTGTTGGGCGAAATATTCAAGTTCTTGTGTCYTACAGAAAAGTCATCACTTCAAGTCTGTCACTGAAGTGCAAGTCACTGAAACACTGGGTGATTTTACCTGTGCACCACATTTATTGCAGGTGGCGACACTTGGAGTATTCGATCTCTCATTTAACTCCAAATCCAGCTGCTCTTATTTTTGCTGTTTTGCTGATTATATTAGCTCTAATTAGGCAATATTGTCAAGTGGAATTTATTTGGTCTGAAAGCCTGGAGCTCYTGCTTTTCCTGGCTCTGCCATATTTCACTTGTGGCCTTTACAGTAGGAGCTGGCTGACGAGCCAGTTAATCTACACAAGAGATGTTTTTTTCTCCAATTTTCCAGGCAAGGTTTAATGGGAGATACTTTAATGAGGCCTGGTTTAACTAAGACCTCATTAATTTTACAGAGGTATCGCAGTACACTTCTCTGAAGTGTTACATTTAATCTAGATGACAATTCGTTATTATGAATGATTATTTTCTTTGTCTGAGTTTGTTTAGCTGCCGACTGTAGTGAGTCTCCAAGTAAAAGTATAATTAATGAGCAGAAGTATATTCATGAGGTTCTATTATTTATCCTCAATCCTGGTGTTAAACACAGTGCTTCTAACAGTCSAGTTTGCAAAAAGTTCAACATCAGTGCTTGTATGGGAATGAGAGTCCCAGAATCCTATAGAGGGGAGCGATTTGGAGCCAGGAGAGAAAGTGGAATCATAGATTTTGTTGCAGCACAGGTTCAGCTGTATTTGTGTTAACTTTTAAGACCTGTAGGACATTTGTTCCAGGGGCCTCCCTTGGCAGACTCATGCACATCTCCCTGCATTGGTAGTTGTACTCTTATATATTCTTGTGCTTTAGTGCTCATCCCATTGAAATTCTTTTTCTTAATGTCTGACCTGAGCTTTTCTTCCTGAAGAGTAAGATTATTATTTCTTTTGTTGTTGTTGTTGAGTTTGCTTTTGTGGCTTTTTGTTTGGTTTTTTTTGTTTGTTTTGTTTTGTTTTGCAACAGCCTTTTTAAACCTGATGGCTACCAACATGTCTCTTCTTACTTCTCTAATTCTTACTTAAAACTCCAACCAAGCATCCACCAAAAATACTCCTCAATTCCTTCTCCAAGCATCATTTTCTAATCTTTTTGTCATTTTTTAAAAATGCAATCTAGATTTTCATCAACCARTGTATTTTTGTCCTAGAGAATGGTGGCTAAAATTAGGCCCTCAGATGCTGAGGTCAGCTTGTAGCATTTGTTTATATAACATGAGTTACTGCCTTCATTGTACTAAAGAAGACAGTAACCTCTGCAGGCAAGGAGAAAGGGTGGAAAGGAGGAGGAAAAAAAGGGAATTGTGCAACTACAAAGTTTTCAGAATGGGCTAAATTGGGATGTGGGCTGAGCTATTTTTAGTGTCAAGGTTTGTGGCTACTTGACTATAAAAGCAAACGTGTATATGCTGTTGAATTTCTGTGCTGCCCCTTCTACTTCAGCTAAATCTGTGTTAAAACTTCCATTTTAGTTTCTTTCAGAAGAGAATATTGCATTAAATGAGTTGTCAGAGCGTAGAGGGTTTTATGGTTTTCCTTGGAGTGCTTATGGAGATCTCCTGGATGAGTTTTATCTTCCTTATTGCAGTAAATTATTATTTATAGTAGTATAGTAAATACCAGAAGTGACAGCTCAAAGTAACAAGTGAAGAATAAAAACCCAGAGCAAGGATATGATAGTACTGGGTTGCAGATGATGGTAATTAATTGTGTTTTCACACCACCAGCATATCCCTGGTAGGGGAGCAGATTATTTCATGTTCTCCTGTGGTAGCCACCACTGTTATTTAGATGCAAGTAATTTAAAAACAAATCCATACTCTCTTTAATTGGTATTAGAGACAGTAGTTGAAGTTTGTGTATCCTGGCAGGCTCTTGGATGGTGCTGAGTTTTCCCAAAGATCCATGAGGGCGCTGGAGCTSTGAGAGGCTGCACAGAGCAGGGCCCCAAGCAGGAGGGTCAGTGGAGAATATTTTTGTTACAGCTTCTTGAAAGTTTTTTCTTAATCTGATAAAATCAGTTCCCAAAGGCTTTCAAAGGTTACCTTATTGTGGAGACCTGGAAGCTTGGTGAGTTGTTGTCTTTCTGAGTGCAAATTAAAAAAAAATCCCCCAAAAAACAACAACCCCMAAGCCCTCCCTTGGTGTTTTCAGACACTGCCCCGAGGTTTCTGCTTGTCCTGTGAGAGTTAAGCACTGCCAAAAACTTTAGTTTGTTTAGTTGTTCTCAACTGAAGAACTGAACYATTCTAAAAAGAATGAGTGAAACTGTTCAGAGTAGTTGTTTGCTGTTAGATGTGTTGGATAATTTAGGGATTCTTACTAGAAAGGTTTCAAGGGAGTAGATCATCTTTTTTAATAGCATATGATGCTGTTTGCTTCCTCCCCTTTGCTTGTTCAGAATAAGCACGTTTTCCCAAATGACACTGAGATGGAATGACAAAAAAAAGGGTATGAAAATGACTCCATTGTCAATTAATTGGAGAAGAATGGGTTTGTGGAGCAAAAGTACACAGGACCCAAATTCTCTCTTTGTCCCAACACAAATGCACTGTTGTTCTATGAATGGACAGAAAACAAGATGAGCTTTTTGTTCTACTGATCTATTGATTTTATTTATTTATTTATTTAAGCTATTAAGGCTTGTGTTCTCAAGGGCTGCTTGGTGATAATATGGGCAGTGTGGTTGATCCATGATTTATTTAATGATTTTTTTTCCTTCTAAYGTTCTTTCCATTTTASTCTTTACCAGTTGGCATTGTGTGGTTTGTTATCAATTGCTTTTAACTATCTTCTATTCGGGGGGAAAGGGGGGGAAGGTGGAGAGATGTTACAGTGTGGTTTGGGAGGCAGAAACGTTTAGAAACATTTTTGGCCACTGTCCTTTAAATGTGTAGATCTGCATTAAACTTATTTTGACTCAAACTGATTAAAGTTTTAGTAATTTAAACTTATGTCAATATTTATTGGCATGCAATGCTAAGCATGCAAGTGTTTATAATACTTTGCTCTCTATTTTAGAAGAGAGAAATTAGTTTAGAAGTGTGTTAAAAGTRCATGGAAGTGCACAAAACTGCTTTCTTGTTTCAAGGTATACATGCACGTGAGTCCAGGGTGGAGCTGTATTGATTTTAAAATAAAGCATGGTGATTGGGCAGTTTTTAATTATTCTCACTGTAAAAATTGGGGACTGTAAACTGGTAGAATGGCAGCAAAGTGCTTGACTTTTTAAAGTGCAGTTCTAGTTTTAATACTCCCCTAATCCTGTATTTGAGTGTGTGTTTAATCCACCCTTGAATTTTCAGGTTTTGGAATGATCAGGACTTAACATAGCCTATAGTGACTGATTTCAGCCCATCTGCCTTCAGATTTTTTAATGTGAAGGTGATTACAAAGAAAAGCCTTCAAACATCTGGCATTAAGAGAAAACTGAAGTGTTGATGTTTCAGCTTAGAGACTTYGGGGATGCATAATGTTAAACAGTSTGTTTTCCTAAACATGCAAGCTGACATTTGTGTACCTTAAATGGCAGTAATTCAGATGAAAGCATAATAGTGAACGTGTTCTACCCAATTATGAGAATAGTGTTGGGCAGTTTTACAGGACCACAAGCTCAATGGATGCAAAGCTGCATGAGGAATGACTGCTGCAAAATCTCCTACTATAATGTCATTTTGTTCAGCTTCGTATGATAAAAATGAACTTACTTGACAAGGATTCYAATATTATAAGTTTAATATTTTGTTTATAATTAAGGAGACAGAGTTTAATAACATAAGGAGGAGTTTGAAAACAAGTCAATGTCAAAAAGAACATGTTGAAAGGATACAATTATTTTTACTATATTGTGTCCTCAGGCAGTTATTATTCCCTGCAAAACAGCTTAAAAATTCAGTACATCTCTCTCTAGCCATGTTTTTGGTGTCTTATTCCTSTGTTTATTTAGTGATCCTATACTTGGATTCTTTCCTCAGTTTCTTATATTTAACATGGTCTCAGAGGGAATGCATTGAAGCCTTGGGGCTTGCTCAGTTTGGTATTTCTTCTGACAACCAAGGTAGCTACAGCCTGGTTTTCACTTTGGACTGTTAAGGTGGAGAAGAGAAAGCCAACATTGTCCTGGGCTCTGTGGAGACCTTAGAGCCCCTTCCAGTGCTTAAAGGGGCTCCAAGAGAGCTGGAGAGGGACTTTGGACAAGGGATGGAGTGATAGGAGAGGGGGGAATGGTTCCCACTGCCAGAGGGCAGGGCTAGATGGGATATTGGGAAGAAATTCTTCCTCGTGAGGGTGGTGAAGCCCTGGCACAGGCTGCCCAGAGAAGCTGTGGCTGCCCCTTCCCTGGAAGTGTCCAAGGCCGGTTTGGACGGTGCTTGAAGCAACCTGGGCTAGTGGAAGGTGTCCCTGCCCATGTTGGATTTGGAACTACATGAGCCCTACATGTGTCCCTTCCATCTCAAACCATTCCATGTCTCTCTGATGCCAAGATGATGGGAAGCTGCACAGGCTGTGGTGGCAGTTCAGATTCCGCTTCCTGCAGCGCTGGGGCTGTTGGCTCTCGCAGGAGACGTTTGGGCTGTTAGGTGGACGTGGTCCTTCTTCACTTCCCACTTTTCCAGCCTGGAACACCACGAGCTTTCTCTCCTGTGGTGCCAAACCATCCTGTTGTTGCTCTCCAGGCTTTTGTGTYGTTCTGAGCCTGCTGCAGGGAGAACAACGACGCCTTCAGTTCGGCGCTGTGGTTTGTGAGCCGCGCGTGCCGGCCTGGTCCCAAGGTGGTCGGATGCTCTCCTGCTGAGAAGGGGCTTTGTTTACAAATTCTCCTCTCCCAGCAAACAAAGCAGGCTTGTTTAACAAACACTTGACAAACAAAACGGGCCTAAAATTAGAATGCTTGTTTCATGAATGAAAACTTACTATGAAAATAAACATTTTTAGGGACAATGGAAGAAATGTTTGTTAAAGCGCACGTGTTTTGATGGTCCAGAATTTTTGTAGAGATACTTGTTGATCTTTTGTACAGATAGCTGTTGCTTTGGCTGCTGTTAAGGTTTAAGTTCTAACACATGCTTGGAACGCTGTGGTAAAGTGAGCCTTTTTATTTATTTATTCATTCAGTTTTTAATCTGCAGATGCAAGGGAGACGAGTAGGTTTAGGTTTTTTGGCAGAGTTGCRTTACTCTTATCCTTGTAATACAAACTGTGGGTGCTCAAAGACTGAGATTTATCATTGCCTTTTTTTCTTCTTCAGATTTTTAGTCTGAATAACATCTTTGTGTGTGCATTAAGGATACGTTAYCTTGAATTTCACAATATTATTTATTCAAGATCCTGCAAAAATGAAGTTTTTGCTAATAAACTTTCCTGTGCTGTTGTCTCCCTTTGTCCTACAACTTCACTCTTGTCTTCTATCCTAAAATTACTGTTAACACCTATTTGCCTGTATGTTCCACTGGTTTTGASGTTGTTTCTTCAGTATTGGACTATGTATATTTAAGTGTTGAATGACTAAAGATAAATTATTTGGCTTTTACTCGGTTTTTGGTTGCTGGGCTTAAAGAAACTTGTCTAGTGTGCCATATATTGATAGAAAGCCTTGAAGTTAAAAATCTTGTACTGTTCTGAATTACTCACTTCAGAACATTATTTGTTGTTCTTAGATGTATGAAAGCAAATAGAAATGAAAAAAGCTGGACTGACAAATTCAAAAGTGACATTGTTTTTCAACATGACTTAATTGCATAAAGTTTGCAAATCCCACATAGCATATCCCGATCTAAAGCCAACATTGTGCATCTGAATTCCTAATTAGGAGTATATTTCAACTTGTGAATATCAGTGTTTCACAATTTGCAAAGCTGTCAATTAGTCTGTTATTTATTATGTCTTGAAATATTCCACGGGCCGAGTCGGTAGCTGGCCRTGAGAAGTATGAAATTATTTATTCAGTATAAGGCTACCATCACCCAGACTTCCTGGGTAGGTCTTATTTTCTTGCCCTCGGAGTCTGGATGGATTTTTGGCAAGTTCTGTGTGGTTTTGGCTGGGATTTTTGAAACCTTGTTAGAGGCAGGAGCAGGACTTTGGAGAAGTGTAGGATGGGAGTGGGATTCCAGTGGTGTGTGTTGGGTCTGGACAGTCACACAGGGAGAGCTGATCTGTAGGGCTGAGCAGAAAAAGGGGCTCACCAGTGGCCAAGTGGGATGAAGGGTGGAGTTTTGGAGCTGGGAGAAGGGAAGGTTTGGGGCTCCGGGGAAAACTCTCTGAGCAGAGTCATTGGAGAGATGCTTGGAAAGATGGGGAAAGCTTGGACACTGAGGAGCACTGGGGMAAATGGGCTTGGAAGTAACCACAGAACACAGCAGCTGTGATGGGGAGTTCTGAAGATAGACATATAGGCAAGGAATTTTCACAAAGGTCAGAAATCCAGAGAAATTGATGGGCAGCAAGAAACACAGGTTTCCATGTGTCCTGTTGGTGCACAGTCCTGAGCAGTTTGATGCAGGAGCTGGGAATGTGCAGTTGGATTAAGCTGCAAGAGCRGTGCATGTGTTGTGCATGAGAAATAATTTCTTGACATTATCACAAAAGATTAAAAAACTAATTTGCATTGGTTCACTGTTTGGCACATCATAACCACAGCCAGTGTTTTTATAAAATGAAAATAAAAGATTGTGCACCCTGCCCTCACGCCCATTTCTATCATGCYGGTGGTTTAATTCTGTTGAATTTTAATTTTCTGGTTCCCACTGTGCAGTGGTACAGAAAAAAAAAATTAAAACATGCTCACTTTCATTTAAATTCTCTCAATTTAATTTTGTTTATCCATTTTTTCCTATTAAATAAACGTGGTGTGTAGTGTTTTTACTTTGATAGCTGCATAGCAGAAGCCTCTTTGACAGGGAATTAATTTAGCTTTCCTGTGGCATATGTCCATAAGCTACAGATGAAGGCTGTTCTTTGAGATATGACTCCAGCTAGTGAGGTATTAATGAATGTTTAAAGCTATTTGATTTCAGTGACAATTTTGTGTATGTAAGGGTAAAGCAYGGGTATGATCTATTAGCTTGTGCATATTTTTCCTGTGATTATGTCACTTTACATTAAATGTAAGAAAACAAACTTTAATACTTAATTTCATACATTTAATTTAATGAACTCAAAAAATATTGTCACTTTATAGCAACCCTTCAAGAGAAAGAGATGGGATCCACATGATTGAAACACTCATTTCTTTTTCTTTTTTTTTTTCATTTTTTCCTTTTCTTTTGCTTCTCACAGCTGCCAAAATAAACTCCTTTTCAGATAGACCTAAGTCAACAGAGTTGGTGTGTCTCTAATGAAGCATTCCTCTTGAGGCCCCCACTTGGGTTTTATCTTTTTGTCCTAGTTCTTTTTAGTCTCTCTCTACAAGTTTAATGCTAGGGTCTCCTTAAGAATTTCTGCTGCAGAGTCAAAGTAAACAAGGTCCATTTCAGTAATCATATGATTTTTATTCCCCCAAACTCTTTGATTTTTTTTGTAGTAAAAAGGCAATTCATATTACATTTTTTTCTGTAATTTACTTTAAAAATACCAAGTTGTTGAAAAAGTTGGCTAAAATTCAAGGAAGCCAAATGTACAAACTTTTCTTACTGTTTTCCACTCAAGTTTTCTCAAATTGTTCTACTTTTTTTGGCATTCTTGAGTAGCTTCTCTACAGACAAAAGGTACTGGCTTCCAGCTTCAGAACAATCTGTGGTACCTTCTTTGGTAACTTGTTTCCAACTGAATTTCTAATGGCCATTTTCAGTAAATGTTAGCTGATTTTGTGTATTTTATTTAAAAGCACAAATTCTTTTTCCTTTAGAATGTTTTGAATGTACAGCCCTTTGAGTTCATAGGGAATCTCAGTCTCTAAATGTGCACAAACACACCTTGAATTAGAAACATTCCTTGGAATCTCAATCTTGCGTGGATGTTGCTATTCTGCCAGTTTAGTATCACTGATGCTAAATATTAGTGAATGAGAGAGATAAAATGGCAATATTTGAAGCTATGCAATGTTCTAATATTCTTGGTGGCAGCCTCTGGAATTCCAGGCAGTAGAGTTTTCCTGGAAGTACCATCTCATATCAGCATCCCTTATTTTGGTACGTGGAACACAAAGGTTATGTAACAACACTGAAAGCTAAACTTAGTTTCAGTAGCCTGTTTTAATAAAATACCATTGTGTGCAGCACAGAGTAGGAGATATAAACAATAAAAAGAAAAAGCAAAGGAAGCTTTGGAAATGTAAAGAAGGCAAAATAGACATGTATAGTGTAAAGTACTTAAACATGCTTAAAAGTGACCCTAACTTTATGTAAGCTCCGTGCGTGTAATGTTTCTCTTTGTTTCTCATTTTCAGGAGTTGTCTTCAAACTTGTCTGTCATTTGGATATTATTATTTCAGCTTTGGATAAACAGTACCCCTAGGGCAGTTCAGAATCCATAAATTTGCTGTTGCTGTCGTCAAAGGTCTGGAACCAGGGTACAATAGCAGTTTCAGGGTAAATCATGCACCTTATTGGTCTTGAAGGGAGCATTCTGTAATGTTTGTACTGTTGGCTCTACAGTGAAACACCATCCACAGGGCAAATKCAGCCTAGTGAGTTTAATCAACAGCGAATGGTACTGAAATTTAAGAATCACAAATGTAGAACTCATATGTTGTATATCTGTCCATCTTCTTTACTCAGAGTAAGAGGTAAGGAGTGGGAATAGGCACAGATATTTAATGTCCTGTGTCTGAGTTAAAAAATGTTACTGTACACTGGACACCCACTGGCTTGAGTAAATCTCAAAATGCAAAGAACAGGAACATAAAATACTGACAACTGCCCCCTGCAGAGGTTATCTTTAAATTATCTTGTCATAAATATTCATTTGAATATGTGTGTCTAGCTAGTCATCAAGTTTTTATGATGTAATTCCTGAACACACAGATTTTTTTTCCCCTCCTCTGTGCAACCCTAATCACTGGCTTTATTCCAGACACAGTGGCTTTGATATGGTGACTTTAGATAAGACAGTGGCTTTAGTTGTTTAGAACAAATGGGAAACTCTCACTTACTGCTCTTTATAAATGAGAAAGGACAAACTCTTAGCAAGAAGTCTTGGAGGAGAGAGCAATGCTTGRAATTGATTGTCAGAGGATGCCCAGAGCTGTCCTATCTTTAGCTCTGGACAGTTGCATCCCAAGCTGATAAGGCAGAGATGATGCAGCAGCCCTGACACTGAAGTAAAGGCTCTTGAGCATACTAATTACTGCTCACTTTTAAACTTAAAACCAGGATTATCTCCTTGATTAATACRGTGGTGTTGGAGAGGATAACTGTAGGAGCATGGTCATGGATGTGCTTTATCTCAGGCAGCACTTTGTTGGCTGCTTGGATCCTGTGGATGGTGTGTTTGTACGTTAATRTGCAGGTCATAGCTTGGATCTCAACACCCAGAGCCTCCCTAGGCATGTTAGGCTCAGTCAGTGGAGGGAAAGATAATATTGGCATATATAAAGGAGGCAGCAGAGCTGCACAGACTTGGAGACTAAAGGGGAAAGGAAAAAAAATCAAAACTTGTCCCAAATATTCTCTTTTTTTCCTTCAGTGGAAAGCAATTTTTTCTCTCGCAGCCYATGAGGCTGTTCAGCCACCTGTTGGCTGTTTCCCAGTATCAAAAACAAGCTAGAAAGTGTTCAATATTTCAGATAATTTCTGTGAAAGGACAAGGTGAAAGCAGCTCTTTAGAGTGTACACTAAGCTGTAAAGATAGCAGAGTCCAAACAATTCAGGGGATTGCTATTATTAGTATGTGTTGGGAAAACAAAGAGAAGGTGGAAGTTTCTGAAGGTATTTCGAAGGGAAGGGGGAATATTTCTTTGGAAGTATTTCTTTGCAGAGCACCCTAGGCAAATAAAGTGCTGAGATTTACCTTAAATGAGTGAAATTTAAGATAAACAATTTAATTCCACTTCTGTGGTGGGTTAAGAGCATGTAGGCAGTTAATGGCCAAATAATTACATGATAATTGTAGCATACTGACTGTGAAATTTGGCTGCCTTCCTTTTTGACTTCTACRTATTATCTTAATCTGTTTTACACTTACCTGAGGTATTTTGTTTACCTGAGGGACACTATATAAAGCTTATGAAATGCTATCTTTTTTATATTTAGTGAAGTACAGCTAAATATGAATATATAGTCAATAATTGTAGGAAATTATTTGTTTCCTACAARTCGTTTGGCATATAGAAACAAGTGTCAGAAGTATTTTTGCTTTGGAAACAGCTTATCATTAGTTATTTCTTTTAATACTTTTCATGGAATTGGGAAATAAACAGAAAAGAGGTGCAAGTTGGCAAATTAGATACAAATTTGCTTTGGTCGGGCAGTCAAAGCTGGGCAACGTTTAGAAAGACAATTGGAAAAAAGTAATGTCATAATCAATTAACTGACCTAAATGAGGGTTGGAACTAGCTGACCTTGAGGGTCCCTTCCAACCCAAACCATTCTGTGATTCTATGTTTCTCTTGGAAATATAACTTCAAATTACATTTCACTTACGGGAAACCAAAGAATATGGGAGACTGGTGAGTATTTGATCTGAGTTTCCATGTTTGAGGTGCCTTGGGAAGCACCTTACAGCTCCCTGGCTGCCTGTAAAATTCCCATTACACAGAAAATTCCCATTACACAGGTTTTGTGCCTCTGATAATGTAACTAAATGAGAAGGGACACAGCTTTCTGAAGAGCAAGGGCCGGCACTTCATGTGCCTGAGTTCTCTGTGCTGCCCCATAAATTTTGGTTACTATTTGTAACATCTTTTAAGGATTACAAGGCATTATCCTTTAATGAAACACAAAGGTGGCTAAGCTCTCAAGAATGCAGCTCTGGGATCCTAAAAATGTGGAGTCCATAATTAACTGAAAGTTTGCAGCTTGGATAAAATCATCTTCTTTGATCCTGGCACTGGTGTTTTGGGCAGCCTGGTGAAATCCAACTTGTTAGTTGAGTTACCTAATGATGTAGCTCCTCTTTGGGATATACTTTGTTGTARGCTGGATACTCTTTGAGGATAAAGGTAAAGTCTCYAGCCATCTCTCCTGGATAAATAGGTATAGAATAAAGCAAGCAGCTCTATTGTTTACAGGTTTTTTGTCTGTTTMAAAAGATTTTTAAAACAGTGACTGCGAGGTGGGAGTGAATTTGCGTAGGTGGTTTTGGGGTTGGGGGTGGGTTTTGTTGTTTTTGCTTAAGTCTTTCAGGCCTTGCACAGATGGATCCCACGTGAGCATCTGTGGCCAGTTGGAAGCACAGAGGGTTGGGATGTGCGCGACCGACCTGGGAAAACACGGCGGGTCCGGTTACTGGCCAGGGGCTCTCCTGGGGATCCTTAAACTCCATTTCTGTTTGTGCAACGAAATCAGGGAGCAGGGGTGTGCTGCAGCACTCTGCTGAGGGGATTGCAGCGGGGTTGCCTTGCRGTGGAAGGGCTGAATTCGATAAACCCGGGCGGCGCTGCCCAGCTCCGGTGGGTCGCTGTTGGCCTTTTGGGGTTGCTTTGTTTATGGAGTCAGGGTGCTTCTCTTTAAATGGAAATGGAGATGAAGGCAGTCTTAATTCACTTTTAATAAAAGATCGATGGCTTGATTGTGAAAAAATAGAATACAGATGTAAACKGTACCTGATAAAAGAATTAAATGTGAGTTTAACCTTCCTGTTTTGTTTTTTCGGTGCTACTGGTGCTTGACCTTCTTCATTGTCGAGACTATTGTCTTTCTTGGTAGTTTTACATTTTAAATTTTGCTTAGACTACAAAAATAAACTCTGCTGGTGTTTTTCRTCTCAAGTGCTTACCAAATCCCTCAGATTTTGCAAAATATTTAGAAAGTAATCTCCAGACTAAAGTCTCATTAAAACCTTTGCCCTTCCTGTGGAACAAAAGTTCAGAGAAGTTCTGTCCGACAGTAATTTGAAAACTGTAAAACAAAAACCATCRTGGTGTGAAGTATTAATTTAGGCTTGGCAGAGTCACTGTAAAATTTATTTCCAGAAGCTTCCARTTAAAATGTAGCATGTCTAATTGTATGAGGGGAAGCACCTTGAAGGGTCTTTTATATTATATAGGAGGAAAAATGCCCCAAAYATTAGTGAAAATAAAACATCTTGCRCGTAYTTTTTATTAAAAAATAGTCTCATTTCTATTGCAATGAGTTGTGTTGGTAGAAGAAACCATGTGCTCAGGAATTTCTTTGCCATACTAATTTTCAGCATTKCTTTTCAGTCAAGCCATTTGATAGATTAGATATTTATCTTTTTGTGTCTTTATCTAATCTTTTCGTATCTTTAATCTAATTAGTATCTTTAGTCTAATTTGTATCTTTCTTATACCTTGTGCTGTCCTGCTCCTTGAACAATGCAGTTTGGATGGTTTTCCCCGTGGCTCTTTCCCCTGCTTCAAAGAAGAAGAGGCAGAATTGGAAAAAGGAGAGGTTGACTAGGATGGTTAAAGGTGTGGAATACCTTGCCTCATCGTGCAGTGAAGAATTTAGATCCCTTCAGTCTGATGGAGATAMCACAGAATGGTTTCGATTGGAAAAGACCTTAAAAATCATCCAGTGCCACCCCCTGCTATGGACAGGGACACCTTCCACTAGACCAGGGGGTTTTTAATTTCCAAAAACATTTCAAAAAAGCACATTTTATGTCTTTATTTCTTGGCAAAAYGTAGATGCACGGAGAGAAATACGTGCAGTTGTTGTATATTGACAGAGTTCATTTCATCAGCAGGTGGTATTGGATTTGAGAAGCTGAAACCTGAGAYAAGTGCTCAGGGGATGGTCTGTAAGATGATACTTTTTGTTGAAASTCTTGTAGTTAAATATTCCCAAGATGGTCTGGATAACTTAAACAGTTCTACTGTGCAAGAGCTTTTATATAATGACAGAAAAGAAAGCAAAATGTTTTCAGTTGTGAACTTTTACCATAGACAGAATCACTTCTGAAATGAATGCTGATTTAATCTGAAGGCAAAGAGAAATGATTTTCAAAATCAGTTTTGCAAATTTGATTAAGTTCTACTGTGATAAATCCCTCTGCAGCACTTYCCCTTAGGAGACCCCCTTTCTATTTTGGATTTATGTTGGGTGTATACTGCAAATCAGCAATACCAAGAATAAGAAGGAGTATAAATTATATGTTTAGAGGCAATTTATTTAGATGATGTAATCATTTTAGAATGAGTAATGAAATTCAAACATTTTTCTTGAAGTACAGGTGCTCATGTACATGAGGCAGAATCTGTGTGGGTTTTCAGGTTTAGATGTTTTTACAGTCCAGAAATAAAGGGAGAGAGGAAAAAAGTAGGAGGTGGATTCATAGTGGTTTGTTTTCATATTGAGGCTTTAAATATTTTGAAGAAAGTAAGTAAATTGAGAGTATGTGCTTATGGAAAGAGTGAGGGGGAGGCAAAAGCTCTTAGATATTATTTCATTTGATTTAATAAAGTCCTGTGGATTCCCTTTTTAATTCTGTCAATACAGACACAGTGCAAATGCTGTTCATTGGGAAACTCACCTGTACATCCTGTGTTCCCACTTCCTCTGTGGAATGAGTCATGGGATGTGGGTTCAACCAGTACTGTAAATAAAACACCTTTACAGGAGAACTATCCTACTTCTGGTGTGTTTGGAAACACTTTTAGGAAGGGAGGATATCAAAGAGCATCAAGGACTTCTTTCATTTTTACCTCTAATTCCACCGAGTGACCTGGGTCAGTGATGCGTCATCCTCGCAGCCTCCTGTGCCCTCAGGGAGGTTTATTAACAAGATTCTAAATTTTGGGGTAAGAAAACATCTAAAGGAAGTCCCCTCAGAACTATTTTTTGCCCTGTTCTCTCCAAATTAYGGTATTTTGATGCCCAAAATAAATATTGAATCTACGGTGGTGGATTGGATAATGAATTTTTCCTGTTACTGTGCTGCTCGGTACTAAAGAAGGTTTTTTTTTAATTATAACCAAGCCAGTAATGCTGCAATGCAGTTAATTTTATACATCTCATTTTATGASAGACTGTAATGTTACAGAAGTAATTGGGAAATTTAGAATAGGGCTGCATAGTGATAYGATTTTCGTGTGTGGGATTCACAAATCTGATAAATTTCAAGATGTGGGAGCAGCATCTTCTAGGGAAGTTCGAGTATCTTATAGCCMTGAGTTAAGCTCATGCTACTAGGAAAGATTAATTTGCCACCTTGTGTTTTCTGTGCTTAAATGACAGCTCTGAAAGATGATGCCTTGGCTGTTTCTGCCTTCTTGGCCAGTTGAGAAAATGCCTTTAAATCAACAAGTAATTACGTTCTGGTTTTTTTTGAATATGACTGAAAAGGCGTATTTTTTTCCCCAAGTCCTTAAATCGTTTCATCTGAATAATTTTGACTTAAAGAACACTTTTAGCACTACTTTCACATTCCTTTCAACTATTTCTGTTTAGMGAGCATAACATTTCAAAGTGGTTTATTTAATAATGTCACTTCCATTCTCTGGCTTTAGAGGATTTTCTGAGGCTTTGAGGTTTAAGTTTCTGAAYGGAATTGGAGGAATATTGTTTTAATTTAATAGAAAAATTTGCCTTTAATTAAAAAAGGCAACAAAACCAACAAGTAGTTACAAGTCAATCCTGGATGTTTTTCAARTGGAAAAATCAGTCATACAGACCTTTTCTGAAAAGTACCTCAGGTATTTGACAAGGTTCAGCATGAAGCTTGGTTATTTTTATCTATTTTTTACATGGACAGAAATAACTGTTTTTGTCAAAGATAATTCTTGTATTTCCTACTCAACAATTTGCAATTGGCGGGAAATACATTAAAAAAGTTAATTTTTCTGTACATATCGGGAAGAGTCGAACTGTAAGAGTATAAAAAGAATTGGGAATCTCTGGTGGTTCTGATTCTCCAAAATTGGGTGTTACTACCCTAAAGAAATGTCTTTATCTCCAGGCTCTATCACAGTAATTATTTATGTCCCTTCCCAAACATTGCTCAGCTTGATGTGTAAAGCTTCTTTCCCTTTTTTCAGAGCTGGAAAGTAAATCARCTTCATCTCAAGATGTTAATCTTGATTACCTATTTAATGTCATTGATATGAAGAACTCTAAATGGCATCWACTGCAGTGTGACTTCTGATAGCACTCAGTCTTTTAATTTTTAATTTGTATCCTTAAACTTTTTCATTCTCTTTACTCTATGGCTGTTTTTCAAACTGAGACGTGTAATGAATTTGCAAGTTAGAAATTAATTTGCTGTTGCCACCATATGGCTCTGAACGTTGAGAGTGTATGGATTGCAGGAGTAATGGCTCAAAGATAGACTTTTGACTTAAGTTATAGGCTGCTGAATAATCTTATTTTAAATCAAATGAAGATCTGATTAGAGGAGGTTATTATTGCTGAGGTGGTGATTTTCTGTGTAGCTGGAGGGAAAATAATTAAGGCTGTTTAGTTTCTGGGAATGTCTGCTAAGAATATCTTCTTAATAAATCAACAAAAAAAATGGTAGAATTTCACTAATCATTACCTGTAAGCTAATCCAGGAAAAACTCCATGAATTAAAGTGTTACTATTTAAGTAGCAATGAGCAAAATGCTCCATCACTAATGCAATAAAAATAGCCTCCTGCTTACTATTAAGTGGGTTTTTTCTATTAGATTTTTTTCTTTTTGGTCTCCATTATTTGCTAGAATTACCAACACTTGAGATGAGCTGCCTTTGGAGGTGCTGAGTTTTTTAGTGTCGGCACCAGCTCAGCAGAACTCTAGAGGATAGCTTAAATACAGAGTTTCAGGAAGCACAGCCAAAACTTTTTCTAGTTCATCTTGGATATCGTGCAAGTGTGTTATGTGAATTTTACGTTTTCTTCAAGTGCCAGGGTTAAGTTTGTACTCCTGAGATGGTGCTGAAATGCCTAAAGCCTGTGATTTCACTGAACACTCATTTGGTGTAGATTAGATTAAAACTATGCCTTGCTCTTTGGAAAATCAAGCTGTAGCCAGAGTGTTCTTGTACACTGGTATGACTGCTCTCTTTTTGTTTGTTTTTTTCCATCTTTTCCCCTTTCCAGGGTCAGTACAGGCCCTCTGACTTGCTGTGTCCAGAGACCTACGTGTGGACGCCCATCGAGCAATGCCTGCCCCTGCTTGAGCACTCCAAATACTCCCGGTTCAACCAGGATGGAAAAGCAGGTGAGTTTACAAGCAACGATATGTCTGTAAATTGTCTTTTTGTAGTATATCAGTATCATCTGCTGCTGAAGCAGTGTGGAAGTCTTACCTGTAAAGGATGAAAAGTGTACAATTCACAGCTCCTGCAGCAAGCATTAGCAAACAGAGAGTTTTGTCTTTGAAGCAATGCACATTTTAAGTGCATTCTGTCTTACAGACTAAAAGTAGTTCAAATTTAACACATACTGCTGCCTCTCAGATTATTTTCAAATTATATTTGCTATTCTGGGCATGAGCAAAACCAATCAAATAGTTGTTCCTCACGTTCCAGTYGGATGAATGCATAAAGGAAGGAAATTGGAATCAATGCAGGAAGGTGAAGGGATTGGAGAAGCTTAAAGGCATCAAGTGCTTTTGTTAAGAAACAAAGTGACAGATTTAGTTTAACAATCAGTTAAACATTCAGTTTAACAGTCAGTGAATGTTGAGAACACGGTAAACAGTAGAATCATCTTAAACATCTTGAAGTAGATGTAACATRGATTTACACATTGTGTGAAATAGGTACTTAGTGATTCACCAGCACAGAATGGTTGGAAATGTTACTGACCAGAACACAATACAGTGATGCTACTATAAAACAAGGCAGTCAAATGGAAAAAAAMCACATGTATTTGCTTTAGTTACTGACTCTGAGGGCCAATGGCAGGCCCCAAGAGGATGCTTGCATTGGTGCTTGGGGGGGAAGGGAATAACTTAACTTTTGCTATTAATTGCAACTTGCTGAATATCCTCTGTTTGAAATTTTCTTTCTCCTGTGARTAATCATTGAGTGTGGCTGTGGTATTACTCAGAGATGTGTGGTATTACTCAGCTCGAGAGTGTGTAACACTTTGGTCTGTTTCTAGCCACCAAAATACAGATTTACSTGTCTGAGTAGTCTTCAACTGCTGTTTCTTTGTTTTTACTCTTTTTACTTTTTTTTTCCCTTTTTTTCTTATTACTTTTTACTGTAGTTCAGTAGGATTTTCATTCCCTAGGCAGCTAACTGTTAACTGTTGGAAGGGCGGGATGTAGATAAATCAAAGGACTTTGAGAAGACAGCTTAAGCAGGACTGAAGTTCTGGAAATGCTCTTGAGTTCCTTGCTTTTCCTTATCCCGTGCCTGTTACTTGGGTGCTCAACAGGAACACTAATAATAATAATAATAATAATAATAGAACTACAATAGCAAGGTTCAAATAAATATATCATTGTTAGATTGGTGAGAGAAAATCAGAAAGAAATTACAAAGGCAGGAGAAAGAAGGGAATGGTTTTGGAGGCCAGTGGTGTTCAGGTTACTCTTGGTATTCAGAAAGAAGAGAGTGCTAAACTGGTGCCTGTGAAGGTGTTAACCCCATGCAAGCATCTTCTGGATGGTGTGAGATCCCTGTGGCAAAGCAGGCATTTGGAAACCACGGGATACAAAGCTTTGCATCATTATCAGCACAGAATATCTCGCTYCAGACACCACTGGAGCTGTGACTTATGTCCTGTGGCTTGAGGAAATTAAAACATAGCAGCACGTGGGGATGCACAGGGCCTGCTGGGAGCTCGTGGTCATGGGGGGTTTGAGTAGCTGCTCGAAGGAAGCCATTTCTCACCAGTGGAATCAGTTCCCTTCCTCATTCTTTACTCTCTCCAACAGGCAGTAATATGAGTGTAATGAAGTTACGGTGGATTTTAAAAAGAGCAATACAAATGATCGTGTGCTTTATTCCTCTTGAATCAGCTTTCTGTAATCCTGTCCATAATTATGGTTAAGTAGGTCATGRTTTATCAGGAGTGAGACTTTCAATGTAGAAACTGAGGGCAATGATSAGATCCAGTAAACAACTGGGAGAAATGGTGTGGCTTTCATTGCTGCTTGGGGCAAGGAAGCAGTCACTGGCAATGGTCACCTTCCAATACTGTCTGTAATGTCAGAAAATTTCTGAAATACTGTCTCATACTAATTTGTTCATAATTTTCATGAATTTTGGAATGTGTTTTCCCTCATTTTAAAAAAAAAAAAGTTTACCTAATGAATTTACCAATTGCAGGTTCAGGAGAGTGAGTTATGTGCTCTGACCTTTCAAGTCTCTGTAATACAAAAAGGATTTTTGAGTATTCATACACATTACACTGCAGAGCTCCTTCTATAATTAGATTTATTTTTATTTTTCTGAAAAAAAAAAAGAAAAAGATGCTCATAAAAAGTGGCTTGTTTTTTTTCTTAAAGCATAAGAAAATACTCATTCATATTAYTCATGCCTCTGAACAGATTTTTCATTTTTGTTGTCTGTTCAGTTTGAAAAATTGAGACGACCTGGCATCATCTTATAAATGAGAGAGATTTATGAAGATTCTAATATTATTAACTGGTGGCCAGTCATTTACTTAGAACTAAGGAAGTAGTTAGTGAGGTGGGTCACTAATAGAGAGTTTGGATACTGATTCATTCTAGAAATTCAGATAGTGCTGAACTTCGTTGAACAGGCYATTAGCTGTAAGTACAGATGGAGATATGCTAAAGAAAAAAGAAGTTAATTAAAAGGTTGCTCTGCAGTCGGTGACTTTGACAGCACATGAAACTGATGAGCAGAATTCAGTCACATGATAGCATTTGCTGAAATATTCCTGGGCATGGTCTGCCTSCCATATTCGTTCACTTCCTCCTCCCAAAACTGCTCCTCAGGACTCCACTTCGTTGGCCTTTTCACTAACAGCTTTACCCATGAAACAAGAGCAGTATGGAAAGAACTATAAATAATTTACTTGGTATCCTGGCAGTGTTTTTATCCTTCCACTTCCCATTTTTCTAGACTAACTCAGTGGCAGGTCTTCTCTAACATCTGTTGAGATTTTCAGTTTGTTCCTCCTAGGAGAAGTCTGCGAAAAATGTCTTCAAGAAGTAAAGTTTTTATGAAAATCTGCTTTGGGGATGGTAATTAAATTAGTGGGAAACTTCAAATCTTCTTTCCCATCAGTGCTGAACTGTCAAGACCTTTAAAAAGCAACTTCAGATGGGGGCACATACAACCCCAGTCTAAGAGTGGTGGCTTCAAAGCCTTTATGTGACTGTGTCATGTAATGTGGGGTGTACATGGTGCCAGCCAGGGTGAACARGGGGCTGTTACCCAACTGAAAAAGCTTGATCCCAATTTCTAGGCATGGCCCACAGCAATCCCAGTGGTGGAAGCTGCTTCCCACCTTCCTGTGTCTGCWGACGCTGTGTGAGCAGAGCTTTGAGAGCTGCACATCAAAAGGACTTCAGTGCTTTTTCTGTCTGAACTGTTTTGTTTGCTGAAGTTGATAAATTGGCTAAGCTAACACACATCTGTTCGACTTCCTGCATATCTAATAATAGAGTGAAATCAAAATGGCATCGAATGGAATACATTAATTAAAATGAAAGTATTTTCTTCGGCGTTGAAAAATTGCACATAGCAAAGGCGTAACGCAGGCTCCTCTGTCTTTGCTTTGTGTGTTCTTAGACACAAGACACTCTTTGCTCCAGAGGGTATGGTTAACACAAACCACGATGGATGCAAAAGGATGGGATAAAGAAAGAGAGAAGCACTTYTGGGTTTCCTGGTCAATTATAGTAGTAGACTAAATTATAGTCTATTAATAGACTAAATAGTAATAGACTAAACTGACCTTTTTGTAAACATCGCAGTGAAGGAGAGTTTCAAAGAGGGAACTAAGGAAGTATTTCAGTTGCCTTGCAGAGTTTATGGAGAAATCTTTTGCAGCTTGAGAGGTGTAGGAGAAATTAAGAATATGGAAACACGAAGCAGTTTCCTTGAAAAAAGATCAACTTGTTTGGGACAAGATCCCACAGTCAGAGGTAGGACTTATATTGCTGCCTGCAGGTGCTAGGAATGAAGATGGAGTGAAGCAGACTGTGGGAAGCTCAAGAAGTGAGGATCTCTGGTGTGATGAGGGTGTGAGTGGCTGGCAGAGACATGGATGGAAGAGAGGGAAAGAATTTTGCAGTTGTTCACATAGGTAGAACAATGAGAAGAAGGACTTCTCTGAGCAGGCTGTTGCAATAAGTAATGATAGGATTCAAACTTGAGCATCTGTGTAGATATTTGTGGAGACGAGTAAGAGAGGCTGTTATTTGGATACACTGTGTAGAAATAAACTAGATGTGAAAACACAGAGATTACAAAACCAAATGATTCAGCAACCACCTTCCACTCCTTGCTGTTGCTGCAGACCAACTTTGCATCTGCCACCTCCACACAGCAACACAGACCTTGCTGCTTCCAGCAGAGTGGAAGTCCTTAGAAAAACTCAGGCTTTAGACTATTTCCAGCTGCTCTGAGCCAAAATGACRATGGGCATTGGCATCCAGAGGAGATGGTTTGTCTTTTCTGAGCTTTCCAGTGATCATCTTGCAGCCTCCCAGGAACTGGGCAGGCTGTGGCTTCACAAAGCACAGATGTTGAAATCCAAAAAGCCTTTAAAAATTGCCTCGTGTTCACGTGCAMGTTGTAACCATCAGAATAAAACAAAACCTAAACCAAAACGACACAAAAATCAGTGCCTGAACTCCTCTTCCCAGGAGGATTAGTCCAGAGTCCTGGGACAATGCACAAAGCTATGCAGAGGTCAGAAAATTCTCACTTCAGGTTCACAAGAATCACTCTGTAAAAAACCCATTCCGTGTAATATCTTATGAACAGAGTTGATAGCAGATCTCTAGTTTTTGAGTTACTGAACTAAAGAAAATTGCTTAAGATTTCCAGTCTTTCTCTCTAGTAATCTTGTAACTTTTAATTACAAGTTTTTACCAGATTTTTTAAACTTGTAGGAATACAAACTGAAAGAACTCTTATTTCTTCAGAAATGCATCTTTCTATGTATTTCTATCTATACAACATTCCCAGTGTTTAACCATTTCTGAATCCTCATAATAGTGATTGCATTATACATCTTAATGCTTCCTGCAAGAAACTGAGGGTTATTGGTTCTAGTAACTAAAACTAATAAAACCAGAAATCTGCAGGCTTGGGCAGTTACACAAAACTGTGTTTATTTTAAATATATGTGTTTGTGCATAATGCTTTCACTGGAAAAATAACTTGTCACAACCGTTTCAGTAACTATAATTTCAAGTGTTGTGTTTTTCAAAAACATTTAAATTTACGAACAATTTAGATGTTACTGTTTGCTATTGGAGAGTATTTCAAACATGTTTTACGTGTGTATGTTTTTATTGTGTATGTGAACACAAGTATTTTGTTGACTTTTTTTATTSCCCTCCAGTACAGAGACTGTTTAATTTTATGATATATTTTAAAAATACAATGTATTAACATGATACTGATCTTATTCCTCCTCCTTCCCCTAACTGAAAAGCCACATTCATGTATCTGTGTCCTGAAAATGAACTGTGGTTGCCATTTGGTCACGTCTCAGAGATGAGATCCCTGGCAAAGTGCTGTATCCGTGTAGGATATGTGCAGGCAGAGGGATTTGGATGTAGGCAGAGGGATTAGTGCAAAAGCCAATATATGTTAATGTTTACAAAGGTAGTGTGATGCAGATTAATGTTTACAAGGATAAATGCACTGAACTTCTTGAGACGATGAAAATGTGGTCGTGAAACTATCACAGATGGAAAACGTTAAAGCRATTGTTTAGAACTGTGCAATCATCTGATTTGGGAGAAATTGCTGGTTTGCTCTAAAACAACTGCTGTTTATAATTTTTTTAAAGAGAGTGTTGTGTACTTCGGAGASTTGGGAAATAGTTTAAACAAACTCTGATCGACCATGAACTGAACTCTTCTAAAGAACTAATTTCCCACAATTATCAGAGCTATAGGTAATGACTTTGAATTCTATAACCAAGAAAAAGACAGATATACCAGTTCTTTCTAGCAGCTCCTCTAGAAGAGACGCATCTTKTGAGTTCCTATCTGTTTCTCATTAAGTTTATGAACACTTAGAGCCATCAGAATGCGTATTTCTAAATCCAGTGTGATCCTTGAGTGTACAAGATATTTAAACAATGAAGATGGTGCCAATAAGGTGTAGCCAGGCAGATTTTCCCCTCACTTTTTAGTATGTTTGGATTAAATTGAAATGACTGGCAAAGGGTTTTAGCTTCCTATGCASTGCTTCTGTGATAAAAAGGCAATGTGATTCACTTAATTTGCGAGTTCTAAGCAACTGCCATGCATAAATTGGCATGTAGGTTAGAAATTRCAAACTTCAATAAATATTTGTGATTTAAAAGTTTGTATTTATTGATATTCTAGATATATCTGCTTTTTGACMTACATGTACCAAAGGAAACCAGGGGCCCTCAAGCAGCACCATTGTCTGACTTCTAATGTGGTTCATGAAATTTTTGACTTGGACTGCAAAATTCTCAAAAATACATGCTAATCCAAAATTACCATCCTAGAGGTTGCAAAACAAATGGATGTATTTTGAAATTACTTTTTTTTTTGAGGACTTTGCTTGAAAGTTTGCTTTACTTCTCTTTGCATTGAAGAGATGAATCTTCAGAGAGGGGTTTATGGTGAAGATACTCTTTCACCTTTTGAATGTTGTGACATTTGATTCTCTAGCGAAAAAATTCTGGTTTGKTTTTTTTTTCTGGTGGAGATTCAGGGGAATGTGAGGAAGGGGAAGGACTGCCAAATCTTGTAGGAATAATTTTCCATACGCAGAAGGTGTTAGGAGCACAAGAGCAGAAATTAAAAGTTAGATAATGTGGGACAAGTAGAGAGATCACGCAGATTTATTTCGTGCCGAGGACAACTCGCATATGGGACTGGTTTTAAATGTGATAAAAGTTAACAGCTGTAATTAGGCACAGGCACAGAGCAGCCATGGAAGCAACACCACAGGCATGTGCTGAGCCCAGCTCAGCCACACTCCAGCATCCACCAGGGAAACCTGTGCCAGGGTCAGACCTTCTGGAATGGTCCTCGGTGCCTCCGAACGTGTCCGCTCCCTGCTCCGGTGACATCATCCCAGCTTCTCACGTGAAGCGTAATTGATTCCATGTTTTAATTAATTTAGCCRGTAAATTGATTGCTGTAATCTGATTTATTTAGCTGATAAGCTACTGCCAATTGCCTCAGTTTTTCCTATTTCATGGAAATGTTTGCATTTGTAAATCTGGGCTTGACTCTCAGCTGTGTTTTTTTTCCTCCTCACGTATCAGTCTTGATGAGGACGTTGTCCTTCTTTTTGAAGGATCCTCTTGCTGCTTTCTGCCACGTTCACTTCTGTGCAGCTCAAATATTTTAATCAATAGTATTTAACTCTTTTACTCCTTCAGATTTTTTTTCTGGTTTTCTTCCAATTTTTTTGGAGCTGTAACTCCTTAAAGCATAACTCTGACTTTTGCACTGGCTTTCCATAGAAGAATGGTATCGTGGAGTGGTTTGAGTTGGAAGGGACCTTAAAGCCCATCCAGTTCCACCTCCTGCCATGGGCAGGGACACCTTCCACTATCCCAGGTTGCTCCAAGCCCTATCCAATGTGGCCTTGGACACTTCCAGGGATGGAGCAGCCACAGCTTCTCTGGGCAACCTGTGCCATGGCCTTATCACCCTCAGAGGAAGGAATTTCATCCTAATATCTCACTAAATCCAACTCTCCTTCAGCTTAAAGCCATTCCTCCTTATCCTGTCATCTCCACCATCATCATAATCTGTAATCTTTTCCATTTAAGATGCGTTACTATTCTCAACCTTTAATTCACAGATTTCATAGCATGTTTAATGTGTCTCTCTCAGCAGTAACTGAGCCACTTTTGATTATGTTCTTGAGATGCCAAGTACCTTGCTACAGTCTCTGCAAAGATATGTGTGCAGTGTTCATTCTCTGTTAGCTCAGTGACTTAAGAGTTGCTTTCATGTGCTGTTTCCAAGTGCTTGTTGGATTTTGACCACGATTTTCCCTTCTGTCTCTGAAGAGAAATGAGTAACTCGAAGTGTGGAACATTCCTGTGTTGTCCTAAATAACTTGGATACTTCGAGGAACAGAAGAGCTCAGCTAACAGAGGTTCTGGGAAGTGTGGAGGAGATACATCTGATGCAGCAGAAAGCTTGGTCAGGCTCCCCACTGCTGACTTGGAGCAAATAAACCTCCCCCAGAATCAGTCGGGTTTTAGAAATGCCTGCAGAGTCCACAAAAATGAGCCAGGTCATGAAAGAGCCTGTAGAGCTTTGACTTAGCTAGTTCTGATCTGCAAAACTGCGTTGTGCAGATAATCAAAAAGTGTACTTAAAACGGGGGAAAAAAACCAAAAAAACAACAAAGTGCCCTGGGTATGCAGTTAATATTCTTTATTGGCAGTTCACATTCTCATTTCTCCTATCTGAAGTCATCAAGAATAGTGTTAGGGATACAACTTCAAAAGAAGTGACTAGTTCATTTTGTCCTCTGGAAGAACATCTAAAAGTAAAAAAAGATGTCTTTGTCAGCTTGCCATCAGCTAGATTAAATTACTTTTTTGGGTTTTTTTTGTCTTAGTGTCTTGACTTTGGAGGCACTGGATACTGTTTTCAGATGGGAAGTTGTTCAGTCTCATTTAAATAATATTTTCCCAGGTACTACTAGGTTTTTTTTTATACTGCATTCCTAAAAAGCAAGTCCTTGGAGAAATATCAGTATCAGTCCTCTACAGGACGAGAGGAGATGGCCTCCAGTTGAGCCAAGGCAGGTTTAGGTTGGATATTAGGAGAAGTTTCTTCATGTAAAGGGTTGTCCATCACTGGTGGAGGCTGCCCAGGGCCGTGGTGGAGTCCCCATCCCTGGAGGGATTTAAAAGCTGTGCAGGTGTGGCACTTGGGACATGGGTTAGTGGGGGCCTTGGCAGTGCTGGGGAGATGGATGGACTCGATGGTCTTAGAGGGCTTTTCCAACCTGAACTATTCTATCATGTAAATCTTGCCCTTAAGTAGCTGTTTTTCAGTCACCTTTTTCAGGATAATAAATTGAGGTAGGTTAGAATAACTGTATTATATGAGAGCTCCTCAGATAAACTGGGAATTTCGTACATATTGTTTTCTGTGCCTCTCTTTCAAACGTATCCAGTTGGATTTGAGCGCCGGGCAGCGCGGTCAGGGATTGTTCCCAGGTAAGGCAGAAGCCTTTGCCGTGTGCCGTGAATTACAGCCGAGAGGCAGAGCTGCTGTGAGTTGCTGCATTCCCAGGAAATGTTTTCCACTGCCCCCGTTCGTGTTTACTACAGGAATCCCGGGAGTCACAGCACAATGAGTTATTGTTTCCGTGGCGCAGCGGGGCGAGCGCGTTCCGTCGGGCCATGCGGCTGCTGCTCCTCGGCACGGAACTGCAAATCATAAAGCAGTTGGAGGAGTTCAGGCACAAAGCCCAAAAGTTTGGCTTGGAAGATGCCTTTAGCGTTTGCCCTCGTTGCAGCTTCCCGGGTTTGCCCATTTTAAGAATCCCTATATCCCTAATTCCCCTGTTTTCAGGATTATCGATAATGTTTTGGTAAAGGTGCGTTTTTCCGCGTGCAAACATTCTCTTTTGGAACAGTGCTTTCAAAAGTTCCTTTTATTTTGCTAGAGTAACTGCAAAGATTTGGCTGATTGAGAATATCCTGAGCGTTTTACTGTACTTCCTTTGTGACTTGTGCTTTCTGGTTTTAATTAAGAATTCTTTTCATTGAATTTTTCTGTGTTGTTGTTTATGCTTCATTTTAACTGTACTCTTATTTTGGTTTGAGTTAGTATTTTAATACCCCAAGGCATAGGGGTCTTTAATATTCCTTGATGTATGAGCCTAGTATGAAAGAAGCAATATGAGAAAAGCACATTTCAACTCACTGTTTTATATAAATATGACTATTAATGGGTATTGCTTACTGTCTCCTTTGTTTCTGAGGATGACATCCTATACTCTGCTGGTGAACAAAAGAAATCATGCTTTAAATTGAGTAAGATATGAGCTTAAATTCAAAGGTCAGATAGATTTGGCTTCTGGCTGCAGTGGAATAATTTTCAATTTCCAGTAATTAATATCTCCTATATTTCAGTCATAAAATTTGAAAAGTTAATGTGTTTCTTCCTTTTGCAGTTTCTTTGTTTTAAAATCATTGATCATTAACTGTGACAAGGTCATGTAAACCAGATGTAGCTTTTCTTCTAAAAAAATTCAACAAGGCTGTAGTGTTTCTCAAATAAATTAACATCACCACAGTGTAACCAGCAAGGGATGGTGCTTCTTTTCATCATTTTTACACCTAGTTTGAAAGCTTGGATATCATGAAACTTTTAATCTCCCTGTAGATTGAATTTTAAACTTTTTTTTTTTCTTTGATTATAAAAATGGGAACATTCTGTTCATCTTTAAAAACTATGCAAGTGCTAAGTGCTTCAAAATTGAAAATTAAAAACCACAAGCAACTTGAAACAAAACCAAAAACCCAGCACATCTATGGGTTGGAAATACAGCAGTCGTCGAGTGTTTATCTTCGTTTCAGAGTTTAGCAGGAGTACCACGTTTCCTTTTTTGAATTAGAAATGCCAGTCCTCAGTAAGGCTTCATAGTAAGGCTTCATACTAATTCTGAATCCATTCTGTACAGAAAATGTAAGAAATATTTTCCTGTGACTGATGTGGGTTGTTTTGGAAATTGGCAGTTGTCCTTTCTCCTATTTAGAAAATAGGAAAGTCAATAAATGTGTCACTTATTTTTAATTAGTTCTTCACTTGTTTTCCTGTAAATGGAAAAGAACACTTGAAAAAAAAATGTTAGCTTGCTTCCATCTCTAGATTATTATTATTATTTGTGAGGAATGTATCCAAGGGGAGGAGGGAAGAGGTGCCATGGCTTTAGAGTGGGGAGGTACAGGACGCTGCAGCTCAAGGTGCCCTTCCACATCACTGTTGATCAAAACCAGCTTGGCCTAGCTCAGCCACCACCAAAAAGCTGATTTAGTAATAGTTTGCTACAGCAACCTTTGAGCCATCCCCTTTTTCTCAGCACAGTGTTGGCTCCCAGGCTCTTGCAGAGCTCGCTCTCTGCTCTCCAGGTCTCACTTGTCCAGCTTTGCACGTGCTTACCCAGCTTTCTGACCAGATGGAGCTGTTTTTCACTCCAGCTTATATTAGGTAGTAATAATAAAGGTTAATGCACGTGAAGAATAAAAATATTTGGATATGGGCTTCCCAAAATAGCGCTAGAGAAATGCTAATCCATTCCTGAGCTGGAAGAAAAAAATCCTGACCACGAAATTTTGAATTTCTCTAAAAAAGCTCCCTGCTGCCCAGCTTGCTATTGCTGTGAAAAAAAAGGTAAAATCACTCCTCCTTATTTCGTGTTGATATTTCAGCAGGAATGCATATCAGCATTTGAAAACGATGTTTTGGTTTGGGGAGGGAGCTTGTAATTTTAGGGGGAAGTTGATTTGGGTTGTGCAAAGAAATAAGGGCTGGATTGTCCAGGAGTGTGTGTTGGGCTTCCTGCTCCTCACGTTCCTCCTCGTCCCTGGAGTGTAAAAGCCTTTTTTTGGGTGAGTGCAGGCTGAGGCTGCCTTTGAGCACTGCTGGTGCTTTTGGGGGAGGTGGGTGTGTGAGCTGGGTCAGGAACTCAGACCAGTGTCTGCCAGGACACCCCATGGCATGGGGAGACTTTGGATCACTGCTCCTTCTTGCTTTGTTTTCTGCTGGTCCTTAGCAACGTATCTGATATGCTTTGTGTTTTCAGAAAGGAAATCCTCCATGTGTGAATTCCATTTAGCAGTGGTACAGGGCTGGGAACAGAACATTTTAACACCTCTGTGCAGTCTTTATGGGGTCACGGTGGCAAGGTTGAATTATATGTGAAATCTCTCTTATATTGAAATTTCAACAGACAACTACAATATAAATAGGAGTGTAGGGGAGGAAGGAAAGAAGTGACAGGTAATTTATTCAACAAGAATTCACCTGTATTTTTAGCTCTGAGACTTACAGGATAACATTTCTGTTTTCAGTTGGCAGCTGCAGTTGCCCAGTTTCCTACAATGACAGGTACTTTCAATCTAGAGAAGTGATTGCTCTGCATTTTGTGTGTCTACTGTCCAGACTCTATTGACAGATGTAACTGAATTAAGGGGTGAAACCTATGTTTTTATGTCAAATGACAGTGTCTCTTTTGCAGACTACAATAGATCAACAGCTCAGGAGGTGAAAAATGAGAAAGTGTGAGGAGGAAAAAATAAGCTCTTTTAAAAAACTTTTTAGTGGGAAGAGTACTGCATTCAGTAATTACAGTAACAACTAAAGCTGCCCTAACATACTGTTCCACTGTCTGATCAGTCAGGGTCTTTCCAGGAATGGAAGTCACTAACTAAAATTTCTTCACTAAAACTTGCAAGTAATACTTATTGATAGGGATGGCTTTTTCTTTTTTTTAACAAGGAGCTTTATTTAATAAAGCATTTGGTCTCATTTTGAATTGTGATTGTTTCTGTATCCCAGCATCAGCCACACAGGGAAAGCCTGTTAAAATTCAGCTGACATCATCGTAAAGCAAATTTTATCATGTGCCACTCAACAGGAGCAGATATTTAATTTTTCTTATTGAGAGAGTAATTTCTTTGTTAAAGTGTGCCAGAGCCCAATCTGCTTTTATTTTCCCTTAAATTATCTTAAGTTTATTCTGCTTATGTTTAAATTGTGTTTAAAGGGAATAGTTTCCTGAATTTGCCTCCAGACCAGCAGCGACTGAAAGGTGGCTGAGTTTTGACTTTCAGATTTGCTATGATGGCGACACAAGTTCCTATTTGCCTTCTCTAAAAGCTTGACTATGTACCTGAGATTATTTTACTTATACTTAACATCTCAGTTAAAAGGATTCTTTTTCAGATGGAGTTTAAATTACATCTATTTAAGTACTTTCACAGAAGGTTATTTTTGCTATTAAAACTTCTATTTTGAGGGGAGTTGGTGGAAGAACAGGTGATCGTTGTAGAAATGTGGAATGTTGTTTTTCATTGCGAGGAGGTGACGAGTCAGAGTGGAGTAAGGGCACAAATGCTGAGCAGCAAGAGCAGAGTTCAGCTGAGCCAGGAAGGCTGCAGGGAAACTAAAGGTACAGTAGCTTTAGCCACTCAAAGAAATCAAATCTGGGGCCAGGAGCACTGCAGGCCAAAAGATGAACTCACCCAGAGTATCAKGGGGTATTTGAAATCAATGAGTATCAAACAGTGAGTAGTGAAAGGCTCTAAAGTGCTTTTGGCACGGAGCTGTGAGGGCTCAGCTTGGCCAAAGTCCATCTCAAGGCACAAACTTAGAGTCAGCCTAGAGGTGCAGTCAATATAAACTTTCCAATTTCAGAAGTTAAAATAACTTTACACTTGTGTCACCTCCAGAAGCTAAACTTGCAAATTTTTCCTTGGTGAACTCTGAGGAAAGAGGAGGAGGTAATAGAAGAGGCAGAAGGGCTGGTAGTAAAACCAACCTATTGGGATATCAGGGAGGTGTTGGCCACACATCAAAAACCTGATGGATTTCAAAGAGGGAGAGAAAGCCATAAAGTGTTTTTGACTTGGTGTTTATCTAAAGCAATTGCCAACAATAATTAGTGGAGAGCACAATCTCAGCAAGTACTACTCAGATTTTCTTCCTTCAAACCATTATTTTCCTAGTTAAATCTTGAGAAACACATTGTGCTTTCATGTCAGGAATCAAAACACAGATAAAAGTAATGAAGTCATTCTAAACTTGGTAGAGGAACCTTCGTTAAGTTTCACATACTAAATTCAGGCAATCAGCAGAAAAAAGTTCATAAGCCATTTCTGTGGATGAATAGGGGCAAGTTCTTCAGGATGTCTTGCACAGAAAAGTGTTTCATGGCCTCCTTTGTCTTAAAGCATAAAAAAGGCCCTAAAGGAAGTCTTTGCATAGGTTATGTTCCCAAATACTGACATCCCAGTAAACATCTCTATTATTACTGGAATTTATATGGTTCTACTCTCAAACTCATGTGTCATATTCTGTGTTTAAGTTGACTCTTCCATTGGTGACTTTTTGAAACTGAAGTTCAGGAAAGTCCAAGATTTCCTTTACCAGTATTTCATAGTAATTTTATTAATTTATCCTGCAATGTGTGGCATGTTCTCTGAGTTTCTTTTAAAGAGTTTTCTGGCACTGTAGAGCCAATTTTTCTGACACACAGCAGCTATATAACATTATTATTCAGCAGCAGGAGCATCAAATGGATTCATAAACATAAGGAAGTTTTAACTTGTTCAACAGTACTCTTATGTACGTGATTCTGGATAAATGAAGTCACAAGGGGTCTGTATGTGAAGGTAATAAGATTCAGCTATGGTGTGTGTATCTTTGAAGAGTAGTTCCTTTGAAGAGCAATTGCATTGTACCCACCCAGGGAGTGCTTGCACTGCTCACTCTGTTGGTCTACAGAGCTCAGGGATTGGACTTGAAGTAAGGACATGTCTGCTAAAGAAATCCAGAAACCACTATAAATGAGGGGAAAAAGATTGGGGCTGGAGGGCCAGGGAGTTTCACCTGGGAATGCTTACCTAAGGAAGCAGACTGCAGGCTTCCTGCTCCTTGTCCTTGTCCTGGGACAAGGTTTTAGCACACTTGTCCCAGTTGGTGCTGGTGGGTTTTGCAAGGGGTGCAGTAATGGCAAACCTCTCCTGATCAGTTCTGTTGGTGAGTCTTTCCCAGATGGAGTTTCTACTTCTGGCCTCAGCAGCATTAAATGAATGTGAATTTTTCAATACAGCCATGAAGGTGTTTTTAGAAGTGCCATCTATCAGCATTAGAAATGTGTGATGCATGATTTATCTTCTCGCACATTGCAAACACAGTTCCTTTGCAGGCTGGGTTTTGTTTTCAGCCATGATTCAAGAAGACTGCTCCCTCCCTCAGCTCTGCTTTCATCTGCAGATGAGTTTTCTTACTCCATGCAGTTTTCATTATGCATATTGAAGTTGGTGGCATAAATTAAGGTGATGTGGACTCTATAAATAACTGACTTTTGTGTTCTCTGCTTGCCTTTGCAGTCGATGAAGGTCGCCTGAAGGAGCTGGGCAGGGTGAGAGTCCTCCACAAGAGAACCGTGATGCCTTACAGTGTGTACAAGAAGAGGAGGAAGGGGCCGAGTGACGAAGCCAGCGTTCAGCAATATGCAAGTCTGGTGGGACAGACCTGTTCAGAGAGAATGCTGCTGTTCAGGAGCTGAGAACCCGTGAAATGGCATTTCTTTACATTGCACTGCCACTGGGTGATCTGTACCATAGTCGTGTGTCGGTGTGCCCACTCGAGTAGTCTGAAACACAGGTATATAAATAACCAGGCTTATGTGAATACATGGTACTGTGTGTAAAGGCCAACTCCAATAAATCTTACAGTACAGCAAGGCTTTAGCAATATAAGTTTAGAAAAACACGCTTGCAATATATTTTAATTAAGTAGTTCTAGCCTTTCTATGCATTATGAACAATTCTAAGTATCTAAGCAAAATGAAAAACAGGTGTCTTTTTATTTTGTAGAGACAAAGGTTGACTAAATCTAGATGAACAAGAATTAAATTACAGATGTTTTCAAATAGCACCTTGGATATCTGTGGTTAAAAATTGCCGTGAAATTCATGCTCGCATTCGTGTGCTCCTAAAATCTTGCAAGAGAATTGAAATGTGCTATTCCTTTCTGGCATGATTTAATTTTATTTCAGCAATATGTTTAAAAAACAGGAAGAAATTATTCTCACTTCACATTCTTCATTTGTTTAAAGCGGTAGGTTGGTGTCTGAGGTCCTAGTGAGTGTAGGAGTTCGTGGTAGGTGCTCAGTGGCAGGGGATGCAGTGCTTTGGAAAACTTTCCCCTTCAGAGAAGAAGCAGAACAGTTGCACTATAAATATACCAAAGATATGCAGCCAAGTGGCACAGTGGTTTTTGGTATAAGCCTTATCCTTTGTCTGAAAAGAGTGGGTATTTTAATGCACATCACTAACGTGAAATAGAGCTTGGAAGGTTTATCCTGTAGCTCTCAGTGCACATTTCAGAACTATGCTAACAAAAAAAGAAAGACATGAGGTACCACTGCTGGGTTTTGGTGCAGGGTTTTTTTTCCCTGCAGAATTGTACAGGAAGACTGAAATATCATACTCCTGCTTTTTTACTGACTGTTTTGTTTATGGTGCAGCAGCTCAAGGGTTAACATCTTTAATAACATTTTAGTAAATACTTCTGTTGGAAACACAGGAAGTCGTGATCCTTTATGAAAGCACTTTATTATCTCATATATGAACGTTGTCTGTGTCCCTATCAGGTCATACAAGTTGTAGGAATTTGGGGAAATAACACTGTTGTATAATTCAGTGATGTATTACAACATCGTAACATGACCAATGCATTTGTGTTTCTTATCTTCTTGGATAACAGGGGCTGGTATTTACCTTGAATCAGCTTGAAGTTTCCTGTTAGGCTTTGAACAAAGATTCTTATTCAAGGATATGTGGGTGGTTTTCCCCCAGAAAGGAAACAAATTCAGTTTTACCCTCTGAGGGTTACATCTCCTATCATTCATGGGCTTGATTTGATTTTAAACACTTGGCTAACATTATTAATCATTAATTTTTATGTGGAGCAAACGTAAGAACTTGGTGAATCAGGTGCAATGCAGATTTAACTTTGTTTTTCCGTATCTGTTTGATCACTGTAATGTTATTGATGTAGAGTACAGCTTCAATAATAACTTCAAAAAATCATTTTATGTTTTATTAATTGGGCTGTATTGTATTGATCTACTCCCAGTCTGTAACAGAAATGGTCATTCCTGTCAGCCTCATATCTGGTGTGTGTTTATCTGTTGCCTCTTTAGACTGTACCATGTAGTTTATCCATGTCTTACCTCAGCCTCCTGCCATGGGAGAACCACTAAATACCACTCATGGAGATTATCATGAAGAGTTCCTTTCTGTGGAGAAAATACTTTTACCACTCTGACTTGTCAAATGGTGTGACATTTTCTGCCTACACAACGTGCTGGAAAGTGGTGATGCCCATATGGCTTCCAAAATAAATGAGAAAGCCTTTTTATGTGATACAAAATCAGCTAACAGGCACAGAGGAATTTGCTATGAATTGCAAAATCTTAAAGGTTATCAAAACCATTTAATGATGGCCTGGCTGAGCTAGCTCCTGGAAAAGTTAAAGTTTCTGTTAAATTTCAAGGGAGCAGACTTAATGTCCCCACTGAGAGTTCTTGGAGAGCTCCATCTCTTTGTGCCCCTATTCGTTACTGATATGCCTTGGATTAGACTTTTATCTGATGCTCTGTTTCTCTTGGGGAGCTTTTAAGGACTGCAGTTAAAGAAAAAAGTGAGATAAGTATGAAACTGAAAATGGAGCACAGCTTGAAGTTGTCCTTAGTGTGACCACTTGAGGTAAATGACCATTTCCTGTGAGTCTGAACTGGTGCTTTCACTCTGAGCTCCACTGGAACCGCAGCACCACGGCCAACTGGGCTTCTGGCTCTTACTCAACTCACATACATATTTATATTAAAAAAAAAAAGGCAACACTGAGATTAACTCAAAAACTCAGTTCATCTGGTGTAGTTTGCTGAGATCTGACTCACTGTAGGGTTATTTTAGAAGGAAACTGGTGCAGTATTTGTCAGGACGGATACCTCTGTCCCCTGTTTTAGAAGGGGGACAGAGGCTGAGGATGAAGTTCTGTAAATTTTGCCAGTGACTGCAGTGGAGCTGAAAATTCACCACTATTACAGTTTTATTTAATATATTGTCATTGACAATTATTGAATTTAGAGATATTTAATTTAGCACAAACTATTTTATAAGCAGTTTTTTAGTGTAGCTGGTTTGTGAGAGTCAATCCCCAATGTAAAGTTGCCTTGTTCTATCATCTGTTGATAAATGAGCATAAAATGGTGGTAAGAAAATGCAGAGTTGTGACCAGTGCTAAAAAATACAATTTTTTGCTTTAATTGGAAAGAAGTGGGAAGCTTACTCATTTCCAGCATCAACATGTCAGTAAATGCAAAAGAACCCGCATGTGGAGTTTGTAATTGCTTTTCAGCAGGCCTGTTTGACTTGCAAGTGTAGAAAATAAAGTTATTTCCAGTCTCTGTGAATTATTATGAGAAATAATAGCTCTGAGTGTGACTTCTGTATGGGTTTGTAGAAAATTCATTATCCTGGAGGTTGACCAAGTGGCCAGTGAACAGCAAAATCAAAGAGTCCATCAAAGGGCGGCAGTGATTAGAAGGAAAATCTTCAAAATCAATGTTCAAAATCATGTTCCAAACACACAACCTACTTTGGAACTAAAGTTTAGTTCTAGCCAGACAGATTAATGAAGAGATTGCTTGAAATATCATTTACACTGCTTTTCTGAATAAAATAAAGAGGCTTTTCACAAATGAAGACCTGATAGGACTAGCTTTATTTACTTGAGTTCACCGATACCATTTCTACTTGGTTGAACAAAAACCTGGCTCTGAATTAAGGAGCCAAACCAGCAACACAGAAATTTGCATTATGTTCATAAAGATAATCAAACACTAGTTCATTTTCTGACTGGATGAGGCAGAATTCCAGCAAATTCTGGATTCCAGAATGACTTTTCTCAAAGCCCAGCACCTCCATGGCTTGAAATGTTGGTGAGACTTTTTCTGTTCCATTGCTCCTGAGGAGTCTAATCCATCAATCTCTTTAAAGTTCTGTGAATATCTTTGCCAGGTGATCACTCCGAAGCTCCAGCCTGCCTCAGCCATGTATTCCTGAATTCCTTCTCGTCCTGGTTGTCCCAGATAATCCTCCAGACATGTGTCCTGTGCTCTCTTGATCAGACTTTCCATCTCCACTCAAGTCTTAATGGTTCTTTTTGCTCCTCTGTCCCAGCCCTGCTGCAGGAAGAGTCTGCATTTGGAAGGGAGTAGGGAATTTTTAAGGCAGAAATCATCACTTTTCAGGAAATCCTCAGCGTTTCCCAAGGCATTGTAGCCACATCTTGTACCCAATGTATTTGTAAAACTGCACCTTCAGTCCCACTTACTGAGTATAAAACAGCTGCATTACTTTTCCACTTGCCAGATGATTTGGGTTTTTGAAGTTAGTTTAGTTAAATGCATTGTAGGAGCAGATGTACAATGTTAGCTCATCCTAAATGTAGTGTTCAGGTGCTAGTTGTGGTTAGTGGGTTCCTAAATAAAACAGTGTTCTGTGAATTAATCTCCTATATGCATTTTATAGCACATTTAAAGCTCATCTTGTGAGAGTTTTTTTTCCTAATAGTATTAAAATAAGAATAGAAATGAATTAAATTAGCATATAAACCTAAGCACAGCATATATTAATACTATCCATATTAATACAAAACAGTCTTAAATGTCTGAAAATGGCTTTACTGATCGTCTCAGACAAGTAGCAGCTCAGAAACTTTTCTGGCTGTATTCTTCATGGTTATGTTTTACTGTTTTGATGTTTATTCATTTCCTTATTATAACTATTCCCATCAGATTTTTGTGCTTCCCATCAGTTATTTCCACTTCAGTTTTGACACATAATACATGTGTCTGCCAAAAGTCCTGCTGAGAGATTGCTATCAGGACAAAAGAAAGTGTTGGAAAGTCTGTTAAGTAGTGAGAAGAGAGCAGAGTCCACAGGGACAGTCAGTCTGCAACCTTTGTGCTGCAGAAAAAGCAGGATTTATTTATAATTTAGTCTGCTGCAGGCTTAAATAAATGTGTCAGATTTCATTCATTTCCCTTTGTCTGTGACATCTGATTGTCATTGTCCAGGAAGAATCAATGGGGCATTGTGGAATAGAAAAATAAATTAAGGGCAGTGCACTGCATTTATGGCAAAAAGCTGCAGTTAAGGAATGAATTGTGCTGGAATTCTCACTCGATGTCTGCACAGGAGCAGGAAGGCTTAGGCTGGATGGGATTTTCAAAAAGTGTTTGCTGCTTCTCCCCTGTCTGCTCCTCTCCAGGCTGGAGTGGAGCAAAGACACGTCCTCCACCCCTCAGAGGATCCCTCACTGTGTGCATTCATCTCTAACAAAGCTCCTTGGACTGATTTTGAGCAGGGAATATTGAGAGTTTTTCATAGCCACTGTCTCATTTTCATCCTTTTGGTTGCAAGTGACCCTGGTTTGGTTGGTCCTGCCTGGGAAGGGCCATCACTGAGGTTCCCTTTGGAGCAGCACCAGACCTTTTTGGAGACTGTTGCCACATCAACCTGCTGTGTTTTTTCTAAATGAAACAATTACTTGTCCAAAAGTAGTGCTTTTAAGATATTTTATTGAGCTTTCTTAACTATTGTCCCACTCATCCCCGTTTTTAGTGTGGTGCCCTAGTGCCAGCTGCTTCAGTAATCAAGGCAATAATTTGGTAAATTTGCATTGGTAAATAAATGTAACTTCTTCAAAATTATAATTGCCACTCTCCTAACTGGGTTTTCTGTTTAACACAGATCCTTATTTGCTGTTTATCTACCACACTTCAGTAAAATATGGTGGAGAACCAACCCTTACTGTCCCAGCAAACATAATTTTTCTCTCTTTTACTGCTCTGAACCTGCAACCACCAGATGGCATTTCCAGCCTGCGCAGGTCATTGTAGCACTGTTGTCTGAGTATCCAAATTTTCTGAGTCTCTTTTATTAACATCTGATTCTGAGTTTAATTTTTTACTCTGCTTTTAATTGTGGTCTAGCAGAAAAAACTTGTCAGGTGGAGTTGAAAAAGTTCTGTGGTGTGTTAGTTGAATGAAACACAAATTTGTTAAAAATCAGGATTAAAAGCTGTTTCAGGACAAATAATGTAGATTTTATAACAGTAAATTCATTAGATAGGCTATACTACCAGTATATTACTGAAATCGAGTTCCATAGAACAATTAAGGAGGGGTGACCTGGCACATTTAGCTGTCCCAAAATGCTTTTGGTGCTTCTCCTTTCCATATTCCAACCAGTGTGCAGTTGGACCATTAATAATGTCTAATGTGCATTAATTTTCTGCTTTTCCCTTACCCTTCTTTCTTTCTTAACTTTTATTTAGATACCAGGACTTCTTTCTCACCTATGCAAGGAATAAAATGATATTAAAATAAGGTTTCTAATAGTGAACTAAGAGGTCAAGAGGCTGCAACACTTCATTGCCAAGGGCACTGCAACACATTTGTTTTGCGAATATTTTAGCCTCTGTTGCTCAAGATGAAAGCAAAGACCAATCAGCTGAAAAAGCAAGGTTCCCAATTTCAAATTAATTATTATTTTTCGTACAAATAGCAGTGCTGAGATACCTGGAAGAGGCTTGGCTGCAACAGCTGCTGCATGTGTCCTTAAACTGAGATTATCCTCATCCCTGAAATTGTTGCAGTCCATAAAATCCCAGATGTCCTGAACATTCTCCTTACTAAACAGGCTGTGATAAAGGGAGTGAGTAAGTGCTTTTCCTGGGCAGGGACACCTGTCACTGGACCAGGCTGCTGAAAGCCCAATCCAGACTGGCCTTGGATCCTTCTGTGTCGTTACTGACACCCTTCACCTCAGGTCAGTCCAGGTGATCCTCCCAAACTTGTGTTCACAGACTTGTTTAACAGCATGGAGATGTTCTAGGAATCCAGTACAGTGTGATGAAATTGGAGCTTCTGGGTCTTCTTTTGGTCAGCTTTTAATATATTAAATCTATATTTTTCTTTTATTGTCTTGCAAAATAAAAACAGTATTTACACAATGGGAAGAAGCAGAACAGTTAAATAAAAAGATGAGACTTGCTAAAATTAAAAGTGGACATTCCTGAAAAGACAGAACTCTCCTAACAAAAACCTCACTCCATCCAAAGGAGTGAAGTCAAAATACACCTCCCATTTGCAGACAGGAATGCCCTTTTTATTCCTGAAGATTCTGATGCTTTTTACCAGCTGCTTTTCCACCATTTCCTTTGTGTTTCTTTTCTGTTGTTGTTGCGTCCTCGGTTTTTCTTCTGCACATACGAGCATCTTTCAGTTCTTTAGACTTCTTAGAAATGGAGACATTTATCTGTAGCAGCAGATCACAAGCACATTTAGCCCGGTGCTGTGTGCTGTTCATCATTCCCTTGCAGAGTGACCTGGGAGAGCAGGAACACGCTGACATTTTCAGGGGATAATCTATTGATCCGTGGGACAAAACAAAGGCAATCAGCGGCGAGGCTGTAATTGTTTCATGAAGTCCTCTGAACAGCTCACTGTACATTGATCCAAAGTGCCTCGGAGCTGCAGCTTCACAATGTCATGACTCCCCCCGTGGGCACCTTATTTTTTAATTTGCTGGTTTTTGGGAGTGCTTTGAAGTCTCTCGACACCATCCCGACACTGAACCGCTCTCCCTGAGCGTGACCCTGTGCCCGGTGAGAGATTCAAATCCAGGCAGCTGAGTGGGAATGGTTTCCTCCCCTTCTGCAGTTGTTGAGGCCTTTAGAAGTGACTCCACTTTCCTTAAAAGTGAGGTCAGGGAAGTCAAACAGACCCGTATCTGGCCTTCACCAAGCCCAAGTGCTCTTCTGAGTGGGCTCCACTGAGCACATTCATTTTTTCTTACTCTGCATCGAGCAGAAATGATATGGTGGCTTTAAAAGCCAGCAGTCTGACCTCATTAGAAGCCCTGCACTCACTAGTGATGTGTAGAAATAGCTGGATATTTAATAGAAAGTTTGATTCTGACATTAATAGTTGGATATTTAATAAGAAGTTTGACATAAGAAGAAAGCAGTTTCTCAGTTACTCTTCCAGCCAGCATCTGGGATTCTTCTCAAACCCTCTCTATACCATTGTTCATTATTGTATTTTATAGTAAGTAAAATCAGGTTTTACAATCTCCTGAGCCTTCTGGTGGTACTAAAAATACAGCTAATAATTGTCTATGCATCTTGTTTTTACTGGAAATAAAAATCCTCTGGATCGAGCCATAACCACGTACTACAGCCAAACTGTAAACACTTGTCCTTCACAAAAAGGTTGGAGTTAGAGTGTGGTTTTACCCCTTTCTGAGAGTTTTCACCTGTGGCCTTGTCCCTTTTCCTGCTGCACACCTGCACTGGTCCCTTTGGGGTGTCAGGCCCATCGAGATCTCACGCTTGGCACTCTGCTCAACAATTCTATAGAAATGTGTGTGGAGAGATGGTATCTGGCCATTGCATGCATTATCTGAGATTTCACAATGTTCTCACTGAGCTAATCCTCCTGCTTTTGAAGGACTGTAGTAGTGAGGAAGGCCATAAATTACCTGCAGTATTGTTTTTGTTGTTAACTTGGCTTTTTATGTGCCAACTCTTTGCTTAGCTGCCTGCAGTTCTGTGTAAGTCTCCTGGTTTGGGTGCCGAGGTTTTTCACAGAAAGTGGGGTTGTATTTGAAACAGAAAATGGTAAAATGGCCAGAGCTGTTACAGTTGGTACAAACCTTCACCAAGCTTCTGATGGTTCTGATGTTTATAGCTCGGAATATTTGACACACATGTTCCAACTTCGCATTCACAACATTTGTTAAACCAACAAGTCTGTAGCAGACACGAGAGCTACCATCAGGAAACTTGTTTGACAGTTTAAACAGGCAGCATCTGTGTTTCCTACATTTCATAGTACACAAAAAGAACGAGGATTGCCCATAGCTCGATTAATTCAAGATGTTGTCGCATGGTGGAACTCTGTTTTGGAGATGTTAAAAAAAAAAAAATCATCTAATTGAAAAAAGGGATTTTGCCCTTGCATTTGGCTGAGTTTCATCAATATCACCTCCTCAGCGGAATAATACTGAGAGCAGTTGGCTTGGATTTGGAGAATTAAGATAAATTGACGGTCATCAGGGCTGTCCTCCTGTGCTTCCAGCTACATCTCTGTTGAAGCTGAATTTGGAATTTTGAAACTTCAAAGCAATGTAAGAGATTTGAATTGGAGAGCCACTTAAACTTCTTTTAAAACAGCACTGAAATCGTCACCRTGATCAACAAAAGGAGCAGTTGCCTTGCAGGGCTTGGGCTCAGCAGAACACATAAACAGATGCTTAAGGCTAAGCCCACGAGGAATGTTTTGATGAGGTGGACTCCACGAGAGCCAGGACACCACAGTGTGGTCCAGCCTTGCAACAGAGGACGTAAAACGTTACAACATTTCGGTTATAATTAAAAGCACCGTGTTTTGGCATCTGCTTCCAGGTTTTCGTTGCTATAAAGCAGTAATGTAAAATAAAACCAATATGAAATTTGCTCGTCTGTGACAAAAGTTCCTTCGACTCTCCTAAAAACTGGCTGGCTGGGAGAAGTGGGAGCATTTTCCCAGAAGCTGTAATCGCGGCTCGAGTTGCGATAGCGGTGTTGAATGATATCTGAGCCCATGATTTCATCTGCTGGCTTCGGGGAGGCTCTTTGCAGGGTAGGAGATGATTCCCTGTGTTCTGTCTGAGCCTCTGCCTCTTGSCTCCGGTGACAGGAGGCACTTCTGTCTGCAGGAGCAGGTTTCACACAGGCTGAGCTGTGCCGTGGCGTGTGCTGGTACAAGGACTGCTGAACTGGCCCACGAATAGACCAGTTTAGTGTCAGTGGCTTTGTTGGATGTCTGCTCAGAGATCCTTCCCCACTCATCTTTCTGGCTTTTTTTTTCAGTGAAAATCGTGCACACTTATTTAAGAATTTATAGGCTGACCTGGATATTATCTCTGAGGAGGACTCCTTGGGTCAGTCAAAATGAATGAAAACCAAATGTGACTGTTTTTCGTGTTTACTCTTCCTATAAACACAGCACACATGCAGTGTGCAGCTGCTGGCCTGAAAGGGTTTCTTCCCCTGGTATCTGGGGGAATCTGTGCTTTAAGAGCCTATTCTATTGATAGTGCTGTAGAAAGAACAAGTGATACTGGACCACTTCACAAATCATTTATCAAACTGGAAGCATTTCAAGTAAGGTAGGATGACAGTGAAGTCGGGGCTAAGACAGTGTACAGAGCATTCGAGTAAATAAAAGTAACAAAAAGTCAATGCCTTTCCCCTCTGCTTAGATCAACTCCAGAAGAAACGAGAYTGAAAGGTACAGAACATTTCCCTGGGGGAAGATTACCATTTATTTTTATTGATTAAGGCTCTCAGGCTGAGATCTTAAGCACTCCTTACAGTTTCTTCTCCCTGCTTTAGTCCCTCCTCACAGCTGATTTTTGCTCTGATGAAGCAGTTTGKATTCCCCTTTGGCAGTGAGGTCTCCTCAGAGCTGCTGTGATGCTCCATTTTGCTGCATTCAGGCCAAGCTTGACAACACCAATGTGCTGAGCCACTTGATCCTTCAAATGCACCATTCCTCCTTCTGAAGAAAAAAAAGGATTGTATTTAATCAGCCCCACCAGGAACTCTTGACGTCCTCAGACAAGGATGTGTCCAGAGAAGGGAATGGAGCTGGGGAAGGGTCTGGAGCACCAGGAGCAGCTGAGGGAGCTGGGGGAGCTCAGCCTGGAGAAAAGGAGGCTTGAGGGGGACCTTCTGGCTCTCCACAAGTCCCTGACAGGAGGGGGCAGCCAAGGGAGGTCACAGCAAGCAATAGAACAAGAGAAAACAGCCTCAGGCTGTGCCAGGGGAGGTTTAGATTGGATATTAGGAAAAATTTCTTCACAGAAAGGGCTGTCCAGCCCTGGCACAGCTGCCCAGGGCAGTGGTGGAGTCCCCATCTCTGGAGGGATTTAAAAGCCGTGTGGATGTGGCACTTGGGGACATGGGTTAGTGGTGGCCTTGGCAGTGCTGGGGGAATGGTTTGACTTGATAATCTGAGGAATTTTCTAACCGTGATTTTGATTCTGTGAAGGGATTGTAAGTGCGAACAACTACTTTGAGTGCTGCAGGGTGGGGTGAAAGCCCTCCAAGGAGCTGCTCTATCAAGAAAATGACAGATAAGGTGAAGCTCAAGGACAAATTACAAGAGCATTTTTACGAATGAAAAATATGATTGAATGGAAATGTTTGGATAACAGGGAGCTGGGCCAGCTGACCTCTAAAAGGCCTCCCTTTCCACCTCAATTATTCTCCAATTCTATGACTGAGATTCTGAGATTGACTCTTCCTGACCCATGCCTGGCTGTGGCTGAAGGGGAACAGGTGATGGGACCCACCAACCTGGGGGAAGTGCCCCTAATGGAACCCTTTCCTGGTTGAATAGGCTTGCAGGATGTCAACTAATTTCCCCAGCAGCCAGGACCGTTTGGAGTCATTCTGCATCCTTTTACTGCCATTGCCATAGTGAAGGACACCAATTCACCTTCGTGTGAAGCTTCATAAAAATCAGCCCATCCTGCACTTGTCCACAGATCATTAGAAATGCTTGTGGTGGATTTTAGAGGCTTTCCACAATCTATGAATCCACTGGCTGAAGAGTTGGTTATCCCATTCTYTTGCGTGGGATCTTCACAGGGCACTGAGGAGTTGCTGTACTGGCTTCGGCCAYGGTTGACTGGAAATAGGCAAAAAAGGCTCACAGTTACTGTGGTTTGATTTAAATGCCAAAATTACCTTTGAGGTGACTGTTCTTTGCTCTTCAGAGAAGGGAGGTGCCTGGGAAACCCCTGCAAAGGACTGAGAACACTAAACTGGGCTGACATTCATCAGAAATTGTATTTGATGGGCTAAACCAAAGGGGCTGTTTTGCAGAGACTGAGGACAAGTTTGTGCTGTTGGGCAAGTTAACAGGGTGGCAGATTGTGCAGAGCCAGACTTCGGGTGGCACCCTGGGGCCAGCCTACCTGGGTTACAAAGACAAAATGCCCTCAGTTACCCCTTAAACTGCAGGAGCTGCTTTTGGTTTGGAGGTRTGTGGACGCTCAATTATCGAGCCTTGTTTCTCGGCCTTCTCTAAAAAGGCAGGAGGGAGCCAGAAGGCAGAAACAAACCAGTCTGGGGTTTGTTGGACATCCCAGAACACTGAGATGTTCATTCAATAGGAGGTTTTTTTTTGGTGTTTCATTCTACAGCAAACACTTTTGCAACCCAAGTGCCCAAAGAGTCGTGCCACGAACGGATGTCCCTCACGTCCAGGCCGACGCGGCGGCCCTGCCGTCCGCAGCCAGACTTGGATGCCGGCACAGAGGCCCTTCCTGCCCCGCCAAGCCCCCAGATCCGATCCCCCTGGCACGGGGCGGCTGAGCCGCGGCCGGTGCCCGGCCCGCGGCGGGGATCCCCGCATTGTGCTCYGGCAGGGATTGTGCTCTCAATGGGATTAGCCCGGAGAAGGGCCGAGAGGCTGTGGGAAACCCTGCGTGCGTCGCGCTTCCCCCGCCGGCCGCCGCGGCCCAGCGTCGCCACCCGGCCCACGGCGCGGTGAGAGAAGCCAAGGGCGACCGTCGTGGGGGCTCGATTTTGAATTATGTATTCATGGATCTCCATAATGGCCTTTCAGACGGGGTATTGTTGGTTTAAAGCACGATCTGGGGATTGTGGGGGGGGGACAACAGGGCGGCTTGCGGGAAGAGAGAGATGGAGCAGCACAGAGGGTGAAAAACRTGGAAAACTAAGACTTAATCAAAGGAGAGTGACAAATGGTATGAAATGAGATTTTCTTCCCTGCCTACAGAACAAGTTTTCGCTGGGAAATGCTGACTCCTCTCCCAGCCTAATAATCCTTGTGTTCTCTCCCTTGGCTAAGCTCTTGGAGCCCTGAGAGGGAATGGGGCAAAGCTGTAAATGCAGATACCTGCCCTGCTCATCCCTGCTCGCCCAGATACAACTGGAATTTCCTGTCTCTAGCACAGGTGAGATGAGCAATGAACTTCCCTGCTTTGCCTCCTGCAAGGCTGCAGCCATCAGACATCCAGGAGAGGGAGAGATGTATTTGGAAAGGGATGAAGATGGGAGGCAGCCAAAGGGGCAGGGTCACTGTCCAGTTTTAAGAAGAGCACAAATACAGAGCTCCTGATACAGCCTTAGTGACACATCAGCTTTTATCCTGTGCTCAAGGACTTCCCTCCTGCAGCCACAGCTGGAAGATGACAGTGATGGGCAGGAGCAGTGGGAGGCACTATCTTTCCTGCTTCCTTAATGGACACAACACAATGTTGGGCTCCAAACACATTGTCTTGTGAGCAAAAATTATGTTTCAAATTAAAATTATTTTCTGTTATTTTTCTATTATTTACCCTGGTTTTCCCCCAAAGATTGTATAGGAAATAAAACAGAAAAAAAAATAAAAATYTTCTCCCCCAAAGAGTCCATTCCAAAATGCAGGAGGCTCCAATCGTGCTGTGGTGGACCCTCCTCAAAGCCTTCAAGACCCTCGTTCAGCGTGCCAAACGCGCTCCTCGACTGGGAGAACACATCCCCTTTATTCCACAGCGCCGGAGAAGTGAAGAATTTTCTTTCTGCTCCAAGTCGACGTACAATCTGCGTGAATGTGCCCAAATAAACTTGCTGATTTGGCAGGGCCAGCACAAAATTCATTAGTAGAACATACATTACGAAGTCTCCGATCGGCTCGATGCGGCCTGTGCTGCTGCCCAACAAACGTGCACATTGTCAGCTGTGACAGCCTCTGGAACGTGGCCCAAAGCTGCAGTGGCTCAGAGCGCAGGGATTTTCCATAGCATCTATTTTTAGTCATCATAKGGAGTCTGCTTGGAGCAATACCTGGACTCCTCCTGATGTTCGATGTATTTATTCTCCCTGTGAGGTCGGGAGGAGTGAACACAAGCCAGTTTAGCCGTGCTGTAGCTCTTTTCTGCTGAGTAGCTGGAAACTGGTGAGGTTTATGCCTCTTTTAGGGGAGGCACAGCCACRATGCACAACAAGTTCGGGGCCTTTTCAGTGCATTAGGTGCAATTAAAGATATTTCCAGAAATGTCAGGTGGCCGCCTGCTATTGATGGAGTTTAGACAGTGTGTTTTTCTCACTCCTCCTATTTTCCTTGACATTTTCTATGTAAAATATCACAGTTATGTAGATATAAACACAGTCCATTTTACATGACAAYGCTGTTTTCATTTCCCAGAACTTAGGAGCCGAGGAGGAGATGCACTTGCTTTAACTGCGTTGTAAAGGGACKTTTTGGAAATGGATTGAAAGTGAATTTTTTTATTTTTTTAGTTCTTTATCCTCTCCTGGAGAACCTGCTGAGCCAGTGCTGRGCTGCCCAGTTTGCTCAGTGGGTCCTGCTCCCATCATGTAGCTCCTCCCTGTGGAGCTGCAGCTCACTCTGTGTCTTCAGCTCYTTCCTTCTGTGCCACCTGGGCTGAGTTTTTCTCTCCTGCCACTCATGCCACCCTTTGGCCAGCCTTGACTGGTTCCTGTGAGTTGGTGCCTGTCTCCTGTGACTCGTGTTCCAGCTGGTTGCCATCTCCATCGCCTTGAGTCGTGCGTGGATGAATAGGCTCCATCCCAACAAACAGGTTTTTCCTTGGGCTGCATTTTTTAAAGCTGCCCAGACTCATCCTGCTGTCAGTCCTGGTGCCCTTTGCACATCTACTTTCTGTCTCTTATGTGCTTGACCAGCAAATAAATCCTCTGGCTTCCCTCAGGTTTGAGTGGTGCCTGTGCATCATGGTGTCAGCTCTTTCTACTACTGAGCTTGCTGTAAAATCCTTTCAAATAAAATCTGGGCTTGTGTGTACAGCTGCTCCCTCTTCGTGCCTCTTATGGCATTTGATGACTTTTGGTTGGTTCCAGAAGATGAATGGTTTTGTTGTTCYATTGCTCACTGTGAGGTGCTGTTGGGTTGCCTGGATGCTCCTCTGAGATGTGCAGGTGTGGGGATAGGTGGCCAGACCCTGGCTCTGCAGGGCTGCTTCCATGGCACGCTTCCCCTGCTCTCCCAGCCTCTGGAAATGCCTCCCTGAGCACATCCCTGTCTTCCTCCTCCGCTGCCACAGCCTCGGAGCTCTGTCTCCTGCTTGCTTTGGCTGCATCCCACGTGTTTTCTTCATGATCCCACTTGGGACCAGCCTGTCCCTCCTCACCGGTGCTTCTCCCTCCTTTCCTTCCCTCCCAGCACAAGTCTGGGGCTGCACTGGCCCTGCCGTGGAGCTGCTGGTCAGTGCTGTTCCCCTGGAATGAGATTGCTGCCGGTGCCAAGTGAGCTCCCTGTGAGTCACCTTCAGGGTCTTGGTGTCTGCTCGGTTCTGCCACTGATGCTCTCCTCAGCAGAGTTACCTTCTTGCCAGTGCTGATTTCACCATGAAATGATGTTCCCAGGGCTGGAGCCCCTCTGCTCTGGGGCAAGCTGGGAGAGCTGGGGGTGTTCACCTGGAGAATAGAAGGCTCCAGGGAGACCTTAGAGCCCCTTCCAGTGCCTAAAGGGACTYCAGGAGAGCTGGAGARGGACTTGGGACAAGGATATGGAGTGACAGGACAAGGGGGAATGGCTTCAAACTGACAGAGGGCAGGGTTAGATGGGATATTTGGAAGGAACTGTTCCCTGGGAGGCAGGTGAGGCCTTGGCACAGGTTGCCCAGAGAAGCTGTGGCGGCCCCATCCCTGGAAGTGTTCCAGGCCAGGTTGGACAGGGCTTGGAGCACCCTGGGATAGTGGAAGGTGTCCCTGCCCATGGCAGGAGTTGGAACAAGATGGTCTTTAATGTCCCTTCCAACACAAACCATTCTGGAATTCATTCTATGCAATGGCTCTGACAGTCCTTCACCAGACCTTTGTAGGCTGGATATCCTTTTCTCCAACTTTGAAAATACTATTCCTACTGGAATATGATATTCATGCTCCATCTGTGTCCATCCCCCAAAGCCTCCACCCCAGCTCCCCATACCTGGTTCCCACTAATGTCTGTTGTCATTCCCTCCTGTGTCACTCAGCTGTCACTGCACTGCAGAGGCTTTTCTCTGAGCCCAGCACAGTTTCTCTAAAAAATGTCTTCTGTGGAAGAAAGTTTGTTCCTGTGTCCTACAAATGCTCCCACCCCTACTTGGCAAACTGTTTTGTCTTCCAAATTAAACACAGAGCCCCAGAGTGTTTTGCTCTGCAGTGCAAGTATGCTTCCCTTCTTTTTCCTCCTGATTTTCCTGTAGGATGTGTGAAAAGAGTGATATCCCTCTACAACCTCTTTCTGTCTGAGATTGCAGAAGTCCCTGAACACTTTTATTAGGTGTTCTAGAGCTCATTAATCCTGGCAGTGGCACACCATCCACTTCTTTTCTCTTTTCCCTCGTGAGACAGAAAGAAGTCTTACTTTCCTTTTCTCCTCTTTATTTCCCTCCCGGTAAGGGCCGAAGTCAGACAGTTCTTGCTTCCATTGCTTGCACAAGTGTTTTTACTCTGGAAACTCCAGTTCCTTGGCAGCCTGAGCCCACATGGCTGAGTCCAAACTTGTTTTCTTTATGACATGCAATAGTCAGAGCCTTTGCTATCCTTGTGTGTCTGTGACCCCTCAGATGTGGGACAGATGTGTGAGGGAAGTCCATGCTCACAGGCCGTACGTTCTGGCTCACAGGAGAACCAGGGCTCCAATACACGCTCCAATATCCTTGTGTCAGCAGAGATTTGGGATTTTGCTCCTGACCTTTTGCAGGAACGGTGCAATTCCTCTCAACGTGGTCTGCAGTGAGAGGGGGTTTCAATTCTTATGGCTTTGCCTTTGCTGTGGGACAAAAGAATGTGTGGAATGAGCTGTAGTACCTCAGCTGGTGGGGATGAAGTCCAGTGGGATGTCCTGCTCCATCAATCCTGTGAGGTATCCTGCTCCCTTAGTCCAGTGGGATGTCCTGCTCCATCAGTCCTGTGAGGTATCCTGCTCCATCARTCCAGTGGGACGTCCCCAATCAGCACGAACAAAGAGTTCCAGGTTTTCTGGAAAACGCCCGGGATTTACTGCTGTGACGTGATGAACATTCTTGAGGCAATTTTAAATTAAATGAAGGAAACCATAGCATCAAACTGCGGCTTTTCCAAGTAATTTCTGTAATGGAATATCATGTCTAGATGTCTGTGACATGTTTGATTTCTTTTAGGCTGGATTTCTAGTTTTATTTAACCAGTGCATGAAGCCTTACAGCCAGAGGCCCGAGATGTGCTCTTTTGGAAAAGTATGAATACCTCCTTGGCAATAGTTGAGAGGAAAAATTTAGGTAGGTTGTAGGGCATAGGCCAACAAGCCTGTCACTTTGGATGCAGAAAATGAGGTCATAAGGAATTATTTTTCTGCTGTTTTTACACAGATTGATGGACAAAATGTTATGCAGGATAGCAAGTTGGTTTTGTAATCTGTATTTCCTGTTTATTGAACATCGAACCACTTGTGAATGATTTAAGGGAAGGAAGGAGATGTGAAATGAGGAGAATACGTTACCAAATACTGGATTTGCAATGCTTTTTCTAGGCACTGTTCTCACGGGCAAAGTGCTTTACTTGAATATCATGGCACGTACACGAAATTATTGAATGTTACATTTCTGGTATGCAATAGCATATGAATCAAGTGGTCTGATTGCRTTGATTTTAATTTAGGTTGTGCTGCTGCTGAATGACAGTCATAACATAAAGTTTGCATTGCAACTGCTTAGGAAAATAGTACTTGATTGCTTTTGACTGAAAAACCCCTGGGCTGCATTGGCAAAGCAACACTTCAAAGACAGTGGTCCTTTTCCCAAGAGCTTATTAAAGAATTGTGTCTTATTGTAGCAAAATGCAACATGGGATTTTATTCTAATTCATAGGYCAGGAAGCAGTAATGAGTTGTCTTTGTGAAGCAATGTTTTTTCACACAGTCACAGACTTGCATTTCTTCATGGCCCTGGGTCTGCTGGATAAGGAGTGGAGAGCAGGAGAGGCTTCTTAACACTCTGCCTTAAAATGGTGTGTTGAGAGTTAATGTGTAAACCCACTGGGATCTAGATAAGACCCTKGGGATCTTCAATAATGGAGAAAATGAGGCAGACAGCAAAGGTAAACACTGGCTCCTATAAGAGGGCTAATGTACCTTTAAAAGCCCAAACTTTGGAATCCTTATAGAATTGAACAAATACTTTTTTTTCCTGCTAAGTGAATTGGCTCTTTCTATATGAGCAGCTTTGCTTGGTGTGGACTTAAAGCCACCTGAGGAGTTTGGCACCTCTGACTCTGCCCTTGCTGCCACTCCAGCCAGTGACAGATCTGTCCCCTCTTTCAATGGACCCTCAATGAGCAACTCTGCCCTGGGAGAGCAGGATGGGCTGGCACTGTGTCCTCTGCCACCTCACAGCTCCTCTCCCCTCACCCTTCACCGCTGTCCTGTCCCACAGTCATCAGTTTAAAATGCCCTTAATGAGTTCTTACCAGTTATGAGGCTGTGAAGCTGATTCCCAGAGGTGTTTTTGCGTAACTGAGGGGCTTCTCTTCCTGCCCCACGAGGATGCTCTCACTGCACGGAGGTGACAGTCACAGCCTGGTTTTCCGTCGTGACTTGTAAACAGATTCAAGCGCTTTTTTAACACAGACAATGCATTTGGAAGCAGCTCTAAAAAAATAATGAAGTTAACCAGACACCACACGTGTCGTGCAGTGAGAACTGACCGTGTTAGAGAAGGGGTTTAGAAAGGAGAGCTACAACAYCATGTGTTTCATGGCAAGTAGTGCAAATTCACTTAACTCTGTGTATSTGGGTAGCTGGAACTATGTAGATCTGACTATGAATCTGATCTTACACTGAGACRCATTCATACTGGTGCAGTCCTCATGGTTCAGAGCAGGACATGGGAAAGCACACAATGGTTGGAAATGAATGGGATTTGCACTCGTAAATCAGTCAGACACTTGAAATATTTTTTTTTTCTTTTTCTTTTTTCTTTCATCAGACTCAAATCAGAAAAGCCAAAATCAGATTTCCTCACCTGTCCTATTTTTTCTTCCAGAGACTGTGCCTGCCCTAAGCCTGAATTCGGCCTCTTTGTAGGTAGCATAATGCTGACTTTCATATTATAACTTCCTACGTAAAACCTCATCTGCCCTGTGATGCCACATCACACATGCCTTGAGAAGTAACTTAAAAGACCACGTTGTGGAAACTGGCTAACGATCCCATGCATTTCCCCCCCCATTTTCCTCGCTGTTTAATATGGAATTTGCCTCCACATCTTCCTTAAACACCATTCTGTAAACCTCTGTGGCATTCAAGAAAGCATCAGGATTTGCTAACATTCCCCTGATCCTCTGTATTAGACCGTTTGAAGGTGTAAAGAATCCCAGGTAGCTTGCTTTCTTCTTGGAAACGTTTATAAGAACGGATGCAAAAAATGCGAATATTAGCGAGAACGTGTTCTTTTAATTAATTGAACCCATTGTTTTGGGGTATATTCTTAACCGCTGCTTTAAAATTAAGCCCAAATCCCTCAAAATGGTAACTGAACAATGTGTGCAAAGGAGTAAGAGAGCTGCTGGGTCAATAACACTTCAACCAGACCCAGAATTGCCGCTCGTCCGAATTCCGGTTGGGACTTTTCATCTGGCACAGCCCCGTCCCCGAATCCCTGCAGATATAGTATTTGCAAACTTAATCAGGAGCACCAGGTTTTTCTCATGACCTATTGTGCGGCCTCCCCTCTGAATGGGCTGTTGTGCCGTGGCATCTGCGGGCGGCTCCGGCTGCGCCATAAAGGGCTCGGGGCTGCCCTCCTGCCCCTCTGTATTTCACACTGGTGCCTAGGAATGGCACCACGCATCCCCGCTTTCAAGTGACACCGAATGCCTCGTTTTCTCCCCTATTCAAGGGGGATTTAATTGCCCTGCACATCAAAAGCGGGAGATCCCCCAATTACCGTCCTCCTCCCCCAGAGCTGCCTCCCTCGGGATGCGTGCCAAGAGATCCAGGCACCCGCGGGAGGGTGGAAGTGTCCAAACGCAGGCCAAAGGAGCCAGGGAAAAAAAGAAACTGGCACAGACGAGCAGGTGTTAAAGCACCTTATTTTTCTTTTTTTTTTTTTCCCTGTGCACCTCCATCTGTGGATGTCTGGAAAATCTTTCCTCTCCTGGAGCAAGGTGCTTTTCAGCAGCAGGAGAGGCAGATGCTCAGCTGCCTCTGACACGGGGCTTGTGCCCTTCCAGCCCCGGAAAAATGGGGGATCTTTAAGGTCCCTCCCAAACAAACCACTTTATGGYGCTCTGCACATTATTACAACTTTAATGGTGTTTTAGCAGGGTTTTTTGTAAGGTGCTGGATGCTCTTTTCTTAAAAATACAGAGTCTCTCCACCTCCTGTAGCTTCTGCTGTTTGCCAGTTATAAAGAGTTATTTGATGAAGAAATCAGGTCAAATCCAAATCATGTGAAGAGCTGGGATTTTTGTGAAAAACTAGCTTTCAGGTTGCTGTAGGGTTGTTGAGTACAATCTTACAGAAAAATAAACCTGATTTTTTTCATCAAAAGGCAGTAACACTACCTACCCTGAAAATTCAAACTCTCAAAATTCTGTCTTATTTCTTTCTCTTCACCCCTTTTTCTGCCTGGATTTTTTATACCTGTTTTGAACACCTACTAGAAGATGAAGCTCTGTTTTGTTTGTCTCTGGTAGGGTTTTTCTAATTAAAAAAAAAAGTGACTGCATTCCTAYGGCATGGGAAGCTCCCTGGGTGTTTGTAAAGACTTTCCCTTCCAGCTTTGCTGCAATGGAGATCTCAGCCAGAAATGCTGATTTAAAGAGTTTGTCATCTCATATGGGAGTCAGGAAACTTTTCAGGCTGATTACAGAGATAGGTCTTCAAAGGAAATTAGGAATTTAGAGAAGACTTCACTGGSGCTGCACATCAAGGTAAAGAATGTGTTTGAATTAGTAAGTGATGAGGAAATTATTCAAACTCCCTAGAGGTTGCCTGGATAGGACAGTCTGGGGAAAAAAATGGCAGTGCCTTGAAACCTTTCCAGAGAGACTTCCAGACACGAAAATTGATTTCTGCTCACATCCTGCATCCAAACCCTGTCCAGGATGCCTTGGAAATGCTTTCCCTGGAGGATGCCACCAACGCTCCAGGGARCTGGCAAAGAGAAGGGGTAGCTGAGTAGATTTGAAAAATGACAAATGTACCATGGTGTGGCTGGGACTCCCAGAATTTTTGGGTCAGCCCAAGTATGGCTCAGTCCTCAGTCTCAASTCTGTCCCTTCTTTGATTCTATCATTCTTCTCACCCTGCCTTGCTGTGCCCCAACTGCTCTGCTACAGCCTCTCCGAGCAACAGTTCCTGAATTTCTCTTTGGTGTGTGGATAAAAAAAAAAAGCCTGTGCACAAGCTGCATCTTCAGGCTGCAATCCTGGAAATCCTTAATCATGTTAAATGCATGAATAGCGTCCTTCAGGGAAAAGCTGCTGTCTCTGTGCTGCAGGTTAAGCCCAGGCACAGAGATATTCAGCATTAGGGCTTCTGGTGATCTCCTTGTACACATATGCTAGTGTGGCAATTTCAAGTGGCTGTCTGTAAATGAAAAGATTAAAAGTGAAGAAAATGGAGAGAGACAGAAGTGTTTTCAAGCTTCCCCCGGATGGAGGAAAGCACGAGGAGACAGGACTTCAGTGAGGGCTGTTTAAGCAGCTGGAAAAAATGCCATTTGTCAGAGAGTTACGATAGTCTAGTCTAGACAAGAYGAGTGCCTGCTTCCAAATCCTGACAAATTAATGTGTGCTGCAACTTGGAAATATAAGTCAGATTTTGACAGGGGTTTCTGTTGCATCAGTGTAAGTACCCACACAGATGCAGCAGTGTATGCACACACAGAGGGAAAATTCCATTTGGTGTACCCTGTGGGTTTGTCCCYGTGGTTTATAAGGTGGCTGTCGGTCACTAGGGCCACAAACGTAGCAGGATGTTTGCAAATGCCCAATTCTGGCTAGTGGAAAGCCTTTTTTTCCCCTTGGCTCTCGCTAAAAAACCCACCAGCTCTCATTCAGGGCTGGATTGCAGGAGTAAGCTGAGGCATCACCTCACTGGTCTATGTGAACAGGCAAGTGTAGCTGGAGGTCATCTTCATAAAGAAGATGATCAAAGTCAAATTTAAATAATCTTTCTGGTGGTTTTTTTATATTTTTTTCCTTGCTGCTTTTGCAAAGGAGAGCGTGATGGACAACCTGCTGCAGAATTCTTCACTGGGACGCAGCCCTGGCTGGCCAAACACTCATACAAATACTTTATCATTTATCATATCATCAKCAGCATCCACCATCTGCACTAAAGAATCTGGTCCCGTTTGCCTCTGAGCATAAGACAACCATCTGTTTATTGTCTCAGAAAAAAAACCTTGCACGCTTTTGTAGGTGTGATAAAGCACATTTTCATTGTCTGCAAGGGGTTGTGGCCCTTCYCTCTACCCATGGCTGTGAAACTCGGACACATCAGCTCCAGCATTCCCTGCTGCCGTCGGCTCCTCTCAAACTGTCGCGAGCTGTTTCATTAAAAGCTGCTCCCCCTCCACACTCCCCGGGTGTGGGGTTTTAGGACACATTTTCCCTGCTAGCATTGCTTCTCGTTATTGGTCTTTGCACTTCCAGCATCTGGGAGCAGCGCACGGAGCATATGCTCCTATAATTTATTTATATTTAGGGCGAGCGTGGTGTAGGTTGTGCAACGCTGAATTCCCCTCTCGATGGCTGTTTCCTCGATGTGTCAGCACAGTGTTTGCAGAGCTTTAGCGTTTCCTGTAGTAAAGACTTGATTCACTGTTGTGTCGTGCCACGAATCCCCTGGTAGCCCCTGAAATGATATTTTTAGTTTCAGGCAAGGGTTCTGATGCTCTGAAAGGCTCAGAAAACTCCTATTTCTCTTTCCCCAAACACCTCTTTATATCTTTGTCTTTTGGATTGTTCTGCTCGTGGAGACCAAGGTCRATACTCTTCAAAATAAAATTGGATGGCATAATTATTGTTCCGGCTCAGTTAAAAGCTTGAATGTTTCCATATTAATGTCTGTCATTCTCTTCTTTTGAATGACAGTGCTTCTGACTGCGAGCTGCCAAGAACAGTTTGAACATTAAAGATGCATGAGTAAAAACACTGTATTTTGTTAAGCCACTCCATTTGAATGTCTTAGAAATATGTGTTCATATCACATCAAAACTGCCAGCAATGGCAGGGCTTTTCCTTTGCAGAAAGGGGGCCTTCTAAATAGTTGTATTCATTGGAGTTAAAATTAGGTTTCTGTGGTGTTGACTTGCAGCCAGCTTTTCCCACAGGGCAATTTATTTAAAAAAAAAAAAAAAAGCCTTAAAATAGTAATGTACATATGACATATTCTGTGAACTCCAGAGTCCATTTGGACTAAAGCTTTCTTTGTATTTCTTTCATCCCCGGTGCCTTAAAGGAACAGCATGGCAGTAAGCAAATGTCCCTTAAAAACACATGGATAGTGCAAGATTTCCCTCCAATTACAGCTTCTGTAGATGTCTTCTATGGGGTTATAGTTAAAGAAAGGGAATTAAAYTCTTCTTTGAACCATTGATCTGGGAGAGTTTGCCCAGTACTTGGACCATGGAGATACCCTTTGGTCTCCCACTATGTTACTTGGATTTAAAAATTAAAATAGGATTCAGTTGGATGTTGCTGTATTTTTTTTTTAAGATAAAATAGCAAACTTTATGAATTGACCAGTACTTATGTGCTTCACTGAGCAAGTAAACTGAAATTGGTGTTGCACACYGAGGTATCCTGATTTGGTCCCCTCCAAAGGCAGAAGGGCCGTGTCCCCTCAGAACTGCCCACTTGGGTCACAGCGAGGTTTCTTCCCGCCTTTCAGCCAGGGGAAGAAATAAATCTTGGACTTTCTCCCAGGAAGGCATCATTCACTTTCCCTCTCTCTTCTGCTCTCTCCTGGCACAGCTCCACGGTGCCTCGGGGCATGGGCTGCCAGTGCAGCACCGGAGCCCTCAGGAACATGGAGACTTCCATAGGAAGTCAGTACGAAACTTCTTATAGAAAACAAGGTTTCCCTGACTCAGTTAAATATAGGAAGGGAGATGTGGTGCTGTTGAATTTCGTTGGGAATTAGGATCCACTTACTGATCCTCCCCCCTCCATTTCTGGTTCGCCAAATGGTCTTCCATGCAGGTCACAGGTGGATGCTTATTTTCATTTCTCTTGGAAAAGTCTTGTAGATATTGATGGAAAAAGTGACTTACGGTTCAGGTGCTGTTTTCATATGGATAATTTGTTCATCCTGCTGAGCACTTTGAGGGCATGAAATACCAATATCTGTATCTTTTGGCAGTATCTGCTTTGTGCAAGGTTTGTTCTCCTCAAAAGCTTTCTACTCACTATCAGTCCCAGATGGTGCAGCTGTACCTGAAAATCAATTACAAGTAAAACGAGCCTCCACACATGCACATTATGTTATTTGATTTTGTGGGGACTAAAATGTATCAAATGAGGTTAGATCTCAACCCGATTTTTTTTTCTTTCTGCTCACATCCTTGTGTGATTCCCTGCTACAGCAGGTTTCCCTGAGCCAAGTGCAGCCAAGGTGGAGCCCTAAAGATAGTCATAAATCAGCCCAGATACAATAGCTCTGCTTTTGACACCTCCCTAAGCCCCTTGTGAATTCCACTGGGTTAATTTGCCACGTACGACGGCTTAAAAAACAAAACCCGCGTTTGGAGGGCAACGTTCCTCAAGAGTTATTCACAAAGATCAGTCACCCGGAAAAAAAACACACATCAAAGGGAAATCTTTGTACAGGACCTGTATTAGTATCAATTATAAAGTGAATGCATGATGCTTTTTCATCAAGGAAACTTTGTGAACTCTATGAGGATATGGGAAGGCAGCATAAACAACTGCAGTGGCCAAATCTCCTTCCAGAAATGGTGTAGACGTGAGGTTAGAGATACAGTAATAGATGTCTGCTGTGCTCTGGTCTCTCTTTGGCTCAGGAGAAATACCTTCCATGCTCTACCTCCCACCTTTTCATTTTTTATTAGCATCCTCTTAAGGGGAGTCCAGAAGTATGAGACACAGCAGGTTTTGTTTCTCAGCATGCAAACCCCACCTTATCTGAGAGATTTGTATTTATCTTGTAGAGTACACCTAAATTTTTTTCATTTTACTTGAGGTTTTGGTAGATCAAGAGCCTCTGAAGCCAAGGAGCCAAGGAGGAACAGAATGGGCATATGAAGGTGTACAAAAGGAGTAGGATCAATAAAAGAAGATGCAATGAGAGTCCCTTACAAAGATACTGAAATCTGTGATTGTTTTGTCCTGTCAGATTTTGCCCAGGCTTTGAAGGGTTTGCTCTAAAAACTGAACTTCTCTACTTCTCATTGAATTCAATTAATGTCACTGAATAAATATGAACACATGAATAAAGCAYTGTGCACTCCTTTCTTTTTAAAGCTTTGTCTATGGCAAAGTCTCTGCGTTTTGAGTGGAGAAAACGAACCACTCTGCCTTCTTTTTTTTGTTTGTTTTTCTGCAGGTTATGACAGCTAAACTAACATTTTAGTTAGTCAGCGTCTCTGGGAGTGTGAAACTGAGTCAAGAGCAAGAAAGAATAGTAGAAAGTCTGAAAAGCAAGCTTTTTAGGTGTGCAGAAAGACCTGTTTCTGYTTGCATTACGCAACGCTCGTGGGGAGGGCTCTGAAAGCTCCCCCTCGTTTGCTTTGGCACGTTCAGCAGGGAAGTCATGGAGCATCTGCCACCAGGCTTGGGCTCCCTCTGGGCAGGGGGCTCAGGGGAGAAGATTGGGAGGGGCTGGGGGGTAAACTTGGGCTTAGCCAGCGGGTTGACTTTTAATTTATTTTTTTTCATGTATTTGTCGAAGAAAACGGAGTTTGATCAGCTCCTTTGGGCCAGGGCTGGATGTCAGCCTGGCTGGGCGGGAGCGGGGCCTGGAGCCTGCGTGGCGGCCGCGTCTCCTCCTGGCATTTCCAGCGCAGGCAGAGAAGCCTTTCCCTTCCACACTCAACCTCCTGCCTCCCCGGTGCCAGTAAAAATAACAGAGCGGCGTGGCTGGAATAGCAGACCTCCCTCAGAATAACTCTGTGGTCACGAGCTGGGGGCAGAAATTGCTCCTTGCCCGCAGCACATGTGAGATAAATGATTTGCGGGATTATTTCTTCCCCCTGCCCCGTTTTTAAAAGAGAGGGTTCGGATTTTTGAGCGGTTTCCTCCAAGGAAGTGCATGAGAGCTATTAAATACATATTTCTCTTGGAAATATCATTGGAGCCTTCTTTCCCTTGCACTGCAGAAAAGAAGTATATTAAAATATTTTCGCCAAATGGAACATTGTCGCAGTATTTTATTGGGTTATTTTGCTCAGTCTTATCTATTCTTTGTCACTTCTAGATGAAGTGATTCCTCTGGCAACAAATAACCCCTCCCAATCACACAACCCAGCCTGGGAATTTTCCTAATTTACTCCACAACATACCTCAGCAGATGGAGGAATAGGGAAAACTGAGGAATGCTGCGGCGCTTTTTCTCACTCCCACTTTCTGGCATCCGAGATTTTAAAGTTCTTTTTCTCACCACAAACCCCTGACCCCGKCGCATTCTGGTAGCTCAGCATCCTCTAGATGGCCCTTAGGCACAGCTTACGCAGGATACGTGCAGGCAGAGTGAGAATAGAGTTTCCTGCTGTGAAGGTCTTACGGATTGTGTGAAATCCCAGAGAGATTCAGGGAAATCTGCATTATAATGCAGTGTTTGGTACAGGTCTGTGCACTGAGCGGGCCCACAAAAGGTAACGGAAACTGAATGTGTCAGGCATCATCTTTCTAAYCCAATGTGGGTCTGTTTAATCTCTTTCAAAAGATGTCTTAAGAGCTCCCAGTGTCTTCATTGAGCGCTGGGCTTTCACTGCTGCCCGTGTGGGGGCTGGGCCGGGGGGTGCTGGGGGGTGCTGGGGCTCTGACGGCCGCTGCTCCACGTAATTAACACATAGAGGCTTCAGCCTGGGCAGGAAGGAATGATAGTGGGTCTGRAGGAAGCGCCTGTAATCCTATAAACAGCTCCTTGAGGGGCAGGGGGAGAGAMTTGGGAATTCATGCTCTTTCTGTCTCCAACAGGAGGAGCAGAAAAGCCCTTAGACCTGCCTCAGGCAGGGCAGAAAGTGCCGGCTCATCCCAGCCTCTAAACTCCTCCACCTGGATACTCCTGTGCTTCCACAGCCAGTTCACCTTTGCTTTGCCTCCTGCAGAATCCCCTGGCTCAGAGCCCAACTTCTAGACTCAAGATTCAGTTTATGCTTTCTCCCTGTGCAAATGTCAGTCTCCCAAGCCAGCTCTGGAAAGGTGAATGCTGTGGGAAGGTGGAGTGGTGCTCGGAATTGGTGGTGAGGAAATCTGTGCTGAATATTAATAAAGCCTTGTGGCCCCAAAGGCTGTAGCTCCGCTGCTTCGTGGAGTTTGTTGTGTTGTCACAGAATCACAGGACGGTTTGGGYTGGAAGGGACCTTTTAAAGGCCACCTCATCCCAGCCCCTGCCATGGGCAGGGACACATTCCACTATTGCAGGTTGCTCCAAGCCCTGTCCAGCCTGGCCTTGAGCAATTCCAAGGATGTGGCAGCCGCAAGGATCAGTCTGGATTCTTGTAAGACTTAATGTGCCATTAACCACCCAGCACAGTAAGAGTAATGTGCCAGGAAGAAAATGGTTGCATTGAGCAAGCAAATAATGGATGAGAAATGAAGGCCAAAAGGCAGGCCAAACTTTTTTCCATATTGATCTTTGCCTGCTTGTGCAGTTTCACAATAGTAACTTTTGGCTACTTTGGGCAGCATAAAGCATGAAAGTAGAGAGTAAAAGTAAGGACCACAGGAGCAGATAATGAGAAAAATGAGTAAATCAAGCAGCTTTTTTTCCTCAGTACTCAAAGATCATCAAAATTCTGAGTGAGTCTAGGAAGAAAATCTGAATATTTAAAATGTTAAAAATCAGGAAACAACACAGCATTCAGAGAAGAGTACACATCCTGCCTCTGTGCACAGAGCTGGCTGCACTGGTTGTGACACAGGTGAGCCACACTGTGACTGCGTATAAAATGCTATTGTCTTTGCAAAGACACAAAAGAAAGGGAGACGTGGGAGAAATATGCAGAATGCCTTTCTTTTAATCCACCTTCCAATGTCTGGCTTAGCTATAGTGTAATAACAAAAGAACAGTGTGTATTTATTAACTGAGCGCTAAAACTTGTACATAAATGTCTACAGAAAGAAGAAAACCATAACACTTGTGAAACCAGTCAAGCTCTGTCTGTCCTTGTTGGAACTGGGATCTTCAGTTTTGCCCAGCTGCTACGTGACAGGTCTTCAGCTGCTCCTGGGACAGARGAGCTGCATTTTTACAGGGTATTGACCATCACCACCACCAGGACCACTCCCATCCCCACCACCAACCTGCACTCCCTCAGACCAGGGGATCTGCTTGTCTGTGTCCCTGCAGTGGTGCCCAGGGAAAACCCACACCAACCCCACAGGGATGAGCCCATCCCTGCATTCAGCCAAGAACAGAGATTGCAGCAGAGCCTTTGTGCATCATCAGCCTCAAACTGCCTCAGCCGCTGCACCTCCCATGTGCTTCATTCAGTTTTCCGTAGCACAGAAAGTGGCATCTCAGGTGGTCACAGCCTGAAATGCTGGAAGCATTTCAGGGATGTCAGTCACCATGTCAGGTGATGTCAGTCATCTTCCAAAGACCCAGCTGAAGTCATAAGTTACCTTCTTAAGTGGTGTTTAGGGTGATGCTGTGGTGGTGGATACACCAGGAATGCCCAGCAAGCATGTTCCTGTTGAAACCAGTATGTCAATAAAACTATACATCAATAACTATTCACAGATTGGCACCCTGGGACAAATTCTGGATTTTATTTCAGTCAATGCATTGGCACTGGACTTCACCACTCGAGGGCAGAGGCCCCGGGGTTTATTGGCTGGGTTTTAATTATCTTAATATATCCTCAGTTGATGACAGGCAACTGGAGCACACAGCATATTGCCCCTCTATAGCTCTTCTGGCATTTTCTGATGGTATTGTGTGGTTGGAGCCGGTGGAAAGGATTCAATTGCAGAACAAAATGTGAAAATACATGGAATATTTTAAAAAATTCCAGACTTCCATGAAAATGTAGCTATCTCTTCATTTATTTGTTTTAAATAGCTCTTTCATGTGTCGGGACAAAGGGACATTGTATTAATGGCGAAGTGTGAAATGTTTTTCTTGTTTGCTTGGGACAACAACTGGGAATACATGGGTTTGCCCATTCACGCTTTATTGTTATGACAACATTTTTTTCACGAAGTATTTGAAAGCCAGTGCTGTGAAAGGACTGGAGTTGGCTATAAAGCTGGAGGAGTTTCATGCTTTTGTTTTAAGCTTGCGTGTATGAGCTTTGTCAAAATGGTGAGTCTTTCATCCGTGGTGTCTGCCCGATTCAAGGGTTCTTTTCTTGTTCAAATATCCTTTAGTAAAAGCCATTTGACTGAAAGGCTGTGCAAACACGGGCTGGCTATGATAAGAGTTCTACATGAAATCTTTAACATGCTTTGTCAGCAGGAGGTTTTTTCAGCTGTGTGCCCTAGTAAATATTCCCCCCACCCCCTAAAGTAAGTTCATTTTCTTGAAGTGCATTTCTCCTTTATAATTGCTGTAATTTTGTGATGGATTTATGACAATAAGSCTTTATGCTTTAGGGGAAACGTTAATCCACTCTGGATTAGTGTTACTTGAAAAATAGTGCCCTACTCCAAGCTGTGCTACTAAAACAAGCAGCACCAGAACACTCCCAGCCATGGCTGAGTTTGCACTGGATCTATTTTCTGTATTTCTCTTTCCTAAATGAGCTGCCTGTTAAGCTTTCTTTAGCACCAGAATGCTGAAAGGCATCGTAAGGAATCTCATCCTGTGACTTTGCTAAGCACAGAAAAGGTGCTAGAGGAGGATGCATTCATCACCTTAATCAAAGTCAAAAAACACRAGTTTTTGTTCAAATGTGGTTGTCAAATGTGAGTGCATCACCCAAGGGCAGGGGCTGAGGACAGGAGGGTCCATCTAAACCCTGTCCCAGCTCTGTAACATCCAAGAGAGTTGGTGAAAAAAGGGCTGTTTGTCCTGTAACAAACTCTTCGTGTCATGCACTACACAACCTACATTTTCTCTACCTAGTTTGGTTCTGAAATGGGTTTGAAGGAAGAACAAGGAGCAAAACTGGTCCTTGAAAAACTCTTTGCTTCRCTGCTGTTCATTCCTGTGTTGCTGTTTTAAAGACTGAGCTTTTCCAGCTCCTATTTGTCTCYGCTCACCTTTGCTTTTCTTGGTAGAAGCCTGCCTTGGCACACAGCTCCAAGACAGGAAAATGGAGACATTTTACCACATGCCTCTGCTAAACACAACTAATAACACGCTGGATATTTTCCACTCCACCCAAGCTGCATAATTGTTCACCCTATGAAATGAAGTTAATTCTGTGTAATGTTTTGATGAGTAATTTTAATCAGGGTTGTGAAGTAACTGCTCTCAGGTCTGGAAATGTAAGTGCTTCCCGTAGTAAACAAATCTTGTGGTTTTAGCGTTTCACTTAATTTGGTTTTTCAGATGACAGAACATGTTCTTTCTCTTTCCCTATGGTCTCCAAGTCTTGGGAGCAATTTTGTAGCCCAAGTTAATTTGTTTGTCCCTTAAACCTGTTAAAGGGGAGAGAGAAAATGTAGTTCTGACCTTTTCCTTTGACAAGTCAGGAGTCTTGACTTTGACTTCTTTGCTTTTACGTGTCCTTCACACAGTGCAATTTCTAACTCCCCATCCCTACAGGCTCCTGTGTGCTGCCAGGCAATGGATCACTGTGGATATAGCATTTGTGTGAACACCTAAAATTGACCACAAAGGCAACTCTTGGGAGCAGATTTCCTGAGAAAACAGGAGTGGTTGCAAATCAGGAGTCCACATTTTAAAAATGCCCTCCAATATTTCCATGTGATTCCTTGGTTTTATGAATCTTCCATTAATAATCTTGTTTCTCAGAATGTTTCCAGCATGGAAGCACAAACAGGAAAGTCATGGTCATTTTAATATATATGTAAATAGGAAAACAGTGGTGCGATGCAGAGGTTATTAACATTTAGCAGTGCTCCACCATTTACTATTGGTAAGCACCATTTCACACTGCAGTTGGAAGTTTAAAGTACTGGTCTCATGAGCTATCCTGTCTCCCTCTTTTATTAAATTCTTTGTCATGGATTTGTCCTTCGCCAAACACATCACCTGCTCCTTCAAAACTGAGAATCTCCAGATGTTAGCTTTTTGCTAAAGCAGATTCAACGCTCCCCCTGAAAAATACCATGGCAAACAAAAGATGCATGCTGTTACAGAAATGACAGGTTTCTCTTTTTGGCAGATATTCAGCAGGCTGAGAGTGCAGGGAGTGCCTGCTGAAGTTCACGATTCCTGAAGTGCGAGAAATGGCTTTTAATTCCCCACTGCAGAGAACAGGGATGTGCAGCTTTTGCTGCTCTGCAGCCTCTGTGGTGCAGGCTGGGCCCCGATGAGGGCAGTGCGTGACAAACTGTCCTACCCCTCTCTGCAAACACTTCTAGAAAATATTGCATGAAATTTCCTCAAGCCTTAAGTGTATTTCAGCCTTCATTTGCTAAGAAAGCTTTAAAGGACTTCAACTTCTGGTCGTTGGACTTTATGCCTTAAAGCACTTCTCTGCAGCCATCGCTGTCCCCACTTGTGCAGCATCTGCCACATGGTGGTGTTCTGGCTGTTGCATCTCCCTCCATTTTGGGAGGAAGAATCCCACTGCTCCTGTTTTGCAGAGAAGACTTGGAAAGCAGAATGAAATGGCTTGGGCAGTGTCTCACTGGGGAAGAGATGAATGCTGAACTTTGGTTTTACCAGACCCTCACCGGCATCATAATTCCTTTCCCTTGCTCCAAAGGTTTCTGCTAAACAAGCCCAAGTGGACAACATMATCCTGAGGGTGTGCAGTTGCTTCTGCTTGGCCAAGAAAATGCTCCTGCAGGAATGGGGGAGGTTGAGAAAGGTTTCCCAAATGATTGCTGTCCGTGCAGTGCTGGGTAGGGATTTATGTCACATCTAAAGCACTTGTCAAATGTTCAGCATGATAACTTGGGGTATGGAGATTGCAAAAAGAGTGACTGGTTTGAAAGGGAGCCCAAGGCATGAACGCTGCCAAGGTGAGTTGTGTGTACAACATGTATTTAACAGAAGCTTGTAATATTGATTTTCTGTGACCTGGATGATTTCACCAATCATTTTGGCACTATATTTTGTTCCCTAATCTGTTTAAGGAGATGCTGCATATCCATGAAGAAAAAACCTTGCAGCTCAGCCTTTCCTTGTCCTTCACTGCAGAAGCACACCTGAGTTGTGTCCAGCTCCTCTCACAAGCATTGTCCAATACTGCCCTTCTCTTGGGTGATAACCTGATTTACTTATTGCTCCTTGGGAGACTGATTTCTTCATTCAGCCCATGCCTTTTGTCACCAGCCTTCTCTTTGGTTCTGTTGATAATACAGCAAAACAGAGGAGATTTGATAATGTTTTAATATATTGGATCTTTAAAACATTAAATATGTCAACTTCCATTTCCTACAGACAAAGCAGGTTTTGGTTCTGTCTGCACAGGAGGGTTTTTAACTTCGGTGAAGCTTCAGGATGGACACGAACCGAACCCTTTGATCTTCTTTTCCTTTGCAGGTCACCTTCAGAGCAAGTCTGGCTGGAGGACGCGAGCCTGGCTGCTCCCTTTCTGTGCAGAGACACTGGATCAACACCTGTGACACACGGCTAGGGATGGATTCCACATATTGCAGCACTCGCTCCCCTGCCGGCGCGGGGACGGAGCAGATTGCCGGCTTCTGCTGCAGCCATCGAACAACCCGCCATCTGCTTCCCATTTTTAATTCAGACACCAGCAACAGACCCCGATCAAAACCGTTGGCTCCAGACTCCGTGAGGATCGCTGGAAATTCTTCTGAGTTTAATAATTAAATAAACAACCAAAAAAAAATATAATTATTTAATCCGTGCTCGGCGCTCCGCCGGGCCGCGCACGTGCCCGCGCGCTCATCACCTCACCGGCTCCAGCCCCCGCGCTGCCGAGGCTTGCTCCTCGTCACATCCCGAGCCTCCACCAACATTTCTGCAGGGCAGGGACCGCGTGTGTTTGCCTGGTCATGTATCTGTGGGAATAACGTGAAGAGCTAATGGTATTAACAGCAAGTGTGAAAGGCAATTTGGAACCCGGAGCTCATGTTGAAATTTGGCTCTTTAGTTCGTCTTGAGTAACTGGGGAGAAAACTGGGAGAAAAGAGAAACCTGTCATTAAGTGTAATTAAAATTAGGGTTTGAAAATAGACGTGTCGTCAACGTCATAATGGCTACCAGGGAGATGGCCAGTGAAATCACCAGCCCTGGCCCAGCTCAGTGCCAGCCCAAAGCTGCCACCGGGACACCTCCTTCCCTTCGGGCTACGAGCAAAAGTGATGTGAGCCGGTGGGTGTGGCACAGATCCAGGAGGGATGTGGCACAGGGCTTGGGCACAACAGGAGGAGAGGAGGTGCTGGGCTGCAGCATGGTCTTTGGGGCCCAGTGTGGGGAAAAATCCGTCCTGCCGGGTGGAAGCAATGACTCAGAGGGACCACTCCTCCTCCTGATTCCTGCCCAGACCTGGTTCTCTCCCCACAGCCTCAGTCATCACCTTCTCCTCTTCAGCTCTGTGGATGCATTCCCAGCCTGCCTGCTGGCAGCCCAGGATAGGTGCCTACCTGGAAAACCGAAGGAGCATTGATATAAGAGAATAATATTATTAAAATACAGGATTTGAGAGTGAGRCTTTCCAGGGACTGTCTCAAGCTCCTGAGGACTGAAGAGTCACCAGGATTAAACTCTAAAAAGGYGCCAGTTCCTAAAAGACCTTTGTTTTTGTCTGAAGTAGTGATGTCAATAGGARAAAGAGAAAAGGGAAAAATCTACCCTGGTGTACATCGCTTGAAGACAAGAACTGCCCATTTTAAGGGTTTGGAACTGGATGGGCTCTAAGTTTCCTCCCAAACCATTGCATGGTTCCATGATTATATAAGGGATTCATTGGTGATGTCAGAGGATTGAGAAGCATTTATGGGGTGAACAGGTGAATCTGTCCACAAGGAAGCCAGTGGATGAGCCAATTCTTTGCTCCTCAAACACAAGGCATTTATGGACTGTTCTGGGTCTATGGCACTCAGTTTGTCTTGTCCTGTTTCAAGTCTGTGGAGCCAAATGCTACCTTGGGATTTTCAGCAGCATCTCAGACAGTCCTCAGTAAACGAGCAGACCTTCCAAAGGGCAGTGTCCCCTCCATGGCTGCAGGGACTTCTGCCAGGTGCTCCTATTCTCCTTGGGAGAGCAAACAGGGCAGAGCCRTATTCCCATGGAGTGGAGCCAGGTCAGAGGGATGAAGCGGAGCTGGATTTGCTGCAGCGAAGGCTGCTGGTGGGACAAGTCTGCTGGAGTTGTATGGCTGGGTGCTGGCAAAGAGATGAGAGATGTCTCTCTCCTCCTGGCACGATGAAYGGTTTGGTCTGGTTTGTTTTCCCCTGGCATGCCAGCGTGGTGAGCRAGCTGACAGCACTCAACCCGTGCAAGTGCCAGCAGGGAAGGGGAGTGGAGCAGCACAACTGCTGAGAGTCACGAGGAAATGATGTGGGACTGGGGCAGACTTCCCTCCAGGTCTTACCTGTATTTTACAACCTGGAATGGAGCCTTGGARTTGATTAGAGAGGGAGCTCCTACCTTCCTCCAGCTCCATCCCTGCCCACAAGATGCTGTCTGAGCTGCTGAGTTAAGGAGCTCTTGTCATCCCAGAGCCTCTGGTGTTATTCCCTCCCAGGAAAACAACCATGTGGCTCTCTGCAGGATGAGAGAGGGTTTGGGCACTGCATTCGGGCCTGGACCTCTGAATGGAAAGACTGAGCTCTGCACAGCACCGAGTGAAGTTCCTCACAGCTCTCTGCCCAGAAGCTGAGTCTCCTCTGCCAGCTCTCAGCTGTGCCCAGCCTGCCCAGAGTCATGCAAAGCCACCTGCTTTCTGCTCCCAACTGCAAGGAGCTCAACATTAGGATTAGGACAGGTGGGCATTGTCCTAGTCCAGTTTTGGAAAAGCTGCTTGATAGRAGTACAGCACTGAAAAATATCTGCTACAGAGGTGATCCTGCAGCTCATCTAATGTGAAGGAAACAGATTTTTTTGTCTGAGTCTCCCATGCCAGGAACAAAAAGATATTTTTTCCTTTTTTTTTTTTTTTTTCAATATTTCAGCTCCTGCCTGACTGTTGCAACCTTCCTGTTATTTGCTGCATCATTCATCCTCCTCCTTCGGGAGGGACRGGGAGGGCAGCCCTGCTGTTTAATCACTGCTCACTTGTGGTGAGTGCTTGCTCCTCAGCATGGCAAGTGGAATGCAGTAGTGCTGCTTTGCATTACCGCCCTGGAGCTGAGAACCAGGCCAATATCATCAAAATTCAAGGCATTCCTTTCCCAAACCCACTTTACATGGAAAAGTACCCTTAACTCTCTCTAGCCCTGAATACCAGGCTTGAGGGCCTCTTTACCTGCCAATGATGCTGGGCAAGCTTTCAGCCCAGATAAATCACAGGCAGCTGGGGAATGGGTGGAGGCTYTTGTTTCACCACTTGAAAGGCAACTTTAAAAAGTTGGTTGGAATTCAGCCTTTAATTTTGCACCCGCAGATTTGAGCCCGTAATCAGATGTGAGCTTGGATCTGCAGATCTCATCTGCTGCAGCACTGACACCACCTCTTGCTTGCTGCCTGCCTGATCCAAGGGAACAGTTAGGTAATTAAAGGTCTGAATGTGTTTAGCTTTTCCCAGCACTGGTTATGAGCAGATCATTAAAAGGCATTGGGTCCTCTGCACACRTCCTGGCTGAGCAGATTCCTGTCCTCCTTATCTCCTGGTCACTCATTTGGTATCTCTAAGTGCTCCCTATAGCTTTCCCATCTATCACAGGCTGCTTTCCTAAGATAAGTCCTCTGATGTGCTGCTCCATATGAAATTATTATTACTATTATGGTTGTTATTATMATTATACAAAACCCCCAAACCCACACACTTCCAAAAATGAGGCTCCATTTAGTGGGAATTCTTTAAAACATATTTTATTTTATTTTATTTTCCAAATGCAAACTTCAGGAAAACTTTGTGTGCATCACATGCAGCGTTCATGGCTCGGGGCTGTGCCTGTGGGCAGGGCCAGAGCCTCGACACTGCTTCCAGGGGAACATTGCTCCACACAGCCCAGCAGAAAATTGTTATTTTTACTGGCATTTGTGCTGCAGCAGAATTTGGAAGAGGGCATGGAGGAGCTTTATGGCATGGTCTGCTTGTTCTTGTTGTTACCGGTGAAAAAAAACAGATAAATTTTAAAACTGCAGCCTCTGTTCTCTGTGTGACAATGGGGAAAATGGTGCTCTGGTCTGCTGCCTTATCTGAGTTGTCTCTGCACRTCTGAATGAAAAAGTCAGGGGAGCAAAATGGAAAAAAGAAACATAGTTTTTCATTTCTTTCCTAACTGTATGTAGTAAGTATGGAAGGGGAAGGCATATTTTCGCTRGGACACTCCTTGAAGTAATCACTGTAATTTGTGTTTACTGCTGGATGCCATCATATTTAAACTACTCCATTCACAGAATGATGGATTTAACTCATAGAATGAAGTGCAGTGAAGCAAAATGATTGGACTTACTTTGAAGTATGTGATTCTCACAAGTGCTGTACTATTTTATTAAGAAAACATTAAGTCTCCGCGCAGAAGCAACTGATGCTCCATCAGGCTTTGGATGTCCTCTCCCCACTCCTGTGGGACTGTGAACTCAGTGATGTGACTGATTCCCAGCTGGAAGTGGGTGCTGTCTGGGTGTGATCCCAATGCCCAAACACACCAATTGTGGCTGGTGGCTGGGGACTTCCCCAGAGAAGCCAGSCCATGGAGGAAAGCATCACTTACAGTAAGTCACAGGAGGGGAGGTGCATTTTGCTCTGGGGCTGTGCTCCCAGGGGTGGTTCTCAGTCTAGATCACAATTAATGCTTTGTCCAGTCTAAAAATTTAGATTTTTTTTAAAACTGAGCATTGAATTTGCTTTTTTTTCCCCCCTTGACTCATTTGAACGTGTCAGGCAAAGTTTTTTACCTCCCCTGGAGAAATTCTGTAAATCTCTTATCGTGAATCCTTTTTGGTATCCTTCAGATTCTCCTCTCGACCTCACCCTGCAGTCTGGAACATGCAGCATGTGTGCACTTGACATAAGCACACGTCTTGAGAGTCATTTTCTTTTTTCCATCCTTTTGCATTYGTTACCTTGCCTTGTTGCAATTTGGATTTGTAAAATCTATGGGGCAGAAATTTTACTTCTACAAAAACACCCCCACGGTGATAAGCAAACCATATCAAGGCACATTTTAAAAAAAATATATTTTCATGGGCTATTGGTGTGTTAATAGGAAAAAGTCSTTTTTTTTGCAGAAGAAGGAAGAGCATGGAAATGGAGTGGAATTTGTATTTCACAGATTCATAGAATCATTTAGGTTGGAAAAGGCCTTGTTAAATGCCATACAATATTTACTCCACGTTTGCGGTCCTGAACCATTGAGCAAGAGTGGATTTAGTGGGGGGGTTTGTGAGGCTGTGCAGGCTCCTTCAAGATGAAAGACCYTGCCTGAGGAATATCATGTTTTATTATTTATTTAAAGGATGTTTTCATGACGCTGCAATTTCTAACCCGGCGTGGCGAGACCGTAAAATAGCAGCGGGTCTGTTTGGGGGAACGTGTTTTATTTGGCACGTTTTGGGAATGGCAGCACAAAGGGAGAAAATAAAGCTGCAATGTTTATGGCAGCTGGGCCCTCTGTCCGTTGGTAACCACTCACCACAAATAACTGCTCGCTGGTGCCCACACGTGATATTTTAGGGCCCGAGCTCTTAAAAAGAAGCTCTTAAACATCAGCAATATTTAGTGCCGTGCAGCCTTCTGGCCGCACATAATGACTGCAGTGTTTTTCACGAAAATGGAACTCATCGCATTCTGGGCTTTGCTTTGAGGCCTCACATCAATCACCCACCCCCAAGCCCTGCCTCACACCTTTCCAATTCCCACAGCCTTGCTCTTTCCGTTATGTTACTCTAAATGTCTCTTTTTTTTTTTGCCTTCTTCCTTGCTGCCTGCTCCTTGAGGAAATATCCTCTCTCCGAAGCTGTTTGCTGAACAATCCTCCTACTGAGCTGGAGGAGAGAGGAAAACCTGATCGGGTCCATGAGGCAGATGCAATTAGAGCACAGCTATTGACTGTAACAATTAAAACAAACATAAGCAGTAAAAAGATCAAGCAGCAGGTAAGGCAAGTAAAGAAAAAGTATTTCTGCCCACCACAAAATTAGTGGTGGGACTCGCTAATATTKTGAAGGGCAGAAATAAGAATTATTTTTAAAAATTAGCTAAGAAAATGAATGAAGGCTGGGTTCATCACTTGTGACATGCAGTGACTCAGGTGAAGAAAGCCACTGAGAAAGCTCCCAGGCAGATGGTAGGAGCTGTGAGGACCAGGCATCCACTGCTGCTCCTGTGGGAAGCGGGATGGATCTGACTCAGTGCTCTTCAATCACGCCACCCGTAAGGAATAAAACAATTACAAAACATAATTACAAACTGTTACAGCCTGCATTAATGCAGTTAATTCAGGGTAAGGATTTGCCTTACTGATGAAATGACCCAGTTCTTTAACCTTTTCATCTCTCAGTTTCTCCCTTTCTGCCTAATACCATGTTTCTCCTGCTCTGCCGTGCTGGGTTTTGTTTTGCTGCTCCCCAGGGCTGTGCCTGTGGCTTTCTGTCTGTGAGGTTGTCCCATGCAACTGAAATAAATACAGCAGTTCACTCATTTGCTTTTGCTTTCTCCCATTCCTTGACAACCTCATACACTCTGGCTCTCCCTTGCTCCTTAGTCTCCTCCTCTCTACAGAGTGGACAATAAACGCTGCACAGAACCTTTCCACCGAGCAGGAAGGTGGGTTGGACCTTTCCAAAGTGCTTGGTCGCTTATCACAGCCCCTCGTGGTGAAACTGGGGCTCCGCAAGCATCGAGGCCAACGCTGAGTGTCTGACAACTCTTCCCACYGCCCACCGATTGTTCTGAATCAGGGTTTTGGCCCGGGATCACGGAATTACACGAAGGAAATGCAAGATAAGCCACTGCTTCAGCAGCCTCCTTTATCTCGTGTGCGATGCTGCTGTACAAAGAGGCACTGACGAGCTTTGTGCGGTGCCCTGCCGAGGATGCCGGGCAGCGGGACGGTGCCCAGTGCCACGAGTCACCAGCTGTCCCACAGCCAATGCGCCCACAGTAAACAACAGGCGACAGTGGGCACTCTGGGGAGGGGGAAGGGGTTTGTACCAGGGCTCGTGACTGTACCTGAGGGGACAAAGGGGCGATTCAGCTCTCTGGGATGGCGCAGAGAGAGCGAGCGAGGAGAGATCAGCAAGGCTGGGCTTGTGCAGGCTGGCACACGAGAACATTATTGGTGCTGTCATTTGAGGCTGGGTGAAGAACGCAGAAAGAAAGTGCTTTTAGCCAGCTAATTTAGCATATGATGTTGGTAAGGTTATTTTATGGTGTTTTCCTCTCTGTCCCCTTTTTCTGTCCCCCTGAGTCGTTACTCCTCTGCTTCCATCTGGTGATATTCCTGCTTATCAGGCAGCAACAGGATGGTGGGATTCGTGGCAGAGCAGCATCAGTGCTGACCCAGCAGCGATCGATACACCCAGGAATTTTCAGGGTGGCTCACCTTGGGCAGGCTTTGAAAGGACCCAAAACTGGGTGTCCGGCCTGAGGCACTCGGGATGGAGGAAAAGTAGCTCACACCTGAGGAAAAAAATGCTCTGATGAAGTTTTGTGCTGTGAGGAACTGGATAGCTCTGCACAGCACACAGTGAGAAACCCAGCGTCAGGCACCTGGGCTCGAAGGTGTTGGTTTGTGCTCCCCGCGACACACTTTGTAAAACCAAAATCTTAGTGTACATAGTAGCAGATAAAGAAGTTTTTTTTTTAAAATGGCCCATTGCCATGAAGGAAAGGAGCTGGGCAAGCAAACAAGCAAAGGCAGCTGAGAGGATGAAGGCCCCATAACTCACAGTGCATTTGTTTACTTACTTTGGCAAGGGACGCAGGTGTGAGCTTGGGCTTTGTTTCTCTCTGCAGGCTGGAAGGAAGCCTGCCTGCTCCTTGCCATGCAGGTAAAATAACTAATACTGAGGAATATTCTTTAGCCACCTTTTTTTAATGAAGAGACACACGCCTTTTGGAAACAAAGTAGTCCAAGGACCAGCTGAAGTTAAATAAATAAAGTCTGCAAACTGTTTCACGCAAGGCTCTAACGATGGTTTTCATTTATTCTCCTCACCTCTCCCTGAAATAACCTAAACTGAATGTTCATGGATTACTTTCCCCAGTTTTGCTTCCTGGCATAGATCTTYGCACATTTTCACCTCTCAGGTGTTGCAAATCTCCGTGGGTCCCCCCCGAGCGCATGCTCTCTTCTTAGTCCTATAAGTCTTTTGTATTTTAAAGCTTGTAAGGATATTTTTCATACACACTTTTTTGATTTTAGACCCTTTTAGTGCAAGTTTAATGGTATCTGCACGGAGAATTTGGAAGAGGGCGAAGTGTAAGAGCAGTGGTGAGGATGGTTGAGTGGAGCCCAGGTAGGAGCTGCTGGATACAGAGGAACCAGTTTTGGGGAATAGTGGCCACATCCAGCCTCAGGAAAAGGAGTTCAGTTTTCAGAACTAAATGCATGGGGAAGCCCCTCCTGGAGCTCCAGGTGGAGAAGGTGTTCGTGCAGGATCAGGAGGCAGGCACTCAGGCCAGCTTAACACCTTTCCTGGGGGATGGATAACAGGGAGAGAAGGAGCACATGGAGAAAGTGAGCTGGGTGGACTGGCAGCGCTATCTTGTGTGTGGAGATGCAGAATTTGGAGAGCAGGAAGGGAGAGGAAGAGCAGACAGCTGCTCTGTGGATGGTCCATGTATTTGGCTAATGACGGCAATAAAACAGGATTAGCTGCTAGTCCTGGATTGATGGCCACGGCAATTACCAGACACTCTGCTTCCCTCCTGTGAGCAGAGGAAGGTGGCTGCTTGTGGGAACTACTTTTAAAAGCTCATTAGCTGGGTGTTAAGTCTCATCAAACAGTTAACATTTCAAACAAGTACAACCTGGGTGTAATTGCAGCCTCTCTAAATTTGTTTGCCCCATTAATACCTGCCACTATCAATTATTTAATTCCTCCTCAGCTGTTTGGATGCTTGTTTCAAACTGGGTTTATTTATTTGTTTCTGGCTAGTAGATAGTAGGAGCTTTTTAAACCAGAAGATGTTTTTTCTTCTCCATGAGCTCTGTGGTCTGAAGGTAAGAGATTAAGTGGGAGGCGATGAGGATGGTGTGCTGATACAGCTTTGGCTCGATGCTGCAAAATCCATGGGAAATTCCGAGGGAGAGGGTGAGCCCAGGTTTGAGAAGATTGGTGTTTGGAGGACCTGGTTTGGGTCTCCCAGATGTACCAAGGAGCTCCCACCAAAGCAAATGGAGCCTGAGTCATGCAGGAGACTGCTGCTCCTGTTTATTCCAGCAACGGGAGAACCATAGCAGCAGGAAAACAAACTCTGGGAGAGGCGGCAGATAAACGAGACATTCCCGGGAGCGGGAGTGAGTTCAGCAGGGATGCCAGAGGGGAGAGAGGGTCGCCTGCCCTGGAGCACTGCGGGACTGCAGGAGGGGTGAATTGTCCCTGCCAGCCTGATAAGGAAAATAATAACCAGGAAAAATCTTTATTAGTGCTGACTCAAATATTTTTGCCATTTCTTACCTCGGAATGTTTGCTTTTATTGCTCTTGATTCTCTTTTTTTCTGGCTGCTGCGTTTCTGCTGAAACTTTTGTGGCACAGATGCCTCCCTGGTAATTTCTGCGTATGTCCTCCAGGACAGCTTTTTAAATTTTTATTTTTTTTTTTTAAAGTGACACCTGTTGTATGTGAATATTAATTGGAGAGGGCAATAAACTGGGCTGGCAGTTGAAAACCCTCCTCTTGAYCTCCCTGTGCTTATCTTTAATGCTGTTAAGCTTAGAGAGTCCAAATAATTAATTAAGGTGGCATTTCTGTGGTCAGAGAGGGAGAGCTTTCCTCTGGCTCCCAGCTCCCCRCAGCTGCTCAGCTGCCACGTGAGCAGGCGTTTCTGTGCAGTGCATATGTGGCACTCCTGGCGACCCAGAATAGGGGTTTATTTTGGAAACTGCTAATGGCTTTGTTTGCACATTTATTCCCTTTGCTGAGAGAGGCTGCAAACTGTTACCGTGACCTTTTGTGTTKCCGCGATAAGAAGCTGTTTTGGAGGAAAGCAGGTCGGATGCTCTGGGCACCAGGGAGCCTGCGGAAAGGCCTCCAGCCCATCCGTGCAGAGGGAGGCGGGATGCTGGCTGCAGCTGGWATCCATAGGCTGGGTAAGGTCTGCTAGGGTAAATATTTAGAATGTAGGCGTAGGAATTTAGGAGGAACAGAGGTTAATGGGTATCCTTCTTCAAGGCGCTGGGTTGCTGATTTTGAGGGTCCAGTTCTGGAGGCATCTCCAGCCATGCTGGGGCTGCTTCAAGTTTATTTCCTATGGAGCAGAGGGATGTAGGTGGAGGGGAATGTGCCTTCCTCCCATCTTCCCTCAGGAACCCTCCAAAGTTGTCAGACACCAAAGGGAAAGGGGCTTTTGGTTTCTAAAAAGGGAAATGGCAAACCACCCTGAAGGCAGAGGAGCAGCCCTCTCAGTGTTCTTCTGTCTTCAACCCATCTCTTAAATATAGCCGTGAAATAATTCAAGTTTAAATGTTAATTTTTATATAAGAAGCAAACTATAAATTGTGCTTGCCCTTTAGTTTGGCACTAGAGCTGCAAACAGCAAGGCATGTCATATTGCCTTCTTAAATTAACCCCCCAAAACTGGCTCTAATTGACTTTCAAGTTTTGGTAACATGGGTTTCCATATATRTTCCCAGTTTCTATTAGTAATAAAAAAGTCTAGTTACATGAATCATAATTTATGACAGGGAAAACTGAATTATGAAGACATCCATGCTGAAAGTACTGTTTGCTTTTTATTTTTTTAAATTATTATTCCTTGGATAAATAAGTAGCTTGGAACTGGTCATTTAAAAAAGAAAGATCTTGTTTCTTTTTCAGTGGCCTTTTCAGATCGTGCATGTAATAACATATAAAACGAGGCATATTTCCATAGCTGCCATTCTGGAGCRAACAAAGCTTGTTATTAGCTTGTCTAGCCTGGTTTGTTTGATTTGAACTGCAGTCAGGGGATGAGTGCATGCTTGACATTTCTTCTGCACTAAAATGTCTAAAGCAATGCCAGCCTGGGCTCCATTATGGGAAACGAGCAAAATCCATTCAGTATGTTCATGAGCAACTCTCCTAACTTTTAATATACTTACAGAGTATATAACCACTTCTGGCTGCTTATGCGGCCAAATGGTTTTGATGTTCAAAAAAAAAACCAACAAAACCTAGTGTAGGTTTTCTTAGATATGGAAAAAGTACCAGCAAAAATCCATATTTGTTTTATGTGGCTGAGCCTGTTTATATTGCCCATGCTGAGGATTATATGCCCTTGAACGGGAGAGGAATCTTGTCTACAGCTGTTGTGGGGAGCTTTTATTATAAAAGATGACACAGAAAAAGTCAAGAACTTTCTTAATGAGTATTTAAGTAATGAGAATTGGAAGCCAGACTGGTGATTTTAGCTCAGTTCCTTGAACCCTGGAAGCGCTTTAAGTACATCCCTGAGCTGATCCCTGTTGAACAAATAATGTGAGTCTATCTTTAAGGTTATTAGTTTCAATGGGGCTCACACATGTGTTCAATAACTATGTACAATAAAAGCTCTGCTCAACTGGGGCTCCAGGTTTGCCTTTCAGGTCACGAGTGATGGCATTTTTCCATGGGTTGTTGTATTTCYAGCTCTCTGTCCAGGCTCCAGGAGGAAGGGGCATTTCACTGAGGTGGCTCACAAGCCACCAGCTGGCTGATGGGGTCTGCCTAAAATGGGAGAGAGCTAATGTCACTTACCCTGGAAATGTGAACTCCCTCCTTAATATCCCAGGAAATCAATGAAGGGGACATCAAAACACAGCAGACCCCCAAGATCAGGGCAGCTTTTCCCATTTTCCTGATGTTACTGGAGCTCAGCCATGAGGGCTTGGCATGTGGCTGTTTGGGTGGGACATTTGCTCTTTGTTTCTTCTTTCCCCATTTATGCAAATGCAGAGGAGAGAGACAAGAGCGTAGAGAGGAAGGAAGTCAAATAYACCCCCCAACTCCTCTGCAGGGTGCTTAGCAAAACCCAAACTCTCTGATAAAAGCTTTGAGTTGTGGCTTGGAGAGAAGATGCTATGGATCAATATCATCCTCATGTATTCATAGAATCAAAAAATCATTTAGGTTGGAAAAGGCCTCCAAGGTCAGTGAGCTCAACACTGACCCAGCACWGCCAAGGCCACCACTGACCCATGTGCCCAAGTGCCACAYCCACAYGGCTTTTCAATCYCTCCAGGGATGGCAATTCCACCAGTGCCCTGGGCAGCCTGTGCCAACGCTTGACCACCCTTCCAGTGAAGAAACTTTTCCTAATATCCAATCTAAACTCCTCTGGCACAACTTGAGGCCATTTCCTCTTGTCCTGTTACTTGGGAGAAGGGACTAATCCCCAGTGATATCGATCACTTTAGATATTGTGCAAGCTCCAGGCATCTCTTTTAATTAAGGGCATTATTTATGTCTCTCTAAGTAGGCCCAAATTTTTTTCTTTTTCTTTTGCCACAGCAATTATTTAATCAGCCTAAAGGCTGATATAAATAGCAGTGAGTAAGACCAGAAATCAGTGTGCAGAAGTGGCCTTTACCACATACCTTTATGCTGGCTCTGCTGGAACCCTGTTGGGGCTGCTTCCCATAAGCTGTGTCCAAAGGAGAGCCATCCAGGCACTGCCTTTTTCCAGCAGCAGGAAGCGGTTTTGGAGGTCCTCCTTTGGGTTCATGCCACCCAAACATGGATTATTTTTTTGGTAAATAAGGAATGTGTGCAGCTTGCTTGACCTCAGTAAATACAGCAGGAGCATGTGTGTAAACTTGAGGCCAGCACAGAGTTGGTGACTYGGAGAGGCAGCAGGGACCTGCCATCAATCACAACCTGCTTTTTTAGGGTTTGAGRGGTTTGAGTCCTAATATGCTGACTAATAGGGATAATCAGTAAAAACTCCAGATGAGGGGTGTACTGGTGACAAAACAGCACTGCTGTGTGATGTAATTAACCTGTTCTGTAACGTGTGCACAATAACAACAAATCCATACCTTTCCCCAGATCTTCCTAACTAAATAGATCGAGTCCCAGATAGTTCCACACTGCCTCCTGGTCGGTTTGTGATGGAGAAGAGACTGAGCTCTTCACGCACAAACACTGTAAATTTGTGTGTCCTTCATGAAATCCCTGCTTTGGGATGCCCGTGATGTCTTTAAACTGTCTCCAAGCCTTCATATAAAGGTCCAAGTTAGTACCTGGTAGTAGCAGTTTTCCTGAGCACTTCACATCAGACAGTGTAACTAACATTTTACTATTTATTGTTTTGCTGTCTGAGGGAAATTTTACTAATTTTTTTTTTTTTTTTTCTGAAGATTAACCCAGTCATCCAACCATTATTGTGATGGTTCCTGTCAGAACATCTTTCAGTAGTGGCCCAGTAGTGTTAAAGATGGAGACGAAGCAAGACAATATGGCTCCGACAAAGCTAATTGGAAAAACTCCCGTGAACTTCGGCAGAATCAGGATTTAATCCCTGCTATTGTACAGTAAAGAAAAGCTACATGAGAGAGAAGCCTTTAAAAAAATTATTAGAGAACAGTTGTGATCTTGCATGTCAAATGTATTTAATTAGAAGAATTTTTCCAGTATCTCTAGAGATTTGGGGACATGCAGTGGGACCTTTTCTGTTTGGAAAATACTTTGCCCATTGTRGGCACTAGGAGAGGGAAAAAATTGAAATAAGCTGTATCCAATTGCAGTTGGAAATGTAATACAATGGGATAGGGCTGGGACCCACAGGGAAGCGGTGGCAGCACTCCCACTGACCTTAATGGGAGCTGGACCACATCCCACACGGCCTTGGAGACGTTTGTGGGGGGAAAAAAAAAAAGTCTGCTGTAGAACTGAAAGATGAGAATGAAGAAACTCATGGATTTCAAAACTCTGTGGCTCCAGTGGGGCCAGAGCCAGAACCTGCTGAGGCAAACACAAAGCCAACGGTCAGGCTGGCTTGGTTGGACTCGTTCTGTCCCTCCTTTTGTGTGGCAGAAAATTTTGTCGGTTTGTTTGTTACCACTCTTAGAAAATACCTGTTCACCGGCAGACAATGTACGTGAGCAACTGCTTTGTGCAACTGATACCCTGGATTTTATCCAAAATCACAGGAGAGAGGTGATTTGTGTGTTTTCAAACCTCACTCGCGGAGTCCATCAAGAGCTGGTGACCTCCACTCTCTGCAGTTCCTTCCCAGAGGGGGATGTTTCCCATGGGATCAGCCAGCAGCTGGTGTGAGACCTCTGAGCAAGGCCTGGGGAAAGGCTGGCAAAAAGGAATCTTACAGGGATGGGGTCTCTATTACTGCGAGGTGAGGTAGACATGGTGGTACAAATGCTGCTGTCTCGCTGGTTTTGAGGGCAATGGAAAAATTATGAAGAATATTCATTAGAGACAAAATATTTTCTGGGTTTGAACTGCAGCTGAGGAAAGCTTTAATAGTGAAAAGGCATAGAGGAAAAAGAACACACAAAGGACTAGAGAAAGGGAATGAAAATACCTTCTACCCTGACAGTTCAGGGCCAGCAAAGGCCAGAGAGCCCCCAAGCTGCTGTTGCTGCCTTGCCATTTTGTGAAATTATGGAAAGAGATCTCCACCATGGTTCAGCTCCCAGCGATTGGGTGTCTGAGGTACAAGTGTGGGCTTGGGGAGCTAAAGACAGGACAAGCACCAAGCCTCATCCTGGATACTGGGACGAGCTTGGTTCTGTCTCTCCAAGCGCATCAGTTCTCCAAGCTACATGAAGAAGTTTCCAGAACTTTCAGCAAAGCAGGGCTCGCTAACACCGGAGGGAATTAGGAGGGTCCTCACCCCCAAGGAGCACTCAGAGAGGCAGCACGCAGAAGGAGCCCAGCTCCCGAGCACAGGGCTGCCTGCGCTTCCAGAAGAACTTGCTAGAAGCCACAGTGCATCTTGGAAGGAGCGGGGATCGTATTTCAGCCCTGGATTTCAGGCGCACGTTGTGACAGCCCGCGGCAGACGTGCCAGGAACTTCATTCCGTAAATCACATTTCTTGCAAAGGAGGCCTCTGTGCTCGGTAGTAGTAGCGTTTGTTTCTTCTTTTTCTTGGCTGCTTTGCTTGGAAGTAGTGTAAAGACTTAACCCTGGTGAGAAGGACCTGCAGAGGAATAATGGAGTATGTGAGAGSTCCGGCTTTTGCCTTGTTAAATGAAGCTGGGTCTATATAAACACCCTTGGAAAAAACCCACTGGTAATGCTGCAAACATGGGATTCGGCAGAGGGCTGTTTTCGTTTAGCCTTTTGGCAGCATTTTTAACAAGAATATGTTTTTTGCGACTTTCAAACCAGACACATCATCTTGGATGAGCTATAATGGTAATAAAAGCATTGCAAATATCTCTATTTCTGACCCAGGTTTTGCTGGAAACATCTTGCTGCTCAGAGGAGGAGAAATAGAGTCTTCATGTACTGGGTGTAGCAACTTGCTTAGGAGTGAGTGTGTACTCGAGCATGTTCCTGCCTTTACTCACGCTCCAGCTGTACTCTCAGTAAAGTTCTSCCTTTGGTTTGCCCAGCATGACCCCAAATGGTTATGGGTGATAATAACCACATGTTATGGGTGGCTTTTACTTTCATCCAGCCACGCTGCAGAGACTTCAKAAGCTGCTGACCTGATGTACTTTGCCTTCCCCCTCTGAAGCGTGTGATGTGTTCAGTGCAGTGCTGTTTTGTATACACAGGGACCATCATCACCCCAAATTACCTGTTTGTAGACAAATGTTTCCTCAGTCGGTTGCTGAGGGTGAGGAAGATCTCTGCTGTCATGTAAGGGGAGGCCTCAGTCTGGAGCGAGGTCTGCTTTGAACATTTCTGAATAAATATTTTGCAAAGAAATGTATATGTGGAGACACGGTGTTCAGCTTGATTGTAGTGGTGACCCTAAAAAATGTAGAAAATGGTAGTGGAGATAATAATCACAAAAAAGGTTTAATTAACAAAAGCACCCAGTGATTTGTAGAGCAGATGTGAGCAGCTTCAATTCAAAGTTCCTGCCTCTACCTGAGATRCTGAACCCCATCATCAGCTCTCCCTACACCACCTTGTGTAGTTCTCTGTGTATCCAGCTCCAGCCTAAGGTTAGGTAGGAATTTTCCCTCACTACCACCTAGAAAGTTACTCCAGRATCTCTCTCAATACCTCAAAACTTGTTAACTTCCATGAGTTCTACAATTTTCTTGTCATTGCCAGCTGGTAAGGTTGGCATAACTGTCATTGTTAATCCTGAGCAGCACAACTCTGTTCATTGTACCAGTGAATTCAGTCTACTTTATTCTTGTCTGATCCGATCCTGTTCTCCTTGAATGGACATTCCCAACTTCCTCTATTTGACAGCACTTTCTGATCTTATGCTATCAGCAAAATTCAACATGGTCCTATTTACTGTGCCATGAMTATTATCGAAAATATCTAATATATTCAGCCCCAAGACCCAGTGTCTGGGAACCCTCCTCCTTGACTCTCTCTATGCTGATGGCCCCACTTTCAGATTGGGATGACAYCTCCAGCTTCTCTGAGAAGTTTCCTCTGCCTTTCTGCTGGAAGAGCTGCTGGAATTGCTGGATTCTATCCATTCTTCTGCCCAAAAGCTGGCTGGAGGCCAAGAAGTACATCTCTTTGAAACGTATAGGTCATAGAATCACAGGTTTGGGTTGGAAAGGACCTTAAAACTCATCTAGTTCCCTCCTCCTGCYGTGGGCAGRGACACCTTCCACTATCCCAGGYTGCTCCAAGCCCCRTCCAACCTGGCCTTGGACACCTCCAGGGATGGGACAGCCACAGCTTCTCTGGGCAACCTGTGCCAGAGCCTCCCCACCCTCACAGTAAATAATTTCTTCCTAATATCTAATCTAACCCAGCCCTCTGTCAATTTGAAGCCATTCTCTCTTGTCATGTCACTACATGCCCTTGTAAAAAGCAAAAAAACCCCAGAACTTGAAGCTGGAGCTGTCTCTGAGCCAAAACACATCTTAATAATAAAAAGTCGAGTGTGAAAATGAGTTGTCTCTTCTGCAAAATGGCTGGGTTTATAAGAATCGTAGGTAATGGGATGTTTATCACCAAGAGCCCGCAGTACCTCATCGTTGTGAGCGAACCATTCCTGCTSTCCACGAAGGTGTGGGTTTGGGATGTTGTCGCCGTTGACCACAGCAGAAATCAACGCCTCCAAACACATTCACCACGTGGGAAACCAGAGACCTTGCTCTGCCCAGAGGGTTTGCTCTTTCACCCCTGTCCTCCTTCACCTAGCTAAGTGACCATCAGTGAAAAACCTTTTCCTGATACCTAAACCTTTAYATAAATACAAAATTTTATGATGTTTGGTGCAACATGGTCTATTGTAACACAGGACACGGCGTGGGGGGCTCTCAGAGAGGTGTCCCAGAGCTGTGATGGTCTSAGCAGGTCACCGTGAGCCAGGAACTGCTGAGGTACAAGCCCACCCCGAGAGCTGCTGTTGGCATTACTGTCTGTGCCATAGGTGTGTGACCACAGGCTTTGCAGAGGGACATGGACAATACCACAGAGCTCCAAGAACATGGGGAGCACTTGGTGTTGGGAATGAGCCCAGGAGCACCTCTCTRTGTGGTGGGTGTCCTCAGGGCTGCATCTGGCCCTTGGGACACTGCCCTTGGCTGGACTGAGGGTGGAACAAGCTGGGAAACACRGAGCAGGAGTGATGTATGATTCCAAAGGCTCTTTCCTATCTGCAGCCACCAGAAAACCTGGGATGTGCTGTCCCTGCTGTCAGTCATGCACTGCAGCTGGTGCATGCTGGAAGCACAACTGACTATGCTTCATTTTCTTTCAAACGTTAAATTGGTCTCAATAAAAGAGTGGATAACTGGCGTTGATTTAGGGTACTCGGGAAATTCCTGTAAATGTAGTAAATTCACACAGAGTTTACTGGCTCTTGCGTGCAGTCTGTCCCTGACAGCGTGTGCATCACCCCACGCTTCTCTGTGTGGACCAACCATCAGTGCAAAAGGGTTCTGGTGTGGGGAAAGGGCTCTTTAATGAAGCAAAATTATAATGAGGTTTTGTGGCTGAAAGCTGAAGCTGAAGAATTCAGACCAGTAATAAGGTGTGCATTCCTGGCCACTGGAGAATTTAATATCTGAAACAATTTGCCTAGGGATATGATTAATTCTCTCTTTGAAAACTTAATTTAAGATGGGGTTATTTTTTTTTTTCCTAAACAATCTGGTTCAACCAGAAGTTATGGTCTTGATGCTTCTGGAGGTTCTGGTAGCAAATGTCTGACCCAGGCAATGCAGGAGTTCAGACGAGACGCTGCAAGTCTCCACTTGGGTGAAGCAAAATGTTTTTAATGCTGTACGAAAGCGTTGCTTACCTTCATGCTTTAAATCTTAAGTCAATCTTCCCTGCCTGAAGAAATGGGGGAAAATTGAGAACAAATGACATTTTCTGAATTTTTCTGTGATGTATCTTTACTGCTTTATCTATTCCTCCAATAATTTCTCGCTGACATTAAATATTTTTGGCTTAAAGGGAATTGTCTCACCTTTACAGAGCCTCCTGGTCCCTTTTCTTGTCCTGGGGAATGGGTTACTGCTTGCCTGATGGAATACCAGCGCTGAGGGATAATTCACCAGGAAATACCCCAGGCCAAGCAATGAACTGCACAGCACAGCAGCCCTCTTTCTACTCATTTTCCTGCAAAAACAATCCTTGTGCTTAGACATTTAAGGAATGCAAAATACCGTGGTGGTAGTGACTTTTTGAGCTATTAAGTATATTTTCTTTCTCTTCCCTTGGCATCGTAGGGGAGTTTTACAAAAGCCCCTCTGCTGGGCAGGGCACAGACCTCCCTGGCTGGAGCAGGATTTCTCCTTCTCCTCCTGGCCCCTTGTAGAGGAGCTGTGGCTGGAATGCAGTGACACCCAAACCTGCCCAAGTGGCTCCTGAACCCACGATCCCCTGCAGATGAGCTGGAGCAAGCGTGGGCATGGAAATGTTTACTACATCCCTGGGAATACCTGAGGCTGGCAGGAGCTAACAGGGCTTTACCACAGCAGTGCTGAGCAGTCAGCAACAGGATTTTGATAAAAAGAAAGAAAAAAGGCAAGGAAGAAAAGGACCTTCTTTTGATACAACCCCATAGAAGCAACCCCCACAACCCAASAGTACCCTACATACTCTTCCTGCATTGTATAGATCTACTAAATTAATCCAGTATTGGTGATCTAGATGAACCCTTGTACTTATTTCAGCTGTTTCTGTGCAAGGACCTTGAAGGAAAATAAAAATAAAGGCCTATATATGAGGTCTACTTGACTTTTCCCTGTCTCCATGATAGTGGTGAATGAGTGTCTGCAGGGAATGCCAAACTCAATTGTGTTGTCTGTGAATAATGAGTCTTCTCTTAATACTCTGGAATTAGTAAGTAAACAAGGAAGTGCTTTTTGGGGAAATAGATGTAGGGATTCCAGTATTTCCCATGATTTTACATTTAAGTTTATTTGGTCAGCAGGTTTGATTAGCCCTCAGACTGTGCCCCCACAATGACATCAGTCAGACTCCCTCTCTTGTGCTTTAGATCATCCTAATAAATGTTGTTTTTTTTTTCAACCTGTGAGCAGAGCAGGGATAGAGGAGAACCAAAATATCAATTTACTTCATGTGAAGGTAATTTTTACTTTTGTGAAAAGCAGGCGATGTCCGAGGGATAAAATACTGAAAAATTATTCTTTCATTTGTTAGAATGCTAAAGCCAGGATCCGTCCTTTTGCCAACACTAAATTATTCTTCATTGTGCATAACACAGCTTCACAAATTAGTGCTTTTTCAACCTTATTGCCCAGTAGCTGTTGAAATGAACAGAAAAAAAATCATGCTTTCATTTTAAAAGTGGCACACTTCGGGGAAAAAAATTGTATTTACCAGCAAGAGTTTTACTTTTTGAAGCAAAACCAGTATTTTACTGAGRAGTGTTTTGGGGACAACTGCGTAAGTTTATCTCCCTGTGTTTACTGAACACAGACAGAAAAATCCTCCTTGCAGAGGTTCTCTGTACTGACAAAGAGGAGCAGATCCGAAAAGCTCTGCTGGGTTGTGAGCTGGCAGCTGTGAAAATTCTTATGTTCTTGTGCCTTCGTGGCTTTCATCAGCAGAGATGCCCAGGGTGGCATTTTAAGATAGTATCTCACCTGGAGAGTGGGAATAATACCCTCTGGATAGGCAAGGCAGTGAGATTGATATAGGGAATTTCAGAGCATGCAATTGAGGACTACACGGAGGCGATTTTTGCTGGGCAGATGTTTCTTTATTGGCCTCAGACACACACTTTRAAATGCTTTGTGTTTGGCCAGTAAATTATTTAATGGAACAAACAGTTAATCTTCGGTGTCCCAGCCTTGACTCTGGCTCTGCTCTTCAAGYTCGTGCTCACTCCAGAGCAAATGTTTCTGCTGACAAATTCACGGTGATTTTTCATGTTGTTGGCGTGAGCTGGCACATTTCTGCAGGGAAAATAAATCTTGGTATCAAACAGGGAATATTCACCTAAGGAGGAACTGAATAAAGGCTGGCCATTGGTTATTTGGGTGGACCTTCCTTCAGGAGAAGAAACTCATGCTTCTGTTTAACTCTTGAAAGATGTTATTGACTTTGAAAAGAAAGAAAAAAACATGGAGAGCAGACTGTAATCTCCTGACAAATATGTAAAATCCTGTCTATTTGTATTCACAGAGCAGAGCAGGAACCAAACAATGAATAAAAACCATCAGTGAACTTCCAGTAGATGAGGCAATGACCTATAATGGACGAGGATGGGCTTTCTAGCAGGGCTGGTTGGGATCAGACAAGGGGGGATGGTTTCCAACTAAAAGAAGGTTCATATAAGGAAGAMTTTTTTTACAATGAGTGTGGTGAAACACTGGCACARGTTGCCCCAGAGAAGCTGTGGCTGCCACATYCCTGGAAGTGTCCAAGGCCAGGCTGGAYRGGGCTCTGRGCAACCTGGGCTAGTGGAAGGTGTCCCTGCCCACGGCAGGGGGTTGGAATGAGAAGATTTTTAATGTCCCTTCCAACCCAAACTACTTGCGGATTCTATAATTCCGTGAAGAATAAACGGAGACGTGGCCCTGGGGTACTCTGTAGCAATAATAAATTCAATAATAAATTGATGGGAATGGACAGGTGGATAACCAAGCCTCACCCCAGCACAATGACACCCTGGATGGAAAACTGCTCTCAGGGAGATTCATCATATGGAAATGGTACCCAGCCCTCCCACGGAAATAATTTCCACTGCTTATCCACAAGCCCCTCTGCAATGCTGGGTGAACCGAAGTCAAACATTACACTTGAAAAGACAATTACGTGTCTTTCACTTCCTCGAGTCCCTCAAAAGCCAAATAGTGCTATCTAATCTAAACCACCCCGGCTCTCCTCCATCCCCTCAGACACATGCTGTGCATTACACATCTGCAGAAATCCACTGCAGCCTGGTTCAGCAATGCCTTTGAAGTCCTTGGAAGCTTATCTGCGCTCCAGCAAGCAAGGGTGTGTCTCCTGGACAGCTTGCAGGCGACCATAAAGCAGAAATTTATCCCAGAGGCCACAGGTGGCTCTCTGGGGATTTTTTTTTTTCTCTGAGTATCAAGAAATCTCCCGAAGTGACCCCGGAATAAAGGGCTCAGTGCTGCTGAGTGTGAGTGGGAATGTAGTGTGGGACACATCACAGTGTCTCGTGGGCATGGTCCACCAGAGCTTGAACAAAAACCTTCAAGGAAGCACTGAAAATGGTCACATTTTGCCTTGTGACAAAACTGAGCGGGCAGAAACAAAGTGGAGGTGGCAGAGGCATCTGCCTGTCTCCTCTCCCACCTCTGGCAAATCCTGGTGGATCAGAGCACTCTAACCCCTCAGGTGCACCCACCAGCATCAACCTTTCCCTGTCCAGCTCCACTCCCACTCTCCAGAGGGTGTCTGGACCCCACTCCCCCTGCCCCATCACCGTTCTCACCCCCTTTCCCAGTAACCACGAATGCTTTCCCCCCCAAAAAATTTGGAAAATGGTTTTAATGCCACAGGAGAAAAGAACAAAAAGAAAGCCTGACATTAATCCTGAGATGAAAATGGCTGAGCAAGTATTTATGTTGATTTAGGGCTGTTCTTGTTACATTCTTGAAACTACTGAGGTTATCTTGTAATCCATCTGAATTGCAGCTTGCAGCATTTTGAGCTGATTTTCAATTGTGCTACGTTTAACTATTCTTTGCCTCCTTCTGCCTCCCAGTATTTGCGGAAAAACACGCATCAGGCTCGGGAAAGCCAAACCTGTAGCCTCTGAGGTGTCTCTGCGTCAGGAAATGGAGATGGGGCATTGCTTAAAAAGAGAAATTTTGGTGTCTGGTGAGATTTTGGGCTCTGGTGAGGGGCAAGGCTCTCGCAGTGCTGGGTTTTGGCTGGAGGAAGGTTCACGAGCAGCACTCTCTCTGTTTATTTTCTGAGTGTTTTGAGGCAATGCACATCTCTATAGATGTTTGGAGAGCAGCAGCACTGGGGAGGAGGTTTATTTATCCACGAGATACGTGTCATGCAAACAGCTGTGGACTGCTTCTCCTCACCGCTCTGTTGATGCGATTCAGCTCCCAGCCCACAGACCCGGCAGGGAGAGGCACCCCAGGAGTGGGGTCTGCATTTCCTGGGGGCTGCTGCCTCTCCACCAGCACCAGGCCACTGGGCTTATCCCTGCCTGGAGCTGGAGCTCCGTGCTGCAGGCTGAAAAGTGGGAGGAAAAACTGGAGCCAGCAGTGAGCAGTCACAGGCTGCCCGGAGAAGCTGTGGCTGCCCCATCCCTGGAAGTATCCAAGGCCAGGTTGGATGGGGCTGGGAGCAACCTGGGATAGTGGAAGGTGCCCATGGCACCTGGATGACCTTTAAAGGTCCCTTCCGACTCAAACCATGCCATGATTCTAACACACAAGGATTTTGGAAGAGTTCTTCCCTCTGGTGAAGTTAATTCCCTTCTCCCACCATTCTCTCTATTAAGAGAAGAGCTCCAAATGGGTGGCAAATTTGTCAGAATTTTGGATGCAAGGGCATTAGGAGGATTTTTCCGCTGGGCCTGTTTGGTGATCTTCTCAGCATCCAAGAAGAGGAAGTCTCAGTACTAAACCCAGCATGTGACATATCCGAGGACCAGACTGATTTTCCTGGAGTACAAAGTGACTGGATGTCTCTGAGCATGATTTTTCTCTGGGATCTTTTGCAAGCCACTCCCTGAGGAAAGTTAAGGGGGGTTTAAAAAGTAAAAGGGGGTTAACCCCATTTTCCACATGCCTTCAGAAAGCGCTCCTGATCTATTCCTTACCCCTTAAACCATCAGAAACCCAGGAATCTGAGGCAGGGCATGTGCAGAGAAACCTTGTATTTCCACATCATGGCCTGGCTCCATGACAGTTTTGGTGAGAGCACCATATGAGCACCTTCCTTTCCTCCTGCAGCTGCTTTTCCCTATTGTCCCTTCTCCTGACCCCTGGGCACCCTTGTGGCATGGAAAGAAACCCATTGCTTCTAGATCCTGCTCCCTGTTTGTTTGCAGAGACAGGGTTAAACCCTGTGTTATTTCTTATCTGTAAATGATGTTGTTCCTGTTGAGCACAATTACAAACGCAGCTCCTTTGCTTTTAGCTCAATTTTTCACCACTTGCTTCCCCCCCTCCTCGGCTGYACTCTGGCGATCACAGCAGTTTCTGTTTAAAATGTTTCAGTTTCTCTGTTTTCCAGAATTAACCGGGAGCTTGTTGCTACATGCAGAGCAGGGTGGGACTGCTGATTCCTTTTTCTTTTTCTTTTTTTTTTTTTCCCCTCAGAAAGTAAATTGCTGAATATAAGGCTTCAGGGAGTAAAATTTACAGGAGAGAAATTGCCTTGTGTGTTTTTTAAGGCAGAGCTACCTCGCTGGCCAACACAGGATTTCACCCTTTGCTTGCCATGAAAAACTGTTTTTAGTGCTGATGCTTTCTGTAAACCTGGGATCGGTGTTTCTCCAGCTCCTGGCTCCTTACCACTCTCTTCTTGTCCTCTGTGGCAAATATTAAATTCCTTGCTTTCAGATGCACGGCTGAATTGCTCTGATTTGCATGCAACGAGGCTGAATATGCCAGTAAAAAAATTGGAGCCCCATTTAAAAAGCTTTTCGAGAGATTTTTGAGATTTATCATCTGTCAACAACGATCATCGTTACGGCCCTTTCCGAAGGACCTGCAACATTTTGGGACCCATCCAGCCTGGGAAGGTGGGGAGAGGCCATTTGTCATGAGACCCCCGTGGGGGACACCCGCGGGACAGGGTTGGCCCTACCAGGCTCTCTCTGGCAAATTAAAGGATTAACATCCAGCAAAAGAATTCCTGCACATCCACACAGAGCTGCTGTATTCCTCCCACTAGAGGACGGTAGCTGGCGAATGCAGCCACCAGTAGCATTTCACAACASAAGCAAGAATAAAACAGCCCTACCCTTCCTGTAGAAACTTGTTCCTTTCTAGTGGTTTTCACATAATGAATCCCAGTGAATATTTAACTAAGTCTCCCCTGTAATCAAGTTTCTGGCCTCTTCGCTTGTACCCACAGTGCCAAACATCTCCTGACCCATGGCGTTGAGCAGCCCTGGGAGCCTCCAGCAGGATCCTGTCTCTGGATGGTTGTTGGGTTTTTCTCGTCCAGCGATCACCACTATGGCCTTTGCTGTTCTTTGAGAGATGGAATGGGTCTTTACGACCTCAGCTYGGCTGTCTAAATCAGAAGCAGGCCTTCTCTTCAAGCCCTGAAATATTGCTGTGTATTTAGACATACGTGAATATTCATCAATATGCATATGAATATGCAGTAATGCAAGTCTAGATTTCATGCAAAGCAAGCTTCCCTGTAACCCTTCATTTAAAACAGAACGTAATGAAGGAGAAAAGTGTGTTTCTGGGGCTGTGGGAGCAGGGAAAAAGGGCAGTTTGGGCCTGTGTGTGGGAAACCTTTCTATGATTTCTCTTTAAGGAACTCCCCGTGCCTGTATCAGATAGCAAATCCCTGTTTGTCTTTGGGCTTTATCTGCCTGACCATTACCTTTTCATCCCATTTTTGGGGCTGCAGCTTGTGAACACGGTGACAGAGCTTACAAACGAGGGCTCTTAAACCTTGGTGCATCTCTGTTTATGTGGAGACTTTCTTAGGCAGGCCATTGGCTTCTCTCCAAGGCAATCCAGTTTCTCAAGTGAAATCGCGGGTACCATAATCACCTGGAAAAGTGGAGGGGAAGGTCATCCTACGGTGGGAACTGGAGCTGATAAAAGACAYGGCTTTGACTGAGAGAGAGACATAAAGGAGGAAGCAAATTCCTGTGAAAACTCCGGTAGGAGATAGGGGAGATTATGTGCAAAGGATGGGGAGAGAAGAAAGAATATTAACTGTTTGGAAGATGTTGGCTTAAAAGATGTTTGAGGGTTAAGAAGAATGAGGCAGGGAAATAGTTGTAGGCATTTAGTGCTTTACTACCSAAGGTCGTGGAAAGCAAAAGAACTACTTTTATTTTATTTTTTTAACTGCTGCAGAGTGACTGTGCCTGCTTGTGTCTGCACCTGGGCCTCTGGCACAGTGAACTGCAAACCCAGAGCCTGGCACTGCAGCAGGGGATGTGGGAAGCAGGAGGGGTCTGTTGGGATTCGGTGGTATGGGATGTCTGGGTCACGGGACCCTGCCCAGAAAGAACAGAGTGCCCACACTGGGTGTCCCTGCCTTACAGTTTCCTGCTCCTTCCAGGATTTCAACTGTAATATGAACCCTGGTGTAAGCTCCACTTCACACCTTCTGCTCCCAGGTTGTCCCTGAAAGTAAAAGCAGCTCTGCTGAACCCTGTGGTGTCACCGGAGAAGAATCTGATCTGATGTAACACTGCAGGGGAGGCTGCCACAACCACCAGTTGGTCTAGTTAGGGCTCCAGTAAAACAAACCAGCGGGTATTGATCRGCTGGAGACAGAAATAAGAAGCGCATGGGCCAACAAGAAAACATATCCAAGATCTGTGACAGAAGGACAAATTGTCTGTGCAGCCTTTGTCTCCTCCTTTTTGTAAGCCTGGCTCTCTCTCGCTGTGCCCTGCTCAGCACTCCGAAGTTGATTCACAGAATTTCTCTGCAGTCTGCTTTAAGGGAGCTCACTCCTAAGAGATCTTCTCCAATGGATGCTGCTTTCCACTCTTTTGGAAAAGACACTATTCCCCAAGAGCCAGTGGTGCTCCACCAGGACAGCAGCGTGTGACGAATTCTTTATGAGAGAATACATAATAAATTGAGGATTTTCTTTTATTTTGATTATTTAGTATTCAATATTTGCGTTATGGAAGTGCCTGGAGGTTCCAGCTGAGATCAGYGTCCTATTGTTCTAAGCCACGCACAAAAACACGGTCAGAGATGAGGAGCTTACCATCTAAACAGATGAACTGGATAAAGGGTGGGAGACAGGAAGCATCTATTATTCTCATTTCATAGCTGGAGAGCTTGGACACAGACAAATTAAGTGCCTTTCCCAGGAAAGCCAATAGAGAAGGGCAGAAATCACCCAGTGTCCAGGATCCCAGTGTAATACCCTGCTCATAACACACCACATTTCCTGTTTAAATTTATCTTGCAACACTGCAATAAAAACAACAAATATCTTTGCGAATATTTTCCTTAAGACACACAAAATGAGAGGAGCAGCAGAAAGGTTACATGGCTACAAGGCATAACAATCCGAAGGGAGTGTTGATACTCAAATGCCATTACAAGACATCRACACAACAGTAGTGAAAATAGTCTTTTTTTCTCAACTGCTTGGCCTTACTGCCTGAAGAAGTATTTCTTAGAATGTTCTGCTGTGCATAATGCAGAGGAAGATCAAGAATTGATAGACAAAAGAAATTAATTTGCCACTTCTCCAGCTTAACCAAAATGAGGTTTTTTTTGTTGATAAACACCCAGTGAAACCATCCCTTTAYGGGCCAGGAACTGCAACCCCCCTTCCCATATATATTTTGCTGCAAAAGAACTTGGTAGACAGTCTGCTTCACACTTTCATGGATAATTATTGAATCTATYGTCAGTAAAATGAATTAATTCTTATTTCAAATTTTCAGTTTGGCAGCATCTTGAAGTAATACYTGATGAGGACTAATGATGGAAGTCTCTCCTTAGTCGTTTCATTTTTACGTGAATTGACTTTCCCCTAAAACACTGAAAAACCTATAGAGCAACTTTGCCTATCTTTGAAAAGAAAAAGACTTTCAGAAGTGGATTCCTATGATGTGCTGCTTTGGTACCCTGAAAAAAGTCTGAAGCTGCCAGAAAAGAGAGCCATAAACACTTTGGAAACCAGGTAAATATTTTAGCTGCCAAAGTTTGGATTTAGACACTTAGCTTTGGAAGAACTTTAAAAAAAAAAAAAGAAATCTTGGACAAGCATTTAATTTTATCTAGCCTGGTCAAGAGAAATTTTTGGATGGGATAGTTTGAATAACAGGGAAGAATTGTTGCTTCCCATTGTCTTTCATGGAGCAGGTAAACCCTCAGTGATGTGYGTGGCCGAAATAGTATCTAGAGGCTTTCTCCCCATAGACYTCTAAGACTTGAATGTGCAGGTTTTCATTTTCTTTTTTTCCCAAGTCAACTTTCTGCCTTGTATTCCTATTTTCATCAGACAGAACTGTGACATGTTAGCAGGTGCTGCACCTGGAGAACAGATCAGTGCTGCAGAACTGCCTTCCCCGGGGTACCCACGGCCTCCCTTGCCATCTGTCTGGGGCTGCTTCCTCGCTGGAATTCCACGGAGGAGCCGGTTCCCGTGGAGCCCTGGCTACACTGATACCTCCAGCACTTGAAAGAAATGTCAGAGACTCAGTGAGGATTAGAACTGAGAGTGCTCAGAAGCTCTGTGCTGTGTTTTTTTCCGAGGTGACTTTTCCCACATTACTCGGAGGCATTGCTTGCCCATCTCAGCTCCTCTCTCCGCAGACACGAGCTGTTCGTCATCTGCTTAACCTTCTACCTTCAYCCCTACGAGCTGGGCTTTTATGGACGAGCTGGGCTCTGGCGGGTCCGGCCCGGGAGCAGCCTGAAGTCAGGCACATCTTCACCTTCCCCCGCCAGGTAAAAGAGAGGTTGGGTGGGAACGAATTCATCTCCTCACCTCTGCCTGCTCCTGGCCGGGGATGTGGCCGAGCCCAGCTGTGCCTTCCCTGCAGCTGGAGCCCCTGGCTTGGACCCTGCCCCCGTTGAACATTAACTGTGTCCCTGCCTGCGAGCAGAGGGAGGACCAGGGCTCTGCTGACAGCAGCGACAAAGAGCTGGCAGGGCTGAAAGATTCAATTTAACTTTCTTTCTCCTCCCCCGCTTCCATATGCGAGGGCACACAGCGCTGTTCCTGCTTTTGAAACTTGCGGGGCAAAGGAGCATTGGTGTCCTCATTTTCCTTCCTCCCTATTGATGTATCATTGCCAGGATGAAAAAGGACGTCTCAAGAGCTTTTGAAAAAATGGGTGACTACTCAAGACATTTTATAAAGGAGGAAGAATGGGAGAGAAAATAGGACTCGGTAGGGGGTAGAAGGAGCCTGAATGTGTGCCTTGTCTGTCTATTCTTTCGCTTGAAACCTGGAGCTGTTGTTCCTATTTCAGTTCAAACTGTCACCTTTAGTTCGTGATGGCTTTACTGCCCTTGCTCCTGAACCTCAACAGATTGGGGCTTATTTACCTATTCACACTCTGCTGTGGAACCTCATTAATAGGCTTATTAGCCACACCATTCACGTGCAGGAGGGCTCACAGAAAAGATCCCAGCCACTTTGAGAGGAGGAGGAAAAAACTGTAAAGAGATTATGCTCTCATTCAGCAGCCTAACTGCTATGAAAGGCTCCCTGGGCCCACTGAGATCTCTTGAAGCCTAAATATGATGACAGAATTGATCTCCCCCCCCCCCCCCCCCCCCCCCCCCCCCCCCCCTTTAATTCCAAACATGCTTCTGCTTTTCTCAGATTGAGGAGCTGGGCTGTTGTGGGCCACTTTAGGAGAATGTGGCTCGTTTAAGAGAAAAGGCTGCTATTGATAGACTGCTATCTTTTCATCCTCCAAAAGAATAAATTCTGACAAGTGCTTCCAGACCTTGGAAATAGGTGTTCTGATTTGTCATTTTTTAGTGGAATGCTTCCTTTTCTTTCAGAGTATGCAAAGATATCGATGAATGGGGAAAGGTATTGCAGCTTCCTGTGCCGGACAATAATTTATGTGAGAATGTGTTAACAATGTTTTCAATGGGCGATGGACATGGCCAGAGCTGGGAAAATTGGATCTTGACTGTGACATCTCAGCTTCTCAATTAGAACATTCAGATGTCTGCTGCTCTAGGAACAAAAAAAAAAATACTAAACCTGTGTTTCTAATCAATTACAAATTTGTCTGCCATCCCCCATRAAGACTGCAGTACTGGTGGGAAAATACGTTCTGGGAGGTAAGTACATATTCTACAGAAAACTTGTTTTCAAGTCTTTGGTGTCTAGGAGTGTACAAATAGAGTTACACTATGRTGTGTGGCCACAGTCCTTGAAAATCCCCTTGGTCAATACTGCACACAACATATAAAATGTACAGTAGAGCTATGCTTAAATAAAGTAACATTAAATTGATCAACACTGATTTAATTTGAGGCAACCACCACTTATCGATTTTGTTGTCAAACTGATTCTACACAGCAAGCATTACACARGCTCCATATTCAAAACCTTTTAGTTGATGGTATCTAAAGCGAATGTTTTATTAAGCAAGGATCAGGCTAAGCTGTATTGAATTTTGAACACCCGTGTTATGCAGTTTCAAATCTGTGTGTCCAAGCAAATGATGTTTGCATAACWTTTTGACAACTTTTCCCATTTGGGCACCACACAGACAGGTAGTAGAGATGCACTGTCAGACAAACTCAMGGGGCAGCTGGAATCGGGCACTGAACTGAGAGGCTCCTGAGGGTGATTTTTGGAGCGGGCGATATCCAGCCATCCTCTCTAGATGGAACTGGCCACAGGCCAGCCACGGCTTCTGAGCCGCAAACACTTCGGCAGAGGTTTTGGGGAAGATTGTTGAGCTGATTTTCGTGCGAGGATGCAGATGCTGCCCAGCGCCGGACCGGCGGAGCCACAGCCCGGGCTCAACCGCTCCGCCGGTACTTGCCGCGCTCCCCGCCTTTCCTTCCCGACCCGCTGGAAAACTTTCAGCGGAGCAACCGTACGGGAGCGGGGCGGGGTTCCTCCCCTGCAGCCCTGCGGGATGCGCTGCCCCGCTGCCCCGGGTCCCCCGCTCCCCTCCCGCCCCTCTCCGGCGCTGCCGAGTCCCGCAGGTCCCCGCCGCGGGGGCATCCGCGACCGCCGGGCGGGGCGGGGGGCTCCGGGCCGCGCACCTCGGCGGGCCGGGCGGGGGAAGGGGCTCGGCGGCGATTGGCAGAGCCCGGCAGCGCCGTCCAGGAAACGGCTCGGGTTGCAGCGGGGGGAGTGACCGGGGGAGGAGGAAGGAGCCGGAGGAGTGCGCCGAGAGGGGGAAAGGGGGGAGAGACGACCCACCTCCCACCCGAGGGGGCTGTCGGCGTGACAAAGCTGCGGCGGCTCGGGGCGGGCGGCTGGATGGAGCGGAGCGGGACCCGCGGCGCGCTGCTCGGCGATGCCCGCGCGGGGGAGGAGGCAGCTGGCGCCGGGCACGGCGGGCTCGCCCCTCTGAGGCGGTAGCCGCTGCGGCCGAGCCAGGGCACGGCACGGCACGGCACGGCACGGGACGGGGCGCCGGGCCGGCTCCCGCCTCGCCTCGCCGCCCTCCTGCGTGCCCCGGGCGCGTCCCGCGGGGGATGCGCGGCGCTGCGCCGCTGCGGGCTCGCCGGCCGGGGCCGCCCGCGCAGTGAGCGCGGCCGCTCGGGAGCTCCCCCCGTCCCGGGAGCCGCCGCTCGGCACGCGCCCCAGCCCGGGAGCCGCCGCGGAGCGGAGCCCGCCCGCCCGGCGCTCTCGCCGCAGGTAAAGGCAGCGGGCGGGCCGGGGGGAAGGTGCGGCCCCGGGAGCCGGGGAGGCGGCGGAGCGGGGCCGGAGGTCCCGCCGCGCTCTCGGCGCCGTGTGCCCGAGCCCGGTGCCCGCCGGTCCCGGCGCTGTGCCGCTGTGCCGCGGCTCGGGGGTGCCCGGGGCGGGCTGTGCCGGGGCGGGGCGCGGGGATCCCGGTGCGGGGCTCGGGGGACGCGGTGCAGGATGTGCCCGCGCGGGGCTCCGTTCCCCCGGCGGGGCTGCCGGTCGGTTTGCCGGTCGCTTTGGTCGGCCGAGCGGCACCGCTGTTTCCCTGCCTTCCCCGCATCCCGGTGGGTGCGCGGGTGTCTGTGGGGATGGTTGCGGCGGTGACRGCGGGACGGGCAGCGGCGGTGGCAGGGGAGGGCTCGGTCCCGGAGGAGCGGCCCCGGGTCGGTACCAGCGCGGGTCGCAGCCCGGTCCTGCCCCGCCGTGCTGCCGGAGCGGGGCCGCGGGGCAGAACCGCCCCGTCTGAGATAAGGGGGGAGWGAAATCTTCAATGAAATATATATTTAAATGCAAAACGGCCCCTTCAAACSGGGACCCATTATGCGTTTGGTGTGAAACGCTATCAACATTTAAAACTTCATTGTCTCCTTTGTACCAAATCCCTGTAAATCTTCCACTAGCCTTTTCTCATTTTCATCTGAAAAGCCTGTTTGGGCTGAATAGACAGCAATCAGCAGCCTCTGGACTTCTCTCTCTCTCTCTGGAATGTCAATTAAAATGCAGATTTTTTTTTTTCCCCCCTGATCTCTTGGTGGCAAAAGACTTGAGAAAAACAGGATAGTCCTGGAAAGCAAATGAAAGAAGTTCAAACAATGAAAAAGTACTGAAGCTGCCAGCCGGTTCGCATTAGTCCTCCAGAATTAATGTTTAATAGCTGTGATGCTCAGATTTGCTTGGAGATTGAACTCTCGTGAAGAATCTTGTTAGATATGTATGTGTATATATACTTTAATGGACGCATGTGTATTTCTGTCATTTTCTGTCCACACACCATTCCTCTGTCAGTGGAACTGTGTATATAAAGCTGTTAGCTTTAAAGCGTCATCTACCTGGATTTTTCTGATGAAGCTACTGGGCTTTTAGAGCGCTTGAGGTTTCTTTGTGGAGGSAAGATCCATATTTCAGTCAGATTTTGCTATTCCCCGCCTTACAGAGAAAGATGCTGCAAAGTTATAGAGTGAGCAATGTATTGATTCGGTTAACATACTCTACAAATTGTACTCTCCCTGGGGAGTGATAAACATCTTATAAACAACAATGCAAGTAGATTAAAAAGAACACTGAGCATTGAATTTAATTAATGCCACTGCTGAACAAGTACTACTTGTTTGTGTGTGTGAGTGTGTTTAAACTGAAGTACAGCTTGGAGGAATTTGGTTGGGCTCCCAAACCAGTCTGCTTTCCCATGCTTGTCAGTTTGGCAAAGAAAATTTGGGCAGGTATGTGACGAGGTGAAAATTGACTTGATGAGCGAGTGGCAAGGAGAGCCATCAATCATTGGGGGCTGACAACTCCTCCCCAAAGTGTAGGCTGAGAAGAGAGACAAGAGTTCCCTTTCAAGGGGAAAAATAAACACTACGTGTGGCTTTCACTGAGTCTGAGACTCCAGGAGGGATTATGGTATTGTAGTCAGGAAGCCAGAATTGTGGAGGCCAAAAAGCATGCTGGGGCTGTGTTCCAAACATTGAGATAGAGGTACATAATTATCCAGCACAGGAGGTCTTTCCAGAGACTCGTCCCCCAGCAACTGTGGCAATTAAGCTATGAAAAGAATTTGGTTTCGTTTCATCTTCGTTGGACTCCACTTCTTTTGGGAAAGGGCAATCCTTGAAACCTGGTCGCTGTCTTGGTGGTAAAAAGTGGTTTGGCTCCATGGATGGATCCAGAGCTCTGATTTTTGCTTTGTTGCGCCTTTGCAAGCCACGGTTTTGAGTTTTCTGCTGCCCTGTGGGTGAAGAATCCCCTCTTTCTGCCGGCAGATGTTCAGGTGCAGAAGCCAACAAAAATCTTCAGGTGAGGAGACGCGTGGCCAAGTAGCCTTGTGCCGCGCCTCTGGATTTAGGATGAGGATAGGAACCACAAATGTGCTTTCAGTGGCCTTTAATGGAGTCTGAAAGTCTGAAACTGCAGAAATGTCAGTGGAATTAGTGCTGTTGGAGTCTGGAATATATGCTGGCATTCTGGCATGCTTGCTTTCTGCAAAATTACGATTGGATTTTGCATTTATTGACATAGACTTTAATCAGAGTTTACAGGATGATTTATGGAAATTAAATCAGCATTACATCCAGGCTGTTAATTAGGGGTTTCTCCCCACTTTACAGCTGGATAAACTGAGCTGCAGAGCTGTGGCTGCCGGGGGCGGGCAGTTGACCTGGGTGGCAGCATCCAGGGGGGTTTGCTCCTGTCCTGCTCCGGACACAAACTGTCCAGAGACAGAGCTCTCTTCAGCCCTCCACCTGCCCTGTGCTTATTTGGAGAACAGCTGGGCAAGCTCTTTGCAAATGTTTGTGCAGTGGTCGGGTGGTGTTTTCGTTGGAGATTTAATGGTAGTTGCTAGCTTGTGGTCTGAGGTGCTCAAGCCAGGCTTGAAACTCTAAAGGAGGGACAGAGCTTTGAGGTGATACCAACTGAGCTAAGAAAAGCTTGCCCTGAAGTGTCAGGGATTCACCTGGAATACCATGTCTTAATTATTTTCCTCAAGTGCCTCATTTATGTCATCTAGAATCTGTTTCTACTGACTCCAGAAGTTACTGCATGGAGTAGCCAAGATGAAAGATGCCTCAACAGCATCTGTGAACTTTGTGTGTAGCAGGTAGCAAAAGGCTGATAAAGTCGGAATCAACTTTTTAATCTTTGGCTTTACAAAAGGAGAATATTTGTCCTTGTTTCTGTATGCTGAGGCACCACACCACATCCAAATGACAAGGAGTTTGGAGAAGTTTGACTTTATCTCTACGCTCCCTGCCTTTTTGTTTTTTTTTGAATTTTCAGGTGTGAGGGCAGGAGGGAAAAAGAGGTTTTGTGTTATTTTTCCCCTTCAAGACAAGTGCTCTCCAAATTTCGGTTGGGTTTCATCACGTCTAGGATGAATCATTGACCAGATTAGAACAATTGCTGCAGTTACTGCTTTTATCCATTTACTGAGGTTTTACCGTCTTTTATTTTTGAAGCGGAAAATCAGGTCTAATTTTCTGGTTGAGCTGTTCAGTCACCCTGTGAGGAGGATGCTCTTCTGACCCTCACCTGGCATCTCAGTGTGGTGGCAACAGGGTCCCCTGAAGGGAGTGCCAATTACTTTGGTGCCACTTCTCTCCTCTCTCAGACCATACCTGGATTACCAGTCAACTCCATCCTTTTAAATTAGTTTTTTTGTGAATAAAATAGACTTTTTTTTCCATCTGAAAAATATATCCCAATAAGCATCATTGAGAGACTGAGAAAAGAAATGTTTGTGGACACAGCTTGGCATGTATGGATGGAAAGTGATGCTGGGCAGGTCTCTCCTGTGACACTGCACTCTGTGCCATACTTTATACAGATTTTAATTGCCTGTAATGCAATGTAGCAAACCAATATCCCTGCAAAGACTAGAGCCTTTCACCTGTCCAGGACTCTCGGGCTTCCAAAGGACACTAAACTTAGAAGAAGGTACATCCATAGGGGAGTTGGAAGTCTTGAGATGAAATAATCTTACAGATTTTCCAAGTCTAAGGAGTGTATTTTCCAACTGTTTTCCTTGTGGAAAATTACTGAATTCCTGCAAATTCAGCTGGCTGCAGAACTGCTTAGGTGAAGGAATGAAAAACAAGGCAAACTTACATAAACCTTCAAACAATAACAAGAATATAATTTGTATAATTGTGGTAATTTTGTAGCATTACAGGTTATGTGCCTGCACATGTGTGTGCCTCTCATTTTTTTAAAACCTGTATGTTTTTCTGTCAGTAAAATAGCTCTCAATATGTGCTGAGAAGTGATTTTGTGAAAACAAGGAGGACTTGGTTACGCCTCAGGTGATGATGGAAACTGCTAACAGAAGATGAAAAGTCACTCACTTTTCACATATTCTTGAAGCTGGAAAACTATTTTTCCCATCCTCCTCCTCCCCTCCCTCTCACCCCAGCCCTGTTGGAGGCTTTATGAAAATGTTTTTGGTTTGTGTGTGGAGATGTTTTTGCTGACAGTGTTAAATCTCTCTCCTCCCCACAGCAGCGGCCGTCGTCCCAAGGGAGGAGGCATTACCCTGGCCGAAGGCACGGCTTTCTCTCCATGCTTCTCTAGAGGTGTTCAGATGGGATTAAAGTCCACATGGAGATATGGAAATGGACCAGGAATTTACTCTAAAAAGATGGTCAGCTGGGATTCGGGTTGCCTTATCTGCCTGGTGGTGGTCACCATGGCTGGACTTTCCCTGGCTCGGCCTTCGTTTAATTTAGTTGTTGAAGACACCACGGTGGAACCCGAAGGTAAATGGCTCTAGACTCCTTCATTCCTTAAAAGAAGTTCGTTTTAAGTGCTCGAACATCTGAAATAGAAGCCAACATCTTTTCACGTGCTCTGGTAAATCTAAGGCAAGTAGCAGATTAGCCCCGGCGAGTTACGGTTTCTGCCTTGCCCTGCTCTCACGTGGGCTGTGTTTGTGCAAGCCTGCGTTTGTTTACTCTTGTGCAAGGCGGTGGTGTCAGTGGTTTCCCTCGGGACTGTCATCACGTTGTACRATCAGAGTGCACGGATGGCAGTTTTCAGGAATGGGTCTTTAAGGAAAGCAGCCTGCTGCGCTTAGCGAGTTACGCGTTGCTGGCTCCAGGAACCGAGTGGCTGCTTGTCTTTGGGATTGCCTTAACCTGAGAAGTTCAGAGAAAAATGAATCTCAGTAGTTTTTATGCGTGAGTGTTTGGCCTTGCCAGGCACTCTGCGAAAGGGCTGTMGCAGCTTTGTCGGTGTTTGTACTCAGAACAGATTTCCCTGTGGCTGTTAATATCCGAGCACRTTTGGTGCAGTGTCTGGATCACAGGTTCTGGAAGTGTCAGTGTTGAGGTCTGAGTAGAAGGGCTGCAAAGGGCTTCTTCCCTTCTTGTAGAAGGGAAAGCAAAGGCTGATCAAGACCTTCACGTTGGAAGAGGTGTTTTGATAAAATCTCCCATTTTGAGCCTGCACCTGTCGGTGTGYTCTTCTAGGTTTATCTGTTCCTCAAGCTTTGCAAAGTGGTTTTCTTCTCTCAAGAGCTGAGGAGGGGCTGTTCTTTTATTGTTGTGAGCTGATTGTATTTAAGAATGGTTTTACTGTGTTGTGCTGGATCGTTCCTGCTCTCTGAGCATCTGGTGGGGGAAGTGAGGCTTCCTTCATAAGGCTATATCTGTCTTTTGGAGGAGTGCTCACAGTTCTAATAACTCAGCTGTCAAGCTGATCTAATAGTCCACAGAGCATTTCTGACCTGCCAAGCTTGCTGCGGAGAATTTGGCCTTTACGCATTCTACTACTCATGTCCATGGATGCAGCTTCGTTTTTATTTAATATCTTCATGCAAAACTTATTTGTTTCTCTCCACTGCCTCTAAAAGTAGACATCACCAGCTAACACATTTTTAGAATCCGTTCCAAGTACATTTTTATTGATGGCAGGGGATGAACTATTTAGAGATGATGAGCCCTCTTCCCTAGCAAGCATTCCTGAGAAAAATTCACAAAGAATAGCAATATTGTCATCTGTCAGCCATAGAGATTGTTGATAGCAAAAATTGTTGGGTGTTTTTTTTTCTTTTGAAGGTAACCCGAGATTTAAAAAAAAAAAAGCCCAACTCTCCTTGCCACTTACTGTATGATTTGTTAATTGAACATCTGGTGCCTTTTTCAGGGGAATGACAAAATCATGAATAATTCTGGTTTCAGACTAGCTTTGTAGTGAGGTCCCCTAGTTTTGGGGTTAAGTCAGAAAGAATGTGATTGCACGATTAGTGGCGTGTTTTATGGGAAGAAGAGTAATATTTTTTGAATGATGCCTGATAATTCCTCAACTTTTCAGGGAAAGAATAGCTTTTATTATTTTAGAAAGCGCAGTTTAAAAATACATGTTTCTTCCACAGTGAATATGGAGGGGGTGGAATCTGGGTTTTATGAAAGAGTAAATTGTTAAAAAAGATGTAAAACTTCTTTCCTGGGCAGGAATGTAACTGATGTGAAACAATTTTAGATGTGAGAACCCAAATCATTACCAGAAACAAGAAAAAAAGAATCAGAAAATGCTTCTAAGTTAATGGCATAATAAGAGCTTTTATGCTGCAGAATACAGGAATTGTGTGGGATTTATATCTGAGATTTGGGAAATAAAACCTCCTTTATGTACTTCATTAAACCCTTTGAAAAAAAAAACAAACCTAAGTTTTTACACAATCACCTTCTCTGGGTTCCATCACTGCCACCCACAAGCTCTCCGAGCCAAAACCAAAAAAAAAAACCCTTCAAAAGATCTCTTCAAAGACAAAGCAGACTTCTTTTTTAATTTAGTAAATGCCAAAACATTTTGGGCACAGCTAATTTTTGGGGGGGTGAGGTGCTGTAATAATGTGAATTTTCACTGGGGCTGCTGACTGTGCAGTCATTAGAGCTATGACATTTCATACCAGCTGAGAAGGTCAGCAGGGCCATGACCTTTGGTGACACTTGCTGATCTGTTCCTGAGTCTTCCTTCGTGGACATAACCTGAATTGTCTTTATTTATTTTTATTGTAAGGTGCTTTGTTTGCTGTTGTTTATTGTCTTGGTGACTCAGAATATTGGAAAAGCTGTATGCAGCGTTAACAGGAATTGAGATTAGTTCCTTTGGTTGTAACAGGGAATATGCCTTCTCTCAGCCAGGCATAACTTTAGGGACATTTGCAATCAGTTTCTTCAGAGCATCTGGCTGTGTATAAAAAATACTAAAGTCTGTGCTTTAGTACAAGCAGTGTTTATCTAACAGGGTAATCAGCTGCATGGATGTATGCAGGACGTCATGCATCAAGGTACTTTGCTTTTTGCCTATTCCCAGTCAATCTTGAATAAATAAATATCCCTCTTTGACCACCGATACTGCTCTGGTCCGTATGAAAACATTTACACTGAAAATGGCATCCTGAGCCTTTGTGAGTGATAATGTTGGTGTGGATGTCGTGGGTGCTCGCTGAGGGCTGGACCCTGAGTGTGGTGGGTCCCAGTGGTGGTGCTTTATTCCCGAGCAGTGATGGCAAAACCCGCGGCTGCTCCGCTGCGTGAGCAGAAACAGGACCTGTAGGAGCTCTGTGGGGACTGTCAGCTCGCAAATTATATCTTGCATCGAGTGTTTACATATATGTTTTTGGTCCCAGGGGGCATAAAGGCTTTTTCTGCTTTTAAATATTTAGAAATAGGTCTCCCCCAGCGTGTACAAAGGCGCCATTCTCTGCCTGTGTGTGCCCAGGCCTTTGATGATAGCCAGCGTTTCACAAGGGCTCTGACCGCACACATGGGTTGAAGGGTTACTTTGTGAGCTGAATAATTAGTTTAGACATATATTTGATAAATAGTGAGCTCTCCCTTGACCTTCCCTTGCCCAGGCTGTGTGTTATCATCCTGCTGGGTAGCTAATTTGGTCCCTTCCCCACATGCAATGCCTTGACACCGTCCTTGGAGCACCCACTCGGAGCCCCCGCCCGGTGCAGTGACAACGTGTTTCGGTTCTTTTTGAATTTAGGTCGAATTTCAAAGGATTAATTTAAGCTTTCCACGAGGGACAGCCTATTTCTGTGTCCTGTGAAAAACACAGTAGTTCAGAATGGTCTCRCATCTGGGAGGTTCCTGGGAGCAGCAGGGAAGGAGAGAGACCCTTTAATGGGTGACATGTCCTTATGGTGGAAGTGAGTAATGAGTTGTCCTTTGGGCTTTAACTCAGTCACGGCCATTTGCTGACTTTAAATAACACACAAATATAAATATATTCAGCACAGTACCTTCCTTTTTGTAAAAATGTTGAGTAATATGAGCAACGTACCTTCATTTTTGCAAAAATGTTGGCAGTGCTCGACGGTGAATGTCACCTGTGGTCACAGTGGTCAGCACTGTCCACTTGGAGATCCTTCTTTAGCCACTGTGACCTGCCTGGGTCAGGATGTGGGATTTTCTGAGTTGCTCCGGTGTGTGGGGGAGGGATGCTGTGGTGGTGGGATGTCCTCTGTCCCACTCCCCATCCCAGGGTGCCCCCACAGGTCCTCTCCAGCCGGTGCCACCCTGCTGAGAAGTCACAGGGCTGGTGGGACCCTGCACATCCATCATCTTCCTGGGACACAGGCAGTGCAGAAGCACCAGGATGCTGCTTCCAATTTGGTAGGAAGAAATAAAAGCAAATAGTTCACCCAGGGCCCCCTTGTTACTGTTTTGTTTTGGCTTTTTTATTAAACAAGAACGGCGGCTTTGATATGCGCGAGTTAAGTTAATAATTCAAACCGATTAGTTAAATCGGAGTTGGCTTTATCTCTTTAATTTATTTTCCTTTTAATTTTATTTTAGGGCAGGGCAATTATTAAAGCCCATTATGGAGGAATGTGACATCCCCACAGCTTCGGGTGAGGGCTGGATGCCCTTTCAGGGATCCGGTTCAGTAAGTTATTTGGCCCAGTCCAGGATTTGCTAGCTGAGATTCTGGGGAATTGTACAAGCAGCCAGATTAAATCAGTCTTAATGTGTCCATTCTGTGTTTAAAATCTGCAGCCCTTTAGCAGGGGCATGGTCTTGAGCTTCAAACTAATTGGGCATGGGTAGGGTTGTTATTTACAGTCCGTGTTGATGAGACACTGGGAGTTGGTAGTGTCTCAGCGTGGCTACTRTTTTGCAAAGTAGCAGAAATAATTGCATATTTTAGGTTTATCTGCCACACAGTTGCAGCTTTTTGAAGAGATATAATAATTATTAACTTTTAGGAATTTGATTGCTTTAGTGGGGGTTTTTTGTTTTGGCCAGAAGATTTTCAAAGATGCTGAGTTGTGATTTTTTTAATCTTTTTTTTTTTTTTTCTAAAAACCACTTTTATAGATAAAATCCCAAACCAGCGGCCAACTCCAATGAATGCATAGTTTCCTAATTTTAAAACAGTTCTTCCTTGGCAGAGAACTTGCAGCAAATTTCAAGCCATAGTAGCTTTTTTACAGGCAAGTTAGAAACCTTTGAAAACAGAATTTACAATGAAAATGCTGACATCTCYGGTTATGCAAGGTTGTGTACGCATGAGACGATGGACTATTGTGGTGGTTTAATAACAACCATAGCRTGGCTCTTAATGAGCATATTTCTATATCCAGCTTCCCAGCTTCAGTAGAAATGATCACTTGGCTTTAAACAAAAACATTCAAAGATTAGCGTTTTCTTAAAATGAGTGTTTAGGATCAGATGGGAATGCAAGAAAAATACTTAACTATGCTATTTATGCTATTTTCCATCATTAATAGAGAAAAAGTCCTTATTGGAAACATTGGATTTTTAAGTTTTAAACGTTTTGAGACTCTTCAAGATCGAAGCTTTACAGTGAAACAGAGATTTTCTTCTAAGCAGTGCTCCTGAGCAGTTTMAACGTGTGTTTTTAAGAGAACCATCACCCGCTTTGGCAAGTTATGTCTTGTCTGTGTGTAACAGCACACCTGGTTTGACTAGAGGAGAACATTTGTTTCAGTGCAGTTGAAGAAGTGCAAAACTCAGGCTGGAAAGAGAACCCAAAACATGAATCCCAGCTGGACAAGTGGGAGCATCTCCTGCAGAGTCGTCAGGACACGCTGAGCTGTGTTAGTGGTGGCGGTGGGAAACGGGGCAATGTTTGGTTTGGCATGGAGCCTGCCGGTGTAAAATCATCCTCACTGCAATTGGGGAACGGATTTGGAGCTCAGACCTTTGAGTTTAGGTTCAGCACGTTGCAGTGTGTGTCTGCAGTGGGGGTTTTTTTGGGGAGATTTGGCACAACGTGCCCCCCAAATCGGAGGTGCCGTCTTGTAGTACCGGGGACTAAACTGACTTTTAAGCTGATTGAAGGAGAAGTTGGAGCAACTTGGTAAGAGTCAGATCTTAAATGAASACCAGATTTGCAGGAGTGCAGCAGCCAAGAGCTCCTGTTGTAATTACGAAACGTGTGCTGGGAGTGCCGAGGCCGCGCTGGAAGTTTGGCCCTTGGKGTTTCAGTCGGAGCCGAGAGCGTCAGCAGGGCTGCCTTGGCATTTGCTCCTTGGGGACTGTGCTTCCCAACCAGGACACTTGCAAAACAAGAGATTCTGTAAGAGGAGTGGATTTTTTTATGTGGACTTTTTTTTAATTTTTAAAACCAGCTTATAGTTCGTAAACCAGTTATTTATGTCTCCGGGTTGTCCTTTCCCATCTCTTAATTATCACATTGTTTTGTTTGATTGGTTTGTTTTGGTTTTTTTCYAAAGAACCCTTTTTTTAGGTGTTTGTTTTTCCTGGACTTCTGAGTATCAGAGGAGTCAGCACCTGATACAGGGATGTCTCTTATGGGCTTCATTTTCTGCTGRTTTGGGTTTTTGTGCCTCTTGTCACCACACGAATGCCATTATCCATATCAAAGAAAGGGGCAGAAAGCTGAATTCTGTGGTGCTGCTTTGTTCACTTGCCCTGCTATTATTATTTTAATTGTATTTTTAAAGTCAATGTCAGTGAAAGCATTTGGTGAACCCCAGTGAAGCTGAGCTGAGACCTGACCTACTTTCATTCCCCTCCTCACACATTGCAGGTTGTGTGTAATTATTGCTTTTCCTCCCCCACAAAAGTACTGGCTCATCAGTTTGGGACATTCACTGTGTCGAGCAAAGCCACAAGAACTGGGAAGAGGGGAAAATTCCTTTGTACCGAGGAAATGGCTTGTGTGTGTGAGGGTTTACTGGAAAGGGAAATGCGTTGAAGGACGGGAAGGGAGAAAAATGAGGATGAGAGGCTGKCTGGGGAGAGAAGAAAATAATATTTTGGTTGTATTTTAATCCCCCCTCCTAGCTTTTCATGAGTTTCTATTTAGAAGAGAGTTTTGTGACATGGAAGGARAAGGTAGGAAAAGAGCCTGAGGTGGCACAAAACTTTCTCCCAGGAGACTTGTGGCTCTTTTTGAGCATGGTTGGAGCTGGATGCTGTGGCTGGGGATGCCTTGGTGGGCTGCACTTCCCAGGACAAGTCTGTAGGATGTTCAGTTGTGGTTGGCTGGACAGAACTTGATCAGAGCACAACAACAACTTGGATTTTAAAATGTGATAAAAAGTTGTGGGGTAGAAAAACTCCGTAAGGTTCATGCTACGCTTGCTTTAGGATGGGCTGTAGGGAGAGGTGAGCTGCTGGCAGGACCTGCTGCTGGGCAGGAGGAGAGCCTGCTCTCGAGAGACTGGCTTTGCAGGTTTGGAAAGTGCCCTGCTCAGTGTCTCAGTGTTGCAATATTTAATTTGTTTCAAGGAAAGTAATGCGACTTCTAATTCTGAATGCCACCCGGCAGTTCTTAAAAAATCATTTTAAAACCCCAGCTCAAATTTCGAGTAGTTCTTGAGCTCGGTTCTGTTGGACATTGTTTAATCACGAAAAATAATGCTGTTTGGATATTACAGTGTTGAAGTGCCCAGGTTTCCCTGATGCTGTTTGCTCAACAGGGCAGCCCAGGTATTTCAGACGTGCAGGATTAGCGTGGAGACTCTCTAATAAATCTGCAGTGAACCACAGCTCACTGATAGCTCCTCCAGCAATTCAGGAGCATTTGAACCGCCTTCCATGAGTATGGCAGAGTGCCCAGGAGCCACTGCTACCGTCAGGAGTGACGGAGGTGTCTGYGAGTTCGAGTGGAGCATTGTGTAAATGCTCGTGTTTCACCTGGAAGGGCAGGTAGCCAGCCTGGCTCAGCACTTCAGGGCTTGTGCTGCTGTTTCTTTGTCCCCACTGGAGACTGTCCTGTGTGAGGAGCTGGAATTAAACGAGCCACGGTGCCTTTTGCCTCGATATTGCTCTCGGTTGAAAGGGAGCCTGGTATGCCTCGAAGCTTTGAAGTATTTGGAGAATATCCCGTGGTTTATGTGTGTTGTGGACGGGACTTTCAGAAGTGCTGAGAGGATGTTTTGGGGRTATTGTTTCCAGTGACTTTTCTCAAATCCCGCTTTGGGAAGTGGGGGAAGAGGAATTTCGGGGGAACAGGCAAGATGAGACTTCCAGACATGCTGCTAGAATTAAGAGGATTTGTACAGTCAAGTAAAAATGGGACTGTGTACAAAAGAAACAACTGCTGACTTGCTTGTAGGGAATCTGAAGAGATGTTCTCTGCATCCAGAACTAACACTGCAACGTTGAATTGTGCAATTTTCAACCTCCCGGTTGTAATTTATTTCTTTTGCACGTTGAGCAGTAATAGTCCTGAACGTGGCCTTTGGCAAACCTGGAAGAAAAAGGTTGTGTTYTTACGTTTGGATATATGCTATGTTCTGTTAAGGTTTTATGTTGCTCTTGAAATGCAAATAAAGAACCTGAAAAAGAGCTACAGATTGGAATAGATGGAAGAAAATMCTAAACCCAAGAAGAACCCTTTGCCATCAAATATACGTGCTCGTACACTTTCCCAAGGCTGTAGATCTTGTTATGGAGCCTTTCCCAAGCAGACTTTAAGGCTGGGTTGAACAACAGGAGCTGGTTAAATTGCTCTGCCGCTTGGTTGCGTGCAGAATTCAGTCAGAGAGATTTGAAGTTCTGCCGTTGCTGAAAGAAGAAACAATAAGAAAATGGTCCTAGTTTCAGATTCTGCTTTTTTAGAGAGACAAGATTAATTTTTTTTTTTCAGCTTTTCATTTGAGGTTCTGGCAAAAGGTGATATATTTCCCCTTTGTATTGTATAATAGATTACATGAGAAGACTCTTCTGTAATGAGTTTGAAGAGTAGTTAATTATTTTTGAGATTGTGTTACATGTGTGTTAGGTTTATATTGTACTCCTCAGCTCACTTAACAGGGAGGCTCTCACTCTATTACTTTGGACAGATGGTAGAGTTTGACTTGAACAGAAACAGTCAAGATTTGATGCCTGGACCCAAACGTTCCAATCCTGAAGATAGCCTGTAGTTTCTCATCAGACTGATGAAATTACAAAAGGCTGCACGATAAATTTTTAGGGGGTTTGCTGTGGCTTCTCAAGGCTGGGGTTGTGCTTTCCCTCCGTGGTCTTCGTGCAGGAGTCATACTGGTGCTTTCCTGTTTCTTGCCCTGTCTGGAGATAAATCCTGTGGTGCTGCTGCGTAGAGAACTCTTCATCCCGCAAGGAGCAGACYGCGAGGAATGGGAACAAACAGGAAGAAGTCTCAGGGCAGTTCCCAGCAGCAGGAGGTGGCCTCGCTGGTCTCTCTCTCTGCTGTTTACTTTGAACTTGGCACGCTCTGAGTCTTCCCTGGCTTGGCTTCCAGCAGCACAAAGCAGCCGGCCAAGCCCAGGAGCATGTGATCCTTGGCATTTTTGACGCAGGCTGCGTGGTTGTGCCGCCGTAACTCAACAGTCACGTCTATAAAGACAGGTAGGAGCAAGCAGGCCGCAAGCTGTAGGAATTTTTAATCTCTTCATGAGGCCTAGACAAGWACAGTTTCTTTCTCTTTGGGAATGAGTCTCCCTTTAACCATGGGGTGGGTGAGACACGTCAACCCRACTGCTTGGCAGCCATCAAAGCCATGCTGAGACTCTTCGTGTCCCTCACCCTGTGTCAACCAACGTAGCAGGGGACCATCCTCAGGGAGTTTGCTCCCACTGCTCTCCTCTGCTGGGTGTGATGGGGCCTGGGTGGCTGTAGCCAGGACTAAATGCTGCTTGGGGATGGTTACATCATGCCAAGGAACATGACACGAGGCAGCTCATTTGTGTGCGTATGCACTGGTTTTTTTCTTGGCCAGGGGAGTCCGGCAAGTGGCAAAATGCTTTGTTGCTCACCAGAATTTTTCATTTTTCTAAGCCTTCAAAGCTTAGGAAAACAARATATAGTGCAGTGTAATATTTTCCCTTACCCGTGATGACATTGGCAACTTACTGCAATTGGAGGAGATTCACTTTTTTTTTAATGATTTTAGTATATGTGGCACTCAATAGGAGTTGACATGATGTGGAGGTCCAAGCTCCAGCAGGTCAGTRTGGCTGGAAGCTCCACGCTTGCTGGAGCACCAGCCATGTATRATGTGGCAACTTTGTTTTGCAAATGTTCATTTCCAAGGCAAGAGGATTATTCCTGTTCCTTACATAATTTTTTTGAGGGTCTGGTTTCATCTCTTTACCCATCAGATGACTAGGTCTTTATTCTATAAGGATAACAAGATTAAAGAAGATGCCAGGAAAGATTTGTTTTGGATAATCTGGCACTGTTTTTTGGTGAAAGCCACTGCTATCAAATAGAGCAGCCCAGGAGCTTGTGTTAAAGGAACAAGTAAAGGCTTAGAATCTGCCACATGTTTGTGTTTGCAACTATCATGGATAGCTCTTTAAAGTTTTGTGTTTGAAATTTTTCTACAAGGCCTACATCTATTTAATCAGATTTGAGCAATTCATGTTTTTATAAATTAGAGTTGGGGGGGGAAACGATTCGTGCTCTTTGGAGCCTTGTTCAGGGACAGGGGATTTAAAAAAAAAAATAAACTTTCAGTGTTTTAAAGTTATGGGAGGAACTGCAGCAATTTGGAAAGGGAAGTGTTTTATCAGAGCAGAGACTTCCTGATGGTGCCTGGCGGAGGCAGAGCTGGCAGCTGGCTGTCGGAAACMGTACCAATGGGACAGCAGGAATCCAGTGCTTTGGAGCAGCTGATGGATGAATTGCAAGCACTGGTTTGTGCCCCTTTGTCTAAGGAGACTGCTTAGCCTTTGTGGCTTTGCTTTGGTGTTGGCTAACGGGAGATGGTCACCACGGCCGGGAATGACTCTGCATTCTTACACTGGTGGCCATGTCTTGCGGGCTGAGTTTATCATCCATTGTCAGAAGAGGACATGGAGCTGCTCTGGATATTGGCCTGCCAACATAATTTAAGGGAGAATCCTTAAAAGGACTTTCCTCAATGACAGGAGAGCTGTGGGGAGGGGTAGGAGAAGCAGGAGTGGTGGTGGTGGTTGGCAGCCTGGTGTTCCCTGTGGGGGCATTCAGTTTTGCAATGAACCTCTTGGATTCTTGACAGGTCAGGTCTGTTGACCCTCCTGGGCACACTGTGGTGAGTGTTTAGTTATTTACTAAAGCCTTTTGAAGTGAAAGTGGCTTGATGGGGTCTGAGGCTTTTTTGTTCTGGAGAGTTGTGTGAGAATCTTTGCTGGGGTTAGCCATTAGCTGATCGTTTAATTATTTGGCTCTGTAACTAAGTAACTAAATGACTTGAGACTTAAGATAAGCAGCTCTTTGTTAACATTTTATTAAATGGAGGCAAATAATAATAATAATAACTTAAAACCTGAGGAAGTATAAATCTCTCGGTGACCGAATCTGGAACAGAAACATGATTTGGAATACAATTGCGTATCTTAATAATCTGCAACRGAGCAGTCAGAATGTCCCCAGTCCTCTATTGTGATCATGGCTTTTATACAAACAGTCTTTACCCCACTTGATGGCTGGATAGCATAAACCATGCTGTGAGGCTGTATGAGCAGGCAGAGAAAAAGTTCACAGCTGTTTATTTAACAGCAGCTTGGTTTTCCATGGCAGTATTGTTCAACAGCTCCACCTATAAAGTTTAAATACATTGTGTGCACCACTATTACAAATAAGGATGTAGCTGAGAGCAGAAAATAGCAGAAGCAGTGTCCCTTGTCCTGCAGGGTTTAGGAACAGCCAGAGAAATGCTGCACATGCCTTTGTTGCTTGCTTGTTTTTTGAAGGGGTGACAGGCAGGTGTTATTCACATCAGGTAGTGCATCTTGCAGTAGGAACCACAGTTACAGGATTTGTAGGAGAACTTGCTTAGGAAGGAATCCTGTGCTGCTTTAGGATCATGGAATGGTTTGGCTTTGGAAGGGACCTTTAAAGGCCATCTTGTCCAACCTCCCTGCAGTGAGCTGGGACGCCTTCAACCAGACCAGGCTGCTCAGAGCCCTGTCCAGCCTGGCCTTAGGTGTTTCCAGGGATGGGGCATCCACCGCCTCTCTGGGCAACCTGTGCCAGTGTTTACCATCCTCATCTTCCTGCCATCTGATCTGACAAACCCAGCAAAGGGCAGGTTCACAGGCCTTGCTGATGGCTGAGGATCTGATTTCAGAGGGCTGGAGGAGCGTGGATGTGGTAGCAGGTCACCAAGCCTTGCCTTGGGAGCAGGGGAAGAGTCTTGCTGTCAGCCACAGGGGAGCCACGGATTTGATGGTACAGCATGGACACGAGTTCAAAATTTGTCCCTAAATTTCAGAGCAGTGCAAAAACCCTCGTGCAGTGTCCCAGGGAGAGTTCACTTTGCATCACAGGCTGTTTATGGGCTGCTGGAAGTTTCTGAACAGTTTGAGCAGGTTGATTTTCGCTGTGAAGCTGTTGGGCGGATTCATGCCTCAGAATCCCACCTGTTCTCTGTTTGCTTTTGGGCACCATTTCAAACCCACACTGGAAAAGTTTATAGGCAAACATTATAAAAAGTGACAGTCTTAAGTGCTGCTACATTCTAGTTTGGCAACACAAAGGCTTACCTGAAATAACTCACAATTTCCAAACATGACTTCATTATATCATGACAACACTTTGCTGCATCTTCCCTGATACTCTGGAGAGAAAGAAATGGAGAAGGTTAATATTTACCAAGTGCTAATACCTATTTGAAACTTGTTTTTCTGTAGTAAACTAGTAATTTTCTTTGTCAGAGGATTTTTTTCCTTGTAATTTTGAAATAAATTACTGTTTTTGAGTTTGGATTTGTGTTGCAAGACTCAGTATGACTTTGGGTTTAGTAGCTTAAAAAGATATGAAATCAAGGATGTGATGTTAAAAAGTTATTTTCCTTTTAATTGTGTGTGGGCTCCTCCTGTAAGTTTCCTGGCACTCTTCAGCAAAAGGCTCTAATGCACTTTAAGGAGGGTTGAGGTATCATCACCCAAGGTGGCTTTAAAAAAGTTTAAACAAAGACATTTTTAGACTCCAGTACATTGTTGGCACAGTGTAAACTCTGTAAAAGAAATTTGCTTTGCAGGTAGAGTGTTACAAGGGAGTCTTATTAACTTCAAAGTAAATTAGGTAACTGGCTTCAGGTACCTTTTTTATTTGACAGTGAAATCTAATTAAAAAAAAACTCTCAAGCAGACTCAAATACACTCATTACTGGGACAAATATATGTAGAAAGGAGCCCATGCTCCTTCTGGAAATCAGATTTCTAACAGCATAACGTAGCACTCAGTGAAACACCTGCATTGCAGATCTGTGGGTTCGTGACTGTATCAGCGAGTCTGAATTAGTTTATAAGGCGTATAAAGCTGTACTGGAGCCTGTCCTAGGCTCTGAGATGGAACTCTGCACGCTAGAAAGTTKAGAGACCTTGTTGTAAAATCTAAATCCAAGAAGCTTTACGGTCYCCGTAACTGGTGGTGTTGGAATGGTTTTATGTGCCACCTTGGCGTGATGCATGTGTCAGATCTGTTCTCTGAAAAAAGAGCTTTGCCCTAAGGAAAGAGGCAGGAGAAGCTTGGAGAGGGCACGTGCCTGGAATGACATGATTTCAGGATGAGTGGGAGAGAAGCTGGGCATGCTGTCTCCATATCCATCAGTAGAACCTGATGTTTAAATGCTTGAGTGTCCCACTGAGGTGGCCCCTTCTGGTGCTCATAGAATCATATTTTGAGTTGGAAGGGACCCGTGGGGACCATCGAGTCCAACTCCCTGCTCCTGCAGGGCTACACAAAACTCAGCTACTGACAGAACTTCAGCCTTTCCAGACTCCCATCCACAGACTTGCTCAGAGGTGGTGCTTGTTTCAGGCTTCTCCGCTGAGAGTGTGGTACCACAAATGACAACGCTGTGCCCCAAGGATGAGGAAAAACTGGATTCAGGGTTTTGGTGTTCTTTGAAGGAAGGGTGGACATCAAAGAGCTGCCTGTTTTAGTGCTCCCTCAGAGTCCCAAAGAGCCAGAGGGGTGTGTTTTATTTCTGGGTGCACAGTTGGTGCCTGTGCAGGGCAGGATGTGTGCCGGGGTGCGCGGGGAGCAGCTGTCTGACCCTCCCCATGAGCAAACAGAAGATGTCTGTGTGCTTCTTTCCTTTATTTACCGTTCCTGCCGCCCTTGGTGAGGCCCTTGGGAGAGGGATACTGTGGTGGTGGGGAGATACCAGTTCCAKTGCCTATATCTGGGGCAGGCTGAGTTCACCATAGGTGTGCTGAGCCTTCCCACTGCACTGTGGAGACAGTCTGGAGTGCCTGGGGCTGCAGTTCCCTTCCCCCTGCTGAGAGCTGGCCTTGCAAGGGGGTGATGAAGCTCTAGTAACTATAGGCAGATGTAGTTTTCCAAGGATGTTTTTTTGGAAAAAGACTGTGGTTTGACATTCTTCTTGTTGTTGGGTTACAAAAGGGAGCTGTCGGATGAGCCATTTCGTTTTGAACTTCTGTGTATGCTTTGACTTTGAAAGCTTCGCTTGTGTTCCTGGTTTTCTGCTGTATTCCACTTGGGAGAGGTTGTGAAATAAGCAATGAAGCAAAAAAAAAAAGAAAATGAAAGGAAAAAGTTACTGCCGTGGAGAGAAGTGTTGGCAGTGTAGAAGGCAAACGTAGAGACTTTGTGATGGGCACAGGGAGAAAAATAAAGGACATCATATATGCTGTGTATAGGAACTCGTTTTTGCCATCCTTTTCTTTCAAAACAGCACTTCTCAGGTTTTAAATATTAAAAATGTAACTTACAATAAAAGCAGGTGGGGAAAGATAATAATTCGTTTGAATTGTGGACCCAAATGCTAAGATATAAAACTGAATTTGCCCTTTGAACTCCTGCTGCTCCTACACGTTCTTCGAAGCCCCCGAGTTCTGCAGGGCTCACGTCCCGAGCTCGCTGTSACTGATGAGAAGGGTCGTGTGTTGGTGTGGCACTGGGGACAGGGGACATGCCAAGACCCTGAGCTTTGCTTGTGGTTAACTCCTTGAAAACAAACCCTATCCCACACCTGCGCGTGGTTCAGTTTTACAAGACAGATTGCTGGGCTAATCCGGATGAAACCTTTTTTTTTATTTTTATTTAACGTAACTTGAATTCTGTGGATGAAAAGGGCCTTCACTGACCTGTGTTGGAAATTCTCTCCTTTCCCTTCTCTTCTCTTCTCTTCTTTTTTTTCCTCCTTCCCTTCCACCTTCGCAGAGCCGCCAACCAAATACCAAATCTCTCAGCCAGACGTTCACTCGGCCCTGCCAGGAGAGCCGCTCGAGTTGCGCTGTCGGCTGGGAGACGCCGTCATGATCAGTTGGACTAAGGATGGGCTCCCTTTGGGGCCCGACAATAGGACAGTGATTATTGGGGAGTACTTGCAAATTAAGGATGCCACGGCCAGGGATTCGGGCCTCTATGCTTGCACTGCTGTTAGGACCCTAGACAGTGATACCCTGTACTTCATTGTAAATGTTACAGGTGAGTGAGTTGAACTGAGGCTTTTGCATGTAGAAGCTGTGAAATGTGATGCAAAGACATGTTATTTTTTAACACRAAACAGGCTGCTTGGGCCCAGCGAGTTAAGCTGAGTTCTGTAGGTGTTACAGGCGTTTTTCTCCTTATCCTTACCCTGAAATGGACTCTGTATCTACTCCTTTTGCTCCACGGGCTCTGTAGTGATTAACARCTGCTGAAGAGCTCTCTGTTTTATGCCACTCTGACAGGATTAATTTAGCCAGAGTTGCTGTGATAAAGCAGTAGAATGAATACAAGTTTTTGCCCCCTGCATCAGAAAAGGGGTGTTCTACGTCCTTTAAGTTTAGAGATACATAGTTCTGGAGATGCTCRGTTTCTGTTCAATTTCTGCATGTCTTTAACAAAAGCTAAAGACTTTCCACTTAACATCTTAAGTGGAAAGAGACTTTTGCAATTAGCAAACTCCCTTGGGAAACTTGGTAGCGTTTGAGGATTATTAGCTACTTTTGTTACAATTTTATGCAGAAAGAGCACGTTTTGTGGCTGGACTTTCTTTTTCTCTAGCTTCTGCACAACTAACATAAACACTTGTTCTTCTCGATACACAATCTAAGATGTAGCTTATCAATTTATTTGTCTGTAAAAAAAAAAAAAATAGGCTGGTTTAAAGACTTGGTTATTTTTAATGTGCAGATGCTCTTTCCTCTGGGGATGATGAAGACGACAATGATGGGTCCGAGGACTTTGTGAATGACAGCAACCAGATGAGTAAGTAACAGCCACCTGCCAGAAGTCACTAGCAAGATCCACGTGGAAAAGCTATGTCCTGTCTCTTGCACTCCTGTCTTCAGAGCTTCTTGATTGTTAGCTGCATGTGCTGTCAAATAGTGGTATCTTTGTCCTTCTCCGTTTTCTGTTTCTCGTAGCTCGTAACTTGGAAAAGAAAAATAAAAATAAACTAATATTCTTTCCAACGTGCTTTTCTGGTCTGTGCTTTCTTTCTGCCTTCTTCCTGGCATTTCTGCAGTTTCCTTTCTTCCTGAATTGATATTCGGTCTTGGTCTGATTTAGGCTCTCACAGATGAACTAACTTTTCCTGAAACTGAGCTGAAATTTAGCAGAAGAAGCAAAGATCCAGCTCGTTTTGCTAAAAGGTGGTATGGAAACTTTAAAAATAAAGTTAAGTTGTAATGAGGAAAATCCTTCAATCCTTAATCTCTGGCAGAAATCTCCCCAGGGAGAATGAATTTAGAGACAATGAGGTTCTTTTGTCTGCAAAGGACCTCAAGGTTTGTTGCAAAGAAACCAATTCAACGCCAAACCCCCATTTTATGTTACTTCTGCATGATGAAAACGGGCTAAAAGAGTCTTAAACCTTCCTGAATGTTAAGCTTCAGCCCCTTCAGAGAATTTGGAAAGCTATTAATAAGCTCTAAATAGAGCAGTCTCTAAGAAGGAAAAAAAAAGTGTGTGCAATCCATATTGGTTCCTTATGCCACTCTGCAGAATCCCCTCGGTGAGCGCTGCTTCAATATCGCTCGTGCTCCGTAAAGTCAATAACACTGAGAACACAGAAACCCTTCGGGGGAGATGCCAGTGAGTTGCAGCCACGGCAGCCAGGGAGGTGTTTGCTCCTCAGCCTGGCTGGGGACTGGCAGCCGTGCCAGGAACACTTGTTGTGATAAAGCACGAGCGTCACTTCGGCTCCCCTGGTTAGTGCCTTTTGTGTGCAGCTGCCCCCGCTCTGAGGCTGGGAAACSTTAGGTGCTATTTAAAATGATATAAGTTCTTAGCTGCCTGTTTGGCCCCTGCCATCTGTTAGTGTGATTAACCCGGGCTGGWGCACAGGTGCCTCTGGAAGGGGCTGAGATGGGGCAGCTGGAGGCTGCCCCGACAAAGGAATGCGGTGGCAAAGRTAATTGGAGGGTTTGGAAAAGGGACGTTGCTTTTAAAAGAAGTTGTCTAGGCAAAACCCACCAATCCAGGTAATGTCAGGTGGGCCCTGAAATGGAACCGTGGTTAGAAATCCCTTTTAGGAAACATTTCTGATGTTTGCTGTTCCTTAAAGCTTTGTTGGTGTTGGTCAGAAAAGGGCTTGCAATGTTTTCGGTGGCAATTGTGCTTCTGATCCACAGTGGTGGCTTTGGTGATCCATGGTGAGCACAAATGGCTCTTGGAAAAAGTRGAGGACCTGATCTCAAGGCAACTGCGCTCTGTAATGGCCTCGTAAGGATTCCTGCCCTTCCAGCAGCGGGGAGCAGGACCCAGTGGTTGCGCTAATGACGTTCTTGTAAAACGAGCTATCATTTTAAGCTACTGTTCATCAATCTTGATTGGGGAGCTGGTGACAGGCCCTTGACAGTGTCCATCTGCTGGGACAGGGTGTGTGCTGCAGCAGGGGTCAGGCACGCTTTCCCTGCTCCGAGTGAGAGATGCTTCTCGAGTGCGAGCGTTCAAACGTCTCGGATGGCAGGGAAAGCACAGCCGTGCGGAGTGGAAGGGAGGGAACTGCAAGGAGACAGATGGACAAACCAGTCCTCCTTGGATTGCTCTTTAAAAGGTGCCCACTGTCTGCTGGGGCTTCTTGCAAGCCMCAGATGGGTGCGGGGAGCAGCACAGCCTCCTGGCTCCGAGCTGGGAGCAGGACAATGACCGAGGGATCGTGGCACCACATCCCTCCAAGTGATCTGTTTTCAATGAAAAGTTGCATCATAGTAACTCGTTTGGATTAATACCAGGCTGCTGAAAGAGGGTTGTGATTTGGCAAAATCARAGCTGTATGAAAGTGAGGGGTGGGACTTGGTGTGGTGCTTTTGTAAAGCACTGGAGCTTGTGTGTCTAGTGCCTTCCAAGCCTTCTGTTCCTCTTCCAAATTTTATATTGCATCCGAAAGGCCACCTCTGATTGAAGGTAGTGTGTTACAAGGCAGATGAAAGAGTGACTGASGAGCTGTGTTTTCCCTGTGTGTGCTGTGGGGCAGGCAGTGGCCAAATGCTGTTTGCCTCCTTCTCCTACCCATGGGWTGTAGAGCCTGGGGAAGTCCACGACCTCACAAGAGCTGCTGCTCTTTTAGAGAAGTCTTTAAGTGTTTCCTGAATCATGGTTTGAGCTTTGCAGATCTCAAACGGTTTAACTGATAATTTACATACAAATTACAGCTGTGATCATTAAGGATAAGCAATGGAAATTGGCCTGGTTATGCCTTTACTGATGGAAACAAAAGGCCATAGTCTTCAAAGGTTGTTGCTTTTTGATGAAACAATTCTGATAAAGTCCAGCTGTCTTGGCATGTTAATTATGATGAGATGAGGCAGGAAATGGCTGTAGTGCCTTCAACAGGAAGCTGAACCTTGGCATTCTCATTCCTGCATATTTAAAACTAAAACAAACCTTTTAGAGCTGTTTTATTTACATTGTGAAGTATTCTTTTAAGCTGTTTTATTTTCTTTGCCTCTGTTACAAATATATATTTCAGAGGCCAGGGTTTTCAAATGCAGGTGGAGAGSTTGTTGAGGAAATCCAGTGTGATTTTCAAGGCTGCCCAGAAAATACAATTGCTGTTGGAGTCAGTGGAGGCTGTAGGTGACTCTCTAGCTGTGAGGAGCAGCTCATCCTTGGGAGAGGAGGGCACTGCTGTGTCCACACGTGCATTTGACCACTTTCCCTGTGTGTATTTTTCAGTGAAAGGCATGCAGAGCAGATTTCACTCTGCCTTTGGTGTCCTTTTAGCTTGACAGATATTTTAACTGTCTGAAAAAACACTGTGGTAGATTTGTTCCAGACTGCATCCTGAATAGCTTTTTATTACTTCCAGCTTTTGTTGAAGGGATTAGTGCTCCTGGGGAAGGTGCAGGATTGGTTCCACTGCAAAACAGTCCCCTCTCTCCACACAAAATGGCTTTGTTGGCAACTCCAGTTTTCCCCTTTGTTACCCTGAAGAGGTGCCTTAGCTTGGTTCTGGAGGGTCATCTCCAAGGATGTTTACTTGGGACTTACTTTTACAAATTTAGGGGTTGATCATCATCGGTGCATTCTGGCAGCAGTGGTAAAGACATTGCTGGCACTTACTGCCTTATCATCATCATGATTTTGAGAGGTAGCCCTAATTTGAGGGATTTCTGTAATCCTGACCTGATGCTGGTGAGGCAGCAGCTGCTGTGATGGTTGCAGTGAAGTCCACCAACTCATTTATTCTGGAGGCCCCTGGGTAGCCCTGAAGATGCTGCTGCTCTGCCTTCAATTCTGGTCAGGCGACTGGGAGCTTTATGACTTTTTTTTCTTATCGCCCTTTAAASAATTTCTTCTGGGCCAAGCAATGGTAAATTGGCACCAAGAACAAAAAGTATCTAAATGTAATCCACATGCTGTTCCTTTCATGCCTTGAAGAGTTTCAGAAAGGATGAAACAAGGTTCAAATTCATCAAATCCTGTAGAGTGGAAACCCACTCAGGGGAGCAGCAAAAATTGGATGGTGCCTAGAAGTGTTTTTTAATTAAAGGTCAAATACAATAGCACTGAAAACCTTGGAGGGGTTTGATGTGGTCACTTCAGGCGCTCTATTGCCTGCTTGAGGTGCTTGTCAGGCAGGCTTGGAGTTGACTACTTTTGTATTTCTTTGTATTTGGTAAGTCCAAATAAAAACTGAAGAGTCCTGAAGTGAAGTGGTCCCCTGGGCTTCCTAATTTCAATTTCACATGCAGGAGATTTGGCTGATTAGATGTAATGTCTTTGCGGTGGAGTGCAGTGTGGGTCAGCAGGATATTTTCTTCACTAATGAGAACTCTAAAAGCCATCAGGAATTCCCACCCGTTCCCCTGCTGCTCGTTACTGCTCCGTGCTGGAGTCTGCCCTGTGCTTACTGTGAACTTTTCACGGTGGTGCCACCTACTCCCACCTGTCCTGGCAGCAGTGATGGGATGTGATGGACACGGTCTGGGAGAGCAGGCAGCACCTGGTGGGGTCTACTCATTAACTATGTTCATTATTGGTTTTAGTGAAGCTCAGGTTTTTTCCTCTCAAGACAAATAGAAGCAGTAAAAGGTGCTTTTAGGTTATGATGATTTTATCTATAAGGAAAAATGCTGTGTGTTAATCAGATCAATCACTGGATGAAAGCACAAACTGAGGGCAAGTGTGATGGTTTGTGGATGTTGCTGCCTTTTCCTCTTTCCCTTGAACATACTGGGGAGCTGCCAGTATGAGTTGCTACTCCCTAATGAAAAATGTGGGATGTCTTGAAGAATTTTCAGGTGGTGTTTTCCATATGTGATGTCTGCGTGTTTTTCTCCAAGCTGACCTGTAATTCAGGAGCACTGCAGCTTATGCTGAGGGGAAGCTTCCCAAACACTCCCTTTTCCCAGCTTGGTGTGTTTCCTTTCTCCCTTTGTGGTACAAAACTGAGCTGCTTCTCTTCATTCCAGCCTGCACCTTCCCGGACCCTTTTCTGTACCCACCTCTTTCACAGATTTTCTTCCCTGTTCGTTTGTTGTGAGTCTTACTGGAGCTTTTCCAGGAGCAGATTTTTAATGGGTGAGGGTTGATGGAAAGGAGAGTTATTTACAAGAAAACCAGAGGATGGGTTGCACTATAGTGCAGTAGGAACCTGGCTGCATGAAGCAGCTGTGTTTGGGGAACTGCCCGTTGCTGTCTCCTGACCAACTCCAATGCCCCGGTCACAGTCTGACCCTAATGGGAGCTTCCCAGAGCTTGGCCCATCCAGCCCGTGGGCTGCAGGGCAGCATTGCCATGGGTGAGCTGTGGAGCTCAGAGATTGTGCTTGCCAGTGGCTCCATCTGAGTTCTTTAAGCTCTATACATGTGGGAAGGGATGTGTGATGAACATGACAAGAAGTGACCGTGCTGGCTGCGGAGTTGCTGGGTTGGCAGGACCCATTTGGAGGCTAAAATAAGCACTCTGCTCTGTCTGGGATGCTGATACGACTGGTTGGGGTGGTTGATTGTCTTTGGCCTGCCCCAGTTTGCTTTGCCTTTGTGGGAGTTGTGGGTAGAGCCCAATCGTGGTGGCCTTGCGTTGCCTTGTGGAAGATGTTTGGTGGTCCAGAGAAAACAGCTTTTGAATCCATCAGTCCCAGCATGTAATTCTGCTTTTGCCTGGTGTACTTCTAATGTAATTTGGCCTTTGCGTGCAGTAGTTAATTCCTCTGCTTGGCTTTGTTTAAAGTCTTCTGTTGTTCTAATGTGATCCTGCTTTTAGCAAATAATGTTAGCAGTGATTTTCCTTGCATCCCTAATTCACTTTAGTCCGTGTAACAATTTCTTAGCGTTGCAGTTAAATTCTCAATAGTTACCTGATTTTCTGTTTTGATTACATGAACAAATTTGCTTTGCTTTTCTACTTCATTAATTTTAACACTAATTGCCACTTCGGGCAAAAAAACCCACCCCAAACACTTATCGTTCATAGCATCATTATGGGACTTGCTTTTAGAATGTTTTCTTTKTACTGAGAGAGACTTTGTGAAAGGATTTATTCCTGTATTTTCTGTCCAGCTGTATTTTTATTTAGAGAGGGGGGTGGCAGGATTTCTGAGTTTGCACTGATTGTAAGAACTGCTATAAATATTTGAGGAACGGAAGAGTTTATTTATAGTGGAGTGTTAGCCTGCTAATGAAGGAAATGAAACAGGGCTGAGAGAAATGGAGTTATTTTTCTGGACCCCTCTAGTCCTAAAAATTCCACGCTAATCTGATTTGCTTCAGGAAAACTCCATTGTAAAAGAAATTAATGTTTCCTACTGTTAAACAGATCTTGAATCTTTAACTTTTAAAAAAAATATTATGGTGAGATGACTGAAGCGATGCCATGAAGACGTTGAGAAATGTAGAGGAAGTGGTGCGTGGATCCAGAACATGGGATAGCTTTGTCTTTGGATCTGTCTATCCAAGTTTACTTCTTGGAGGGTAAAAACATATGGGCAGTTGTATGTTTTGTTCTGCAGTGTTTCCTCTACTGGTGCATGACAAATGGTTGAGAACTGGTTGAGAGAGAGAGGTTTTCATGTGCTTTTCATACTGTTTGTGTGGGGACTGGCTGGGCCAGGACAAGGAGTGAGTGAGAGCTAGGAGAGCCATGTCAGGGTCTGGGAAAAGTGGTCACCTCAGAAAATGCAGGCTGAGAAGGACACTGTCATTTTATGCCGTGTTTTTGGATGTCTTTTGGAAGACTCTTTGGGCTTCAACAGGCTCATTACTGTGGGAAATGCCTGCGAAATGACAAATGCTTTTTTCTGAGTTTTGCTGATCCACATTTACCCATTTGGTTTCCTTCTCTTTGGTTAAAATTTCAGAAATATATTCCATTTGTAAATACATTTCAGTGTTTTCTGTGGCAGTAGCAGCACAGTTCACCTTGGCATCACACACTGTAGGTTTTGGCATGCTGTCAGACAGGTAGGTGGTTTTTTATCCCCCTTCTCACAGAAGGTGAAAGGTGAAGGCTGATCCTTACAAGAGTCTTGGTCTCTATATCTTCACAGCTGAGGTCCAAGAATTCAGAGTTTGAACCCTCATAGTAACTCAACGTGGAGGGGAAAGTGTCTGGTGAAAACTTGGTCCCTCTCTTACTCGACACATGCAAAACAAGGGTTATCTGTGGCTAATTATTGGAATTTTGTCACGAATTAAATACTCAGAGCAGCAGACTGAGCAGTTTGCTAAACCCTGGTTGACACTCTCAACACGTGATCTCCAGTTGTGTCTAAACCCTGCTTGAAACGAGTGCGTGCGGCTCTTTACGCCCGCGGAAGGGGCTGGAGGGGGAGCTCGGGTTCCAGGCACTGATGTTTCTGGATGTATCCCTTTGGAACAGGGGCACCTTACTGGACGCACACGGACAAAATGGAGAAGAGGCTCCACGCCGTGCCGGCCGCCAACACCGTCAAGTTCCGCTGCCCGGCCATGGGGAACCCGACGCCGACCATGCGCTGGCTGAAAAACGGGAAGGAGTTCAAGCAGGAGCATCGCATTGGCGGGTACAAGGTGAGGTCTCATGATGTGATTGTGATTCATTTCTCTCCTTGACCAAAGCTGTAAAAAAAAAAAAAAAAAAAAACCAACCCAAAAAACAAACCCAAACCCAAAAAAACCGACCAAAAACTTGCTGAAGTCAACAGAAAATCTTTTAATGGCCTTGGATCAAACGCAGCAGCAAAAAGAGGTGGTTGTTTTCTTCTGGGGAAGGGTGGGTGGTTTCTTTGGCGGTTGCTGAGCACTAATTCTATATTTGTTTTTTTTTTTTTTTCTGAAATTCAAGCTTCCAGCATGGCAGCTCAGCTAAGGATTATTTATAGAGACGTATTTGGAAAACTGAAGACTGGCTTTGCAAAGCAGATTAAGACTGTTTTGCTCTATTCATTTTTGGCTGCATTGTTAAAAACATGACCGCCCGCTTTGGTGAGCGTAGGCCGTTCAATAGAGGAAGGGTTGGAAGTCAAAAGTTATTATTTTCTATAGAGTTTATGGTCTGTGAAACTGAAATGGGAAGAAGAATTTGAGGGAAAGTAACAGCAATTACTTGGAAGGGTTTGTTTGAATTTTAAACAGCTTCAGATTAGATGTCTTATTCTGAATTGGTGGTTACTGATTAAGAGAGAGTTTTAGGGAGGCCAGCTCGCTCTGTGTGTTAGTGCACGGACCTTTAACCTCCCGGTATCTGCCTAGGTCAGGTCAGAAGTCACGATTCGGTCATCCGATCCCGCTCCTCACAAGGAATTGGGAATGCGTGACTTTGGTGGCAAATTGCTGCTCAAGCATTGGCGTTTCTGAGTTCCCTTCACCTCTTCACTGGGTCTTCCCTCAGCAGCTTCCTCACGTCCCTGACACCTCGGCAGCTCTTCCCCAAAGAGGAGGAATTTCCGAGGTGGTCACCTCGTGTCAGGGTTTTAAGCCCCAGCCTAGAAATTCTGCTGAGCTGCTCAGAGCAGTTTGTGATGGTCATTAGACGTAAGTTAATTGACTTTGGCAGAAGTGGGTGAGCTCCTGAGGGCTGCCCCCCTGTCCTGCACCACTGCCTCGCCCCCACGACTGCAGCATTTTTTGGGGACTGCAGCATTTTTGGGGGGCTGCCTTGACTGAGCCATTGCTTCGTGCACTGTTGRTTCAGATCCTGCTCGGTGCAAAAAAAAATCCGTTTTCCAGTGCAGAGGAGGACAAGCCTCAGTCTCCTTTCCTCCCTAGCTGGATTTACTGTAGAAAGTGTCAGTTTTTCCAACATTTGTGTTAGCGGAGAGCAGAGCCCAGAAAGTCTCCCCGCATGAGCACTAATTATCTAAGTAGACTTTTCCATCTATGTTTGCTTACACCATAAATTACTGTTGCTTGTGAGTGTACACCTGGCAACACCTTCTGCCTTTCATAACACTGTGCAGTGTTAACGAATTGGCTCCAATTCAGTGATTTTTGCCCTTCTCAGTGCTTTTTTAAAAGCTAAAAAAAAAAGCGCCAATTAAAAAAAGAAAAAAACCAACCAAACTAATCCTGTCTTGGAAAATAATAGTAACTGTTCTGGTACTAACTGGGCTGTTATTTGAACACTTTGCATCGTATGAAGRGGAAATGCAGATATCACTCTTGAAAGCCATGCAGGAAAATGTGTGTCTGGTGAGGCAGGATGGAGGTACCTGGTCTCTGGTTTGGGAGGGGGATCTTTGGTGGGTAAATCAGCTCGTGTGGGGCTCTGTGCTGGCACTGCTAGGCTGTGTTAGGGAACTGGGTGAGATCATGTAGACTTGTGCCCATTAAGTGGCACAAATTACATTTTTGGTCATGTGTGTTAAATGTGTACAGTTTCCTAGGTATGTATGTACTCTGGGAAGAAACCACAGAGGCCTGTTTCTAAAGCCAGCTGGATAAGTGAAGCCTGTACCTATAATTCTAAATCATAGCTTCTTATATCTCTAGTCTAAAGGAAAAAATAGAGRGGACACAACTGAGTGTTTTAGACTTTCTTGTTGCTCAGAAATAATTTAAAATTAAATGTATTTTGTAGGATTTACTTATCATTGTCAAATCTACCAAATCCATGTATATTCTATATTCTGTCATTTTGAATAATCATCTTTTAAGATGGAAACTTGTTCCCAGTGAATAGGTATTAAAGAGTGAGGATTCCAGAGCTTTTTGGAACCTGTGTCCTCATCCTGTTAGAGGGGCAGGATGAAGTCGCTGTGGGCTTATGCAAAATTATACTAGAATAAAGAGAGAATTATATTTTCTTGACACCACTATACCAAGAAACTTTYAATGAAGGAATTCCCAGGAAGGACTGAGTCTATCAGTGTTGGTCTGAGTTCAGCCAGGTATCACAGCAACTCATGATAAATCTTGCACATTGGCTTGTCTTGAATCTGGGTGTTGCTCTCTGTAAGGCATTTTTGCTGGAGATATTCCCAATACTTTGGGATAGAACAGCTGGAACCAAACCTGGCTCTACCCGACGTCTCCCTTTCGGAAGAGACAACCATCCCTTGGAGACTTAAAGGGACAAAGGGAAGGGAGAGAAAATGTGAAGTTTTCCAATAATCCTCCAGCCACCTCTTTCCTGCTGCCTCGAGCCAAGAAATCCCTTCATGTATTGTTTTTATCGAACTCAGATAGTGACCTGTAGCACTTTGTCCCTGGGCCTGGGGAATGTCTTGAGTCAAACTCGGGCAGGCAAGCAGGAGGGTGTATGTGCTGGCCAAGATAGCTTCCAGGGCGGAATTCCTCCACCGTGACTAATTCTGGGTGGTGAATTTCAAAATCGATCCTTTTATGATTTTTCAAGATAAACCCAACTTTCCTTCGGTAAGGAGAACAGGATCAGTTATTGAGTATCTAAATCTTTTTTTACCCTTTTTTTTTCTGTCTGTCTCTGAAGTGGTGATAGCTCTTGTTTGTGCCTTTAGAGGCATTTTGTATTTTCTTTGGGTTGATAATCTCAATCCTCTCTGAGACCACAGGAGCCTTTGCCTTCCTGTGCACCACCCAGAAAGCAAATGTACTCCTGTCAGCTGGTACTGTTCGAGTATTGACACGTGTGTGTTCTCACCTATGCACTTTGATAAGCTTCATCACTGCAGTCGTCTCACACACATTTGAATTCAGCCAGGTAAATACAGAGTAAGGAAAGTTCTGATTGTAGGAACAGCTCCACAAGCCTCTGGCTTTTGCAGGGATGTTCTGCATTTGTTCTCTTYAGCTGAGCCAGTGCCACTACATGTGATTTTTGTATGGAGTTTTTGTTTCTAATCCTCTTTTCTTTTGAARTTAATTTAAAATTGATCCATTTTTAGCTAAGTGACAACTTTTCAGGACATTATCTAGTTAATGTAGACATATTGTAAGACTAAATAGAACTGTCCACTATTATTTTTGTGATACTCCAAAAGCAAAATGTGTCTATGAAAAATTCCTTGCCCTTTCCTAGGCCTCTGACCAATATTTCTTGTCATTTTGATTCCAGTGTGTTTCCCACCTCCAAGGTGTATCTTAAGGGAGCAGATTGTATGCATTTGATATTGATAACTTACTTTAAAATTGAATCGTTTGGAGAGACTGTTTGAAAGAATTGGTTAAAAATTTGATGAAGAAGATTTCCCAAAAAAAAAGCATGTCAATGATTTTCTAGAAGCGTCCATAACTAGTCAGGAAAAAACCTGGATTAAGGCATGTGCCATTTCACTTAAAAAGTCCCCTTTACCAAAGCCTGTTTCAAGCTGTGTGGGTGCAGAGATGTGCCTGGACTGTTGCATGCCTGAGAAGGAAAGGTTGGATTTGGAAATCCTCCAGTGAGAGGAAAGGCTGCTCATCCCCAGCAAAGGGGGAGTTTTTCTGGACTGTGCAATGCTGCACTTGCATCCAGAAATCACTAAGCCAACAAGCTGGATCTTCTTGAATCCAGATCCGTGACATAAATCCAGTTGTGTGACAATGTGTCATAACTGCTTTGGGCCTCTACAACAGTTGTTTAGCTTAAACTGAAGTGGCTTAAGCTGTTGTTCCATTATAAAGATATTATCTCTGTCCATTGGAGTTACAAGAAGGGAAATTGCACAAATACTTTTTAATATTCCCATCCAGTATATCCACTCGTGGCTGTGAGTTAGTTATGTTTTCTTATTAAGCACTAAACAATTTCTTGTGTTTTCCTGTCAAATTAATTGCTTGCAGCTTGTTAACAATTTTTATTTTGTTTTAACTGCGGTGGAACTATGATCTGTTCTTCCTGTTTTGCAGGCAGATTGGTTAAAAACGCTTGCTCTGATTCCGAGAAGTGTGTTTTAACTTGTAATGGCTAAAAGTTCAGGTCACTTCGACCAAGTGTCCTTCAAAATAACTCACAAAGAAGTGAAATATTCAAAATATGCAGCTGTTGTATTTGTTGTTTACCAACAGTTTACGACAGGGATTCTTCCTGATGCAAACTTTGACTCTCAAAGTTGCTTARTAGAGCAATGAGACATTAAAATAACACTGATTAACTCTTTCTAGCTTTATAAACTTATTCCTTAGCTCTTCATAGTAGGAAAAAAATTAGTATTTAGTTTTAATGAAATCAATATCATTGTTTGACCATCAGCACGTGGGTCTGAGGAGAGGAGCCTTAAGTTTGGGCTGGAGGTTTTGAGGCTGTGTCACACATTTCTCTGGCTTTAGTTTAGCATCCACACTTCACCTGCTGCTGGCGTGTTGTCTACAATTCCTTTGCTTTCCAAAGCCCACATTGTCAGTCATTAGCTAATATTATTAGTCCACAACTGAGCAATAATAGTAATATCCAGCTATTGAGGTAATTACTAGTGGGGGAAACTAGGAAAGCCAGGAGCCCCTTATAGTCAGAACTTTTCTTCCGAGCTTTGAACTGTGAAGGCGTTTTTACCTCCAGCAAGTGTTGGGCTTGAGCTCTTGGCACTGGGATGTGGCCCTGTGCAGCCTTTTCCTCCTGGATAAGGACCTACACAATAGTCAGGCAYGAAGCAGGATTTCATAGCTATAGTTGTAATGATCTTTTAAGAATGTATGGTTACTGGAAGTGTCWCTGAATGGTCCATAAATTTTTCTGGTGTACTGCACTGAATTACCACTTTCCATTTGGCTGATTAAAATGACTGTACCAGATCGTGTTTTATTCCATTTGCTGAAATATGTGCTTTGCAGTGAAAGAATCGTACGGTGCAGCCACAGAATGTTCAGCTTTTTGAGCACTCTGTCAAAAATGTAATGCTGAAACAAGGAATTAGTCGATAGCCAGCAAAAGGTCGTGTTGGGAGCCAACTTATGATGCAGGAAATGTATATATGTACCGGATGGCTCTGCATCCTTCCACTGCTGGGCTGGATCCTATTTTCTGCGAGACCCATGCCAGCGCTCCCGTGGAGTTCAAATGGGAACACAATCACTACCTTTAATAAATTCTGTCTGAGAGGGATTCTATGAGATAAATGTATATCCTTGYGCTCTGTTTCCGTGAGGATTCTCTTCAGGCATTTTTCGTGAGGCAACATGATTCTAGGATTCATTCCTTTCTTGTGGTACCCCAGAGCAGCAGGAGGTCTGGGGAGGAATCCCAAAGATCACCCCTCAGTTTCTCTAAAATGTGAGCTGTGTAACTGAGCTTTTAGGGAAGGATGGAGACCTGGGTGTCAGGGGATCATATCCATCCTGTGTTGCTGCTGGGTAGTTATTGTCAGATGGTTGGTTGGAGACGGATGGGGAATGTCCTGGGGGTGTGCATTCGCTTCAGAGTGGATTGAAAGGTAAAGTCCAGTAAGAGAACTGCTGCTGGTTGGTGACACCCTGGTCAGCCTGGCAGAACTGAGTGTGCACTGACATCTGCAGTGCTCAGAGCAGGGGCCAGGTAGATTTATAGCAGAAGGTGTGAAAGCTTTCACTGCTGCAGCCCTGCATAAATAACTTCAGTGTCCAGAGCTGTCAAACGAGCACAGAAGAGGCTTTTAAACGTGGATTACACAAGGTTAACTATTCAGGGAACGGTTCTTCGGCAGGGGGAGAGGGTGGAACTCTGCTAGTGGAGATCCCAGCCTCTCTGTTTCCACCSCCAGGTCCGCAACCAGCACTGGAGTCTCATCATGGAGAGCGTGGTCCCGTCGGACAAGGGGAACTACACGTGCATCGTGGAGAACCAGTACGGATCCATCAACCACACCTACCACCTCGACGTGGTTGGTAAGTGAGGCTGCCACGTGCAGGACAGTGCTCGAACTGACGAGTTCCCCTATTAGAGCGTTCAGAGCTGAGCCGATCCGTTCCGTGGTAATTTTGGGGATGATTTCACAGGGCTCTGAAGATAAGATTTCGCTGCACAGCCAACTGCTACATAACTTTACATATTCATCTGTCTCGCTCGTGTCTGTAGGATTAATCTACCCCTGCCTTGGCAAAAGTGTGATATCCGTGTGTAATATCCACCCACGGGTTTACCATGGCGACCAAATAATAAATGCTGATGCAAGTTTAATCATTAGTGTTACAATTTAATTATTACTTGTACAATTGTACTAACACAGATTTTAATAACTGCAGTTATGAAAACTGTCAAGCAATGCTTTAGATTGCTGTTATTATAGCTGAAATGATTTTTTTTTTTTTGATGTAAAGCTAGATATTGACTTTGGTGAAGCTAGAGCAGATCTGGAGCTCCRGGAAAGGCACTTTGCATTCACAGCAGTCTAACAGAGATCTGACTGCAGCCTGTTGGGTGGGCTCTGAGCAGCCCCTGAAACACAGATGATAAAAACTGTRACGAAGTGTTTTACCTGAGGACAAGTTCTAAACAGCTCTGTGAATTTTTAAGTAGTAGCAAARCTGTGATTACGCAGGACTATTAAACACATGCTTAATAATGTTACCTTATTAATACCTAAATCCTGTTGACTTTAATAAGTCTGGCAGATATTTATTTAAGTGCTTAGCTAAATTGGAGCTTGAAATCTCAGGAACCATTTCTGTTCACCTCTAATCTTGCTGATTAGCCTGGATGGGTGTCAGCAGTTTTATTGACTGAAGGCATTGCTGTCCAAAATAATCAGTGTGGCTGTTCTAATAGGATCTGCTGGTWGGACCTTTAGGGATCTGAAGTATGTCTGGAGTGGGCTTTGCTCTCTCYAGCTTTGTGAGGTGATCTGAGCGTCACAAGCTCTGTGAATAGAACTTTTGATGAATCACTACTGAAAGCAAAAATTAATTTAGTTATTGTATGCTGTTTTCAGCTGGTGACTGACAGCCCAACTCCACAGCTTACTGTAAGTTTGGGGTTAAATCACTAAAACGGTGATGAAATTTTCATTTCCCTAGTTCTTGATTGGTTTTACATGGGTAGAAATGCATCCCTTGCATTGTTTTGGATGGTCTTTAGAAGTAATGTCTTATTTTGCCTGAGACCACCTAAATCTGTGGAAACCCCCAAATCCAAAAGAAAAGGAGTGCCAGCTTCTCGGGCAGCAAGAAAGGAAAACATTCCCTGTGAAAATGCCAAGGAGAGCTGGCCTTTGTGGAGCAGAGGAGGAAAAAGACCATTTTGTGATGGGGATGCCATCAGACTAAAGCCCCACCACCAGCYCACATACATATAAGTCTTCATGAACCACCCAACTCCCCTCTACTTGGGTTTGGGTGGTCGACACTGAAAGCAGTGAGGGTTTTCATAGCCTCGGCAATATTTTGTCACAGAGTGAGCCGTGGGTATGGTTGGGGTGAACTGGGCGAGTGGCAAAGCCATTTTTGTTTGAACACTTGTTTAAACAAAGTTTATGGAGGGTGCAGCAGCAACGGCTGCCGGAGATGGTTGTGAGTTGTGTTGTGGGTTGTGTTCTGTGTGGTGTGGCCACCTCACCCGGGGCTGGGGCTGCTTGCAGGGGCTGGCCAGGCACTAGGCTTGTCTCAAAACCTTTCCTTGATTAAATTAAACTGGTTAAAAGTTCCCTTTCTCTACCCCCTGTTCATTTTCCTGTCCCAGCCTGGCATGTTTCGTGTTGACCATAAATTTCTTCGCCCAATTTTTTTCTGGCAAATGTGTTCTTGGATGATGTGGTCACTTGAGCAAATATTTGTCAGAAGCCCTCTCACCTCCTCTCCCCCTTTGAGCCTTTTGAATGTCTTACATGGAGGAATATTTTGCAGAAGTTTATTTTTCCTGGCAGTAAATTATAGCGACCTGCATGAATGAATGGAATGGTAGTAAGGATTATGTCATTTATTTAAATGTCTAGTCCTTTCCTATAGAGAGGCAGAAAAGTAAATAATGAGGTTTTTCAAAAGTGATGAGAGGTTTGGGGGTGCTGGGTACCCCAGCTGACGGCACCCAGAGGACCCTGCTTGTGTCCTGTGAGAAATGCAACCAGAAGTCCAAAAAYGACWTTTGCAAATCACAACCTTCATTTTGGAGTCCTGCATGCTTAGTAGTTTTACCACCTTTTCTTCRTCGCATTGGATGATTTCAAGGGTGTAATTGTGGGCCTACTTTGAAAGCCTGTGCATGGGAATGTGCACCCTGGGTTGAGTTTAGTGTGGGTCTCTCGAGAGATACCCCATTGGGACTTTAACYTAAAGGGGGGTTGATGTGGGAGTGCTCAGCCATTCCTGTGTGGCTGGAGGCTTGCAGTAATTGTGGAGCATAAAATTGCTGAAGCAGTAAATTAAGGCTGGCCAGAAGGGGAAACTCTGACAGGTTTTCTAGTTGAGACAGTTCTACAGAATTAACTTTATGCCCTTTTTTTCTGTTTTCATATGAATTTTCAGTTCCCACAGGGTTGGGGAGAGTTATGAGTGTTTGTTTAGAGGCAATTGCGTATGAAGACCGCATCTTACAAACTTCAGGTCGTAATTTTAGGTCAAGTTCTGTGTMGAAAACTGTCAGTTGAAAGCCTCTGAAATTACTTTTCCTATATGGTTTAACTGGTTCCAGAGCTGATTAAGTGTAAGTAATGGCAAATGGTATTAAACATGGTAACATATTACACTAACATGAGCATCTGACTATATGGTGTAATGTAGAGAACCCTCTGATTATGTCACAGAGTTGGGAGGTATCCCAGCGAAAATCCTGCCAAATAGTGACACAATGCTAGTTAGGAATATGCCAATAACTTTCCAAACCTTGAACTCTTTTGACAATTAAAAGCTTGGAGCCAGCAGGGCTGAGAAGTTTTCAGTCAGAATGTAGGTGTGAAGTATTCTCATTTTTACCTTGTAATTACTTGCAAGAACTCTTTAAGAGTCAGCTCAGATGGTCTTGTTCAGATTTACAAACCTGGCAAAACCCTTGCACTGATTTTTTTTTTTACAGTGAGAGTAGAAAATAGGGAAGAAAAAAAGCAGCAAGTCATTGGCAGCCTCTCTATTGCACAGGATACTTGTGTGCAGTGACTGTTAGCAGGGAATGGCCCGTTCAAGTTGGCCAGGATGTTCTGTGCTGGACAAAGTTGTTCTTTAAATGTTTGGGATACCCCAGTCAATGGCCTTTTCCTTCCTGCTCCTCCTCCATTTCCAAGCAGGGGTTGAAGCAGGCTTTGCTCAGGGAGTGCAGTAGTGGCAAATGGTGGCGATACAAAACTCCACTAAGATSCTGTGAAAGGGAGACGAGTCGATTTTAGCTTTTTATTAAGAGTTGTACCCAGAGGCTTCAATTAATATTGGATACTTATTGTCCAAGGCAACGTGCCAGTACACGGTAATTGCTTACAACAGAAATACAGCAAGGCCAGGAGAAGGAAATGTCACTGTCCATTTTGGAGATGAAAACCCGAGCCGTGGAGTGATGAAATTTCTTGCCCTGGGTCACGCAGGAAGCTGGTGACAGAGCCAAGAAGTAAAGCTGGTCTTTGAATCCTAATCCAGTACCTTAATTAAAAGAATGTTCTTTCCCTTCTATAGTTGAGCCCATCAGCTGGTTTTTACATGCAGCTGAAGTGCCTTTTCTCCTCCTTTGTRTTTAACAGTAGGTAGAAAGTTGGGKTTTTAYAGTTAGCTTACTAATAGACTAACTCCATTCTCATTAAACRTATATAAAGTCGTGCAATCTTAAGGGAGAACAAATGAAAACGATGTGGTTTTCACTTATGAGTTGTATTGTAGCGAATCCGGGTTGTAGGAAGCAACGTGGGAATGCAGCCACTGAGACTTGTATATAATTAGATCACTCTTGGATTGCAATTATTGCTGGAGTACARTTTCAGCAGCGGCAGCTCTGTTTGAGCATGGAGGAGCTAATTGAATTTAGATTTCAAYGGCAAAAGAAAAAAAGGGTTGTTCTTTGAGCAGTCCTGGTCCAGGTAGCCATTTCTGCCCTATTTAATGTCRTCATCCAGGGAGACAAAAGGTGGTTTGGTTTCAGATGGAGTTTGCCACGTTACCTCATTTACTGGGTTTTATAAGCAGCTGCTATAGCACGACACCTCTCCCAAGAATGTATAAGCTGACCCTGCTGTTTACTATAAAAACGAATGTCACAAATACATTTCTTTGCAAAAGAAGTCCTTTTGCAGCCAGTTCAGCTGTACTTTGACCAGTTCCTAATTTGCCTAATAGCCATGCCTTTGGCTCTCCTTGCTGAGGAGTGAGCTCCAGGGGTGGCAGAGAACCACATCGTCATCCCTTAACAGCAATTCGTATTTTCATATAAAACCAGTGTGAGAGTAACTTCTCATCCAGAAAGCATTTTAAATGACTCTCAGTTTAAAGCTTGTGCCTCAGAAATCTCATGTATGAGTGATTTTACTGATGGCTGTGCAGAAAAACGCTTTTATACAGAACTCTTGGTGGTTTTAGAGGGCTATAGGATGAATTTTATTCTTGTTTTTTTTATGGCATGTTGTTAAAAATCTTATTAAAATGGAAYCGACAGTTTGCTATTGGTACTTCACTGTTTATGTTTCCCTTCGTTGAGACAGAAGGAAAAACTTCTGTCTTTGTTTCTAGTCAAGTTTTATTTTTGGACTTTCATGTGCTCTCACAGTCTCTAGCTGTGAACATGGCATGAGCACATATTTTTTTTTTTTTTTTTAAAAGACATGTTTCCATTTTGTCATTCCCGAATTCATAAAAGCACATGTATTGTTGTTTGCTTTTTGCTGAGCCTTGTTGAAATAAAGTTCAGAGTTAGTTYTGACTTAAATATAGTTCGTGCCTTAATTTCCAAGGAACCGTTTTTAGGATTCGGGTTACGTTTGCGAAAGGAACCGACAGCAACTAAATAACATGCCTTGGGTGTTGCATCACTGATGCCTGGCAGGAGTTAAGGGCAGGTATTACAACCAAGCCTAAACTTGCATTTCTGGCAGATGTTCTTGCAGTTGTTGACTGGCTCTTGACACGGACAAGCTTTGGCTTGACGTCTTCACCCCGGCGCTCGCGGCGCGGGACGTGACGAGGCAGGGACGGGGAGCGCGAAGGAATCCGGGCTGATGCTTGCCCTCGGGTGTTTGGTTAGGCTGAGAGGGAAGATGCTGTTATTTAATGTGCTGATAAGCCCAGAGTGTGGACTTTACACCTGGCACCGGGCTCTTGGAATTACGCAAATTGTTTGGTGCTGGGGGCTGTGCGGTTTGCTCCTGAAAACAAAGCCCACAGTGTGATGCTTCAGCTCGGGGAAAATGAAAGCTTATGGGTTTYCCCCCCCCCCCTTAATAAGGTAAAAATATTCCAAGCCTGTAGTTTTATGGCATTAAAGCTTCTGATTTCATTGGAGTAGTCTGGCTAAATTACACTTTATGGACAAATGCTAGTGTCATTACTTCATCTGCTGGGTGAGCAGTGAATTTGTCATGTTTGGAATGCTTCCTGCAGAGTCTGCTGGGGAGGACTGGTCTCCCTGTCCCACTTTCTGTCTTATTACAGCCCCAAGGCAGGTATTTCTCTTTCTTTTGATGAGTGATGAACAGGATATTGTTTCAGCTCTGTTATTATAATTTTTAATGATGCCTTCTAATTTGCGCAGTATCCTACTCGTGGAAGTGCAAGTAGGAATTTGCAGGAGCTGTGTGAAGATGCAAACAAGACTGTTGCCTTGTTAATGTGCAATTGGYACGTGTCAAAAGCCATGTCTGTGCCTAATAAGAGGGGCTTTTTGACCTGATCCAGGCTTTTCTAACAGCTTTATTAGTGAAAAAATGGCAGCGTAATTGGCAGTAAATTGGCAAAGTTAYGTCTTCTTAAAAAAAAAAAAAAAGGCATAAAAACTTATCACGAATTGGATGAATGGATCATATCAAGGACAAACACAAGGTTTACAGTCCAGGAGAGAAAAAAACATTAAGGGATGCTATCAGGGTGAGGAAGGTAAGAGGGTGAGGGATCTGGCAGTACCTAAGCATGGACAAGTCAGTAAAATGTAAAATTCTGTGTCTAATAAAAAAACCAGGTTGCACTTGTAACCTTAGTGTTGGTCTCCTCTCAATGCTCTGCAAACCACTRTGTGACCTGACATCCAGAGGTGGCTGTGATTTACAGCTTTTGAGGATTTTAAGCCATTATGTCATCTTTGGATTGCTACCGTTCCCGTGGTGCAGCTTCAACAGCTGTTGTTCCATTTAAACATAAAAAAGGGCACATTAAAAATCAGAGTTTGTTGAAGACTTTTGAATATTGAACTGCTCTGTAGCTTTTAAGATGTTGAGTTTCTTTTTTTTCAGATTGCTCTTCGAAGGGTAGCATGAACATATTGAAATTTTTGACTGTTCATGAAAGTAAAACACTGTCAGAACTTTAGCTAAGGGAAGAACTCAACATGACAGTGTCTTAGTTGGAATAAAGTAATTTATCATTTTTACAGGATGCTTATAAAGTCTAAAATTGTATATTTTTAGGGATTTTTAATCACCATCACAAATAAGGTGATCAAAGGATCAGTTGTTCATGTATTCTGCATTTACATCTGAATCTCCATGCATTGATTAGAACCTGCAGCACTGTTTCTGCTTTCAATTGGATTATGTGCATTACTGAGCAATGTAATTTCATTGCAGCACTTGGTTTCAAATGTACTTTTCCTTTGATATCTGTGCTAATGTACTACCCACAGTGTTTGTGAACATACCTGTGTCTGAATTTGAATGAACATTCCAAGAAATGACTTTTTTTCCCTCCAGTGTTCTTCAGTGACATTTTCTCAGAAAGCAGCTCTAGCACCTGCTSCTCAGCCAGGTTTTGCTCCTGGCTCTCTGCTTCCTAGGAAGCTGTCCATGTGGAGCTTAGGCTGAAAGGCAGAGAAATGGGGGAGCAGGAGTGTTGKGGATTAATCACAAGACAATGAAGCCCCACATGACTCTTGCTTACTCCTCACCATGGGATGGGGGAGAGAATCAGAAGGTAGAAGTGAGACAACTTGTGGGCTGAGATAAGAACARTTTAATAATTTAAATATGATAAATGATAAATAACGAAAAGGACAATAAGGGAAAGAGAGAGAAATAAAACCCAAGAAAGACAAGTGAAGCAAGTGAAAACCAGTTCCCCACTGACYGACTGATGCTCAGCCACTTCCCAGTGGCTCCTGGCCAGCTTTCCCCGTTTGTACACTGAGCATCTGGTCTGGAATATCTCTTTGGTCAGCTGGGGTCAGCTGTCCTGGCTGTGTCTTCCCCCAGCACCTTGTSCCCCCAGTCTCCTCTCTGTCAGGGCAGCACGAGGAGCTGACAAGTCCTTGACTGAAGGTGCTGCTCAGCAACAACCAAACCATCAGTGTGTTCTCAACATTGTTCTCATCCTAAATCCAAACATGGCGCTGTACCTGCTGCTGGGAAGAAAATTAGCTACCCCAGCCAGAACCAGGAAGGAGAGGTCAAGAACTGTAGAAAGTTAACAGATAAACTTTGTTGTTTTGGAGCACCAGGTTTGTGTCCAAGCATGAATGCTGTTGTATCTTGTGAGCTTTGCTCGGATTTATCCAAATTACTGGAAATATAATGGCAAATGTGTATAATCACCAGCATTCTTCTGCAGCATCTGGTCCAGCATTCGGAACAGGTTATGGATTGTGTGTTGCAGAAGAGAACGTGATGCTGATGGAAGAATTCCTCCAAACTTCACCACCACGGAAGGCAGAGTGAGGTCTGACACAGACATGTCATGAGGCTGAGCCAGGACTGTCCAGCACTGAAACTCTGGGTGCTGGAGCTTCTCTTCTGTCCCGAGAGCCTGCAGAGCTATGCTCRGTCAGCTGCTGGTCGGCTGTGTCTGGCAGGGAGCTGGGGAAGGGTAAATTCCACAGTCCTTCCAATAATTTCACACCTGCATTGCTCAATAGAGCAAGTGTGCTGTGTAAGAACAGGGGGGGAGAAGTGCAGAAATGTAAGAGAGCYTTTAAAGCTTCGCATAATCTTTTCCATTTTACTTTAAAGGCAGAGCTGTTTTCAGGAAAGGAAATTTGGCGGGTGAAAAATATGTAGTCGGGTCACAATAACAACAGAAATAATAACTCCCCCTGTGYGCTTTATGGCATCCCTGGGTGCACTGGTGAGTTAAACCCACTGCAGCTGGGAGAGGACATCATCCCTGTGGGAGGGATGCTGTTTGCCAGGCATGCAGTAAACCTTTGGCAGAGCCTGCTGGAGAGCCCAGTCCGGTGGTGCTGGACCCAGCATTGTCTCCAGTTATTACCCAGCAGCTGAGAGCTGGGAGCTGTGCACGGCACAAAGGATGATATCTCTGTGTGTAAAAATTAATGCAGGCTCTGGAAGCAGCCAGAACAATAAAATTTTACCGCTTGTCTGTGAGAAGTCACAAGCTGTTTTTCATATTCTCTTGCAGGCTTTTTCTTTTAAGGCGCACTGAAAAGAATATCAATGAAAATTGTAGCTWCTCATTGTTCTCTTTCCCATAATTTTTCACACTAAAATAAGGCCTCTCCACCCTTTGTTCAGACGTGGATGAAGCTTTTGCTTATGCATGCACTGTGTGAGGGRTTCTGCAAGGGAGCTCCAAGATCAGTGTTGTACAACTCTTGCTGCTATGACTTTTTCTGCTCCTTGGGGCTGATGAAACCCACGCTGTCAGCCTGACAATAGGGCTTTGCTTTACGGACAGACTGGTCTTAAAACCCTGTTGATAATTTCGTGTTTTAAAACAAGAGCATTCATGTTTCCTGCCTTAGCCCYGGGCTTGCTGGATGTTCCTGTCTCTTTTAACCCTCAGATATGTGTGTGATTTGAAAGGACAGCTTTTAACTAGTTCTGGTTGTGATTTTTTTTTTGTACTGTTTTTGCTGACATCAGTGGGGTTTCTGTCAGGCCAAATAGGTCAGTCTTGCTTGCTTTCTTTTCCCCAGCTTGCTGCCCTTTGAGGAAGAGCTGTGCAGATGCACTTCTGCTGTAAAGGTGTGCAAAGATGAATTTTTAGCTAAAATGCACACAGGACAGTGAGCTGAAGCTGTGCTGTAGAGCTATCCAAGGAGACAGATGGGATAACATCAGTGAGAGCTTTGCCTGCTTGGGAAACAGTGCCATTACTTAAAATTAGAGGTGAAGGTGGTGAAGACAAGGACAAAGAGTTTGAATACACCTGCTTAACTTCTGTTAAGATTTTAAAAAGGCACTGCCTTTTCCTTGGCTGGCCTTGGTGAGTGGAAGGGCTTGAGTGTCACAAGGAGGTTGGATGGGGTGGCAGAGGCTTTGCTGTGGGTAGCTAATGGGTCTGCTTCTGATCTATGTGACAACATTTTAACCTTTAGCATTAAAATTCTTCAATAGTGTTCAGATGTTTAATTTCTTGTGAAAGTATTCAGTGACAGCAAGGGATAYGTGGAGCCTGGTTCTCTGCTGTCCCACTCTGTGCTGATTTCTGGTACTGCCCCCAGAGCAGAGCTGGGTGGTGGGGGTAGTTGTTGGCAGTGATGGAGTGGGAGACACAGCAGCAGAAAGAAGTGCCTCAAGTTTGTGTAAAAGGCTTCTGAATTAAAGSACAAAGGGAGCTTGGAGGGTGGTGATGGAGGTTGGCCCCAGGTCCCTGTGCCAGGTCCCTGTGGAGCTCCAGCTGCAGCGATGCCCCTTTGAGCTCTTGGCCACCACAGTGACTTCTTCGAGTAGTGTTGGGCCAATAGGAAATGCTGCACATGGAGACTCCTGCTGTACTGGAACAYGGAGTAGCATGAACATTTGTTGGCTAATGCCTACTGGTTAAAAGATGCCAAAATTTGTAAGGTGTGATGTCATCGGTGCTGGTAATGCTGGTCTGATCCATAAGCTACTCTGCAAGTCTGCCTGAGAGGCTCCTGTTCTTTATCAAGTGTTCTTGCCTCTTTATCAAGTGTTCTTGCCAGGGATGGTCTCTATCTCTTTACTGTTTTATGGCAGTGATGTTAATCCTTCTAGCCTTAAAGCATCTTGTGATTTTGCAGAGTTTAGGAAGAGAGCATCGTCCCTGACTCGCTGTGGGCGCCACCTTGGCGTGTATAAATTACCCAGGGAGTGATGATTGGAGGGGTTTGTATGTATGTATGTTTAAATGGAACATGACAGTCCAGCAGCACTCCTGAATTGGCCATAAACAACATGCAGTGCTTCATCTTGTGCAGACAGAAACCCAAACTGACGTGCAGCTGGTGGGAGCTGCTCAGCTCCTGGCTCAYGTATATCTACTGCATGACATTAATYAGTGGAGGTGTTTTGCCTACACCTGCTCGGTTTTTTTTTTTATCTTTTGAAAGAGCAGCCAGTGCTCAACCTTCCTCCTCCACACCACAGAGCAAATWGTGGGGTTAGGAGTGTTCTGCTTCCAGCATTTCACAGAGCTCAGGCCCCCGTAAGCAGTTGCTGGGGGTGGGAAGCGAAGGTTTGGCTTGGCCTGTGTGCTCAGAGCTACCTGGAAGGAGGAAATTCCTGTGGGGACTGACATCTGTTTGGGTAGAGCCCTCCTACATCACTTCACCTAGGGGTATGGAGTGCAAGTGTAGTTCCAAATTGGGTTCTTTGTATGAATGCGGATAATGCTGGATTTATAGGGAAACCCRAGTTGCAATCCCTCATGCTGGAGTTTGTTCCTGGAAATCACCTCAGAAAGGCTTTCTAATTCAGAGAGCAATAATTAATCCACCCCCTGAGTGCTTATGAAGTGATTTGCTGTTCATGTAGGTGGGATCTTTCATGAAAGACTCTGATCCTTGTGTTTCTCCTTGCAAACTGCTTCCTTTGCTGTCAGCCAGCACAGGATTGAAACCTGAAGGTCTTCACTCACTGGATGGTGGGGGATTGATAACCTTATAATCTTTCTTTTAATGGTTGGTATTTAGCCCAGATAGGCAGTGGTCAGACACAGATACCCTGTGGCTGGCCCTGTGGCTTTAGTAAATGCTCTCACCCAGTAGTAAGTATCCACACCACCAAAATCAGCGTCAGAGCCAGCTGTAATAGCATTTGTGTGTACAGTCTCAACAGAGATGAGAAAAAGGGAGCAGAGAGACAGTGGTTTGCACAGATAGAGTTGTTCCCTCAAACTGTGACCGAAATGGTCATTAGTGTCACTTCTGAGAAGAAATGGGTATTTCAGCTTTGAGGTGGTGTGGGGTGCCCTGCAGGAAGCTGGAGCTACACCTGAGAGGTTTCACCTTCCTGTCGGCTCCAGGCAGTGGTTAAGTCACCTGAGAAGTTACCGCAGAACTGCACTTCCTGATGGAGCAATTTTGGTAATCCCACAGGCACAGTTTGGAAGAGGGCACGAGGAGAGGGCTCTGGGTGTCTCAGAGGTGGGTGACACCACTGGCTTCCCACTCCAGGAGGTCTGTGGGTCAGTTGGTGACATGAGGGGTGTGTCAGGTGGATTTACATCCGTCTTTAAAGGATGTAAAGGAAATCCCCAGATGTGATGCGTTGTTAGTTCRGGGTCAGAGCCACATTCCTCCATCAGCAGTGCTGCTCCCAGACCTTGGCAGCCTTCTGGGACCTCCTGTTTTAGGTACATGGCTCGGTGGAATTGGTGGGAAAGTGCTGCTCGTTGGTGAAGATGAAACACAGGGGAGGAATGTTTCACTCCAAGTATGATGAAAAGGCTGGGGTTAATTTTTTTTAAGGCTTGCAAGTCTGTCCTGCAAGTTTATGATGCGAAGCCAAAGCCAGTGCAGGAGGCTGTGATTACAGTCTGGCCTGAAATGTTGTAGGATGCTCTTGAGACCCATAATTTACRGGATAATTGGCATCTTCCAAAGCAACAGATGTTGCAGGATCTGAAGGAAGGTGGTTGGGAGTGGGTAGTGTTTTCTCCAAGCAGGGGCYAGGCTGCTGCTGAGTATTTCCCAAGCTTGGAGTCAGGCAAAATGAGCAACTAGAGCTGAAGGTGCTGTGCTGACCAGGGCAAGTGAAGAAGAGGGTGCAGCGGGTCTGTGTTTTTSATTAATAGAGAGACAGCTGGAACCACTTCATTTTTCATTCAATGATGATTGAACCTCTACCAAGAGCTATTGATCCAGAACTGGTGCTCAGAGAGGCATCATTTGAGGGATCCCTCTGTAGCTTCTCAGTGGCAGCCATCAAGATGAGTCCTTAGATGTCAGTAACATTTCAAAACTGCTATTGAAGACTCTGATAAATGTGTCTAGTTAAAAATTGTGTCTCCCTCTCTGCCCCCCTTAATTGAGGATCTCTCCATTGTTCCTAGAACTCGTGCTTGGTCTTGCATTTGCTATTAAGCTTTTGTTTTTCTGGCCTGCACTTGAATCACACATTTGCAAGGAGAGGAAACAAGCACATTCAAAAGGAGAAAATAAGAGTAGTTTCCATTTATTTTTTCTGATGAATCGGATGCCTTATGCAAAGCCCATTGAATTCCATGTGAGTTTTCCTCCTGACTTCAATGGGCTTTGGTTCTGGCTTTTAGCTCCCGTGAAAGGTCCTGAACTGTCTGTGCTGGGGTGACGAGGAGGCTTGGAGAGACAATTCCCAGAGCTCTTCTCAGCCCCTGGCACGGCCAGGTTGCTAAGGAGACTTGGCCTCGCCAGGGTCCTGGAGCTCCCCCCTTCCGGGGTTATTGTCTGCTCTCCCTGCCAAGGCACTCCAGTGGCAGCAGAGCCACTCTCTCAGTCACAATCCCTCTCCTTCGGCCTCTGGCAGCAGCGATTCCTGCCCTCCATCTCCCTGCCTGGCGAGCAGCCTCCCTTCCYGCAGTTATTCCATCCTGCTCTGAGGCTGGAGCGATGGGATCGTGTCTTCTGGTCTCCGTTGGCCGTGAAATTTGGGGTTTGGCCCCTGTCACCCACCTYCACACCCCAGCAGCTTCACCTTGTGTGGCTGCATCATGACTTTCTTCTCTCTCTCCCCTCTCTGGTTTCCCCTGATCAGCAAAAAAAATTGGAGGAGTTAAAGCCAAGGATGGGAGAGAGATGAGGCTCTTTTTGTAGGAATCATCTGTTCAGGGCCTTAAATTTCTTAAGGAGTCAATTCTCAGGATTCCTTGTGAAGTGTGTAGACTCCAGCAGTCATTTCCAGTCACTTCTCCCTTCATCATCTGTGGCTCCCACAATCTCTAGGTGTCCTGTGAGGCTGGGAACTAGCTCCTTCCATTGTGCCAGTTTTTTTGGAGCTTGGAATTTTCTGGCTTTCCTGGATTCTTTGTAGTTTTATCTCTTGGAGGGGAGGTATTCTGAAGTTTTAACATTAACAGGCTAAATGACAGTTTCCTCTAAGCCTTTGGGCAAGGTCTCTTTGTCAGTCATCCCTTCTGATAGCGAGTCTGTTTGGCTACAGATAAGTGAGCAGAAATGCTCAAGCCCTGGGCACTTTTATGGTGGTGTAAAATTTAGGTGCTTGTAGCCTTGAATATGATATTCCTCATGTGAGCAATCGTTTTTGTAGATAATTGATTCCTCAAACGGGGATGSTGTTGGTTTTGTATCTGAACTGCAAGTGGGAGAAGGCAAGCTGGTGTCTGTCTCTTAAGGGGGGACCCAGCATGAAGCATGCTGGAGGTGATTTTCTGTATTACAGCATATGTTCTTGACTTGGTTTTGTAACAAGTTGTGTCAGCAGTGAGGTTGTAACACTGAAATTTCAGTGTTCAGGAAGGAAAGATTTATTTTTCAAGGTGGTTCTTCAATATTAATGARCAAGGGGAATATTGAATTCAGGTTACAGAGAGATCAGATTTGTTGCCAACTTGTTTTGTATGAAAATATTGTTTGTCTGAGTTAAATAACTAGAGATGTATATGGTTCACTATATGTTAGTGATGATCCTGATTATAATTATTAGGTAATGATAAAATTAGTTTCACCAGCTTTTAGGATTTTTTTTAAAGGCAAGTTTGATTCCTTTGTTAGTTTCAGTAAAAGAGAACACACTGTTTCCATCTAATATTAGTGCAGCTAGTTGTTTGAGTGATGATGTCTGCTTACAAATGTACAGCTTGTATTTTAAATGCTGAACAGTGATGTGAGATTTATGAATATGGCTTTGACAGTACCTGTGCTTAACAGAGTCCTTAAATGTGTGTGGGTTTGCAGAGAAGTGGGATAACTTCGGGATGGCTTTGGATAACATCCTGAAACGAGTATTTCCAAGAAAAGGTGCTATGCAAAATTAAGCTTGGTAATTGGTGGAAGTTTCTTCACAGTTATTTTCCCCAATACTGAGTGTATTTCGTGTGGTCTTTGGACCCCAGATTTGCCATGAAGCCCTGCTGGATTTGCATAGTGATGGTTGTTCTCCTGTGCTGTTTGCCTTTGTGGGCACAGGAATACTCCCCTCTGCTGAAGCAGAGGAGTTGACAAACACTGATCATTGCTCCACATGTGGGAGCAAAAAAAAAAATAAACCAAAGTTTATTTTTAACACATTTGCCTTTAGAGAAGAAATTTCACAAGTGGCCATACATGTACACCCACACATATGCACACACTTTAATTTTTTTACATGGAATTGGGGACCAAGAATGTGAGAACTCTGCTTTTAGTTCTTTGCTTTGCCTCCTCTTTTTTTTGGTAGAGGAAGTGCTTGACAGTCATCAATAAAAGATTAAATCATTGATGGCTATCGGGATAAACTAAACACGTTTTGTGTGTTGATGCTGGCATAGTAGGAACTTTTCCAAGATGTTTCAGGCCTCGTTCTCTGGTTTGTTAAAGGGCAGAGAATAAGGTCACAAAGGAAATCAAACCCTGATGTGGAGAAATGAAACATGAGGCCTACTGACTTCTAAAAAACATTTTAAATAACATTCTCTAAGGTTTCATTTTATACCGAAGGCAGCTGTAATAAGTTTTGGAAGATGGTGTAAGGTTTCTATTAAAGAGAGATTTTTGCTTGCTGTTTTTGTACCCAAATGAAGGAATGAGGGAGATGGAATTAGAGCTTATTTAGTATAAGGTGAGAAACTAAAAGTTCTCTCCAGAACTGTAAAATAATAATTTATATGTTCTACCGCAATTTACAAATGAAAAAATATGAAACTGTTCCTAGATCTTTGAAAATGACACACAGAGCCATGGAATAATTTAGTAACTGCAACGCAAATGCACTTTTGCCACAAGTAAAATAAGACTGCTGCTTTGTAGTGTGCTGCCAGCATAGCCTCAGTGAATAAATTCCCAGTAGATGTTTGCTGCATGCCAAATATATTGGACTGTATAAAAGATCCCATTGTTCAATGGCATCATTATTTGCTATTATACTCACAATGTTTGCTTGTGAAACAATTTATTGGAGACTAGTATGTTTAAGAAGGAACGCTTGGTTTGAAATTCAGCTGATCTGGCTCGAAATGTCAAAGCTTTTACAGTACAGAGCCTCTAAAAATAAATATTTAGGTCTGCTATTTTTTACTTATCTTTGAAAGAATTCCTGGAGCAGGGGAGAACAGGGAGCTGAGGCTGGGGATGGGCAGGGAGCATTTCACTTCTGATTCATGGAATCGTTTAGGTTGGAAAAGCCCTCTGAAACCATTGAGTCCAACGATTCACCCAGCACTGCCAAGGCCACCACTGACCCATGTCCCCAGRTGTCACATCTACATGACTTTTAAACGTGGGCAGCCTGTTCCAATGCTTGACAACCCTTTTGGAGAGGGAATTGTCCCTAACGTCCAATCTAAACCTCACCTGGCACGACTTGAGGCCATTTCCTCTTGTCCTATCACTTGTTACTTGTGAGAAGAGCCTGACTCCCACCTGGCTAAAACYTCCTGTCAGAGATTTGTAGAGAGCAAAAAGGTCCCTCCTGAACCTCCTTTTCTCCAGGCTAAACAACCCCAACTCCCTCAGCTGCTCCCCGTGAGAGGTTGACTGAAAATATTTGATAAATGCTTATGCAAATGCATAGATTAGAAGCTGTATTGGCTCACATTAAATACACTTCAGTTTTCCCTGTGTCTTGGTGAGAATAAAAATGAACCAGTGTTTCTGCTGCCGTGTCTGGGTAAAGCAGAGAGCAGTGGTGAGGCTGAGCAGAGCATTTTAGTAAGTCGAGCTGCCTGGTTTGTGCATCCTGCACAAGGAGTTTTGGTGCTGCTGCTACTTTTGAGAAATTCCCTTTGGTTTATTTTAACATGGTTCTGAAATTAATTGGTGATATTTCTTCTTAATTTGTGGAGGTTTAGTCGAATCGGAAGTACTGATTGCAGARCTGCTTATTACAGTAGCTTAAAAAAACAAAAAGGAGATATTTTACTGAATTGCCGCTGAGTTAAACTATGGAAAAACGGGTAAAGCTTTTACATACAGTTTCTCCCCTCCCCCCAAATGGCTATTCYCTAAATTACAAGTGTAGTGCTCAAGTCATCTCCTTTGAACTGCAGGTTTTGTTGTACGCCTTGGCTGCGGCGTTATTTCGCGGGAGTCAGCCAACAGGCTTACAGGGCTTTTTGGCTGGAGTTCACTTACAGCTTTCTTGGCAGCCCTGCTTATTTATGCATCTTTATTTCTCTCTCTCTCTCGCTCTCCTGGTCCTTCCCTGTCGGTTCCCCGCCGGAGCAGAGCGTTCCCCGCACCGGCCCATCCTCCAGGCCGGGCTGCCCGCGAACGCCTCCGCCGTGGTCGGAGGGGACGTCGAGTTCGTGTGCAAGGTCTACAGCGACGCCCAGCCCCACATCCAGTG